>JAJQQW010000024.1:25395655-25915655 GCA_025583905.1 Ia io
ACCGCGTACACTCGGGCATCCGATAGGCACAGCTCCACACACAGTGCTATCGGTGGGGAGGAGAGGCGCGTTACTGGCTACAGGACAGCTGCTCTCAAATGGTCCCCCAACTCTGGAGCCTTGCAAGGCTCACCTGAGCGCTACCTAGACTCATTCCCATCACATACCTCCTTGGGGCACCTCCCCGCCCCCCCAAGCACTTTGGACTCAGCACTTCCAGACTGAAACTGATCATCTTCCCTGGAAAACCACTCTTCGGCCCGCCACTCGGGGTCACACCACCCACCGCTTCTATTTGCCAAATCCCCGAACCTCAGCTTCCCCTTCCCGTCCCCCTCCCTCTTCACAGTCACCTTGCACCCATGATCTGCCCATTCTACCTGCTGCCCTCTGGCCCACACGTCTACCATTATCTTCCATGCAGTCCAGGTTCTCCTATTATCTCATTCCCTAAAACAAAGATTTTCAACCAAGGTCAAGTACACACACACACACACACACACACACACACACACACACACACACACACACACACACACACAATTGAGATACCTGCCCTAAAACATCTCCCCGCCAATGTGCAAGAGCGAGCTCCATAAAACAGAAATCTTAGCATGTGACTCTCCTGCTCAAAGCTTAGCATGTAACTCTCCTGCTCAAAGCTTAGCATGTAACTCTTCTGTTCAAAGCCCTTCAAATATCATGGCCCTGAGCTACATGATTAGAATAGCCCTGAGCTACATCCCTCCCAATCTAGGCCCTCATGCCCCAAGGTCTCAGGGGGAACCCCACTCTCTTACACATAAAAAGGGGGACTCAAGATTCAGCTCCCCATGAATCCTACCATCTTAAACCCCACAGCCCCTGATTCTATGATCTTCGTCATCTCAGCTGCATGCACTGGAGCTGGTCACATGGTGTCTTTCTGGGAACAAGATCGAAGCAGATCGGTATTTAACAGACAACGGTTTACAAGCCAGAATTCAGCTTTTCCATATTGTTTGGGGGACACGAACCTATGATTTCGTTTGTCAGACAACTTGAGTTTCCAAAAACTTCCATTTAACTGCTCGTCATTTTTATTTTCCAGATGAAAATGAGTCATTCCTTCAGGGAGGTTCTTAGGCCTGTCTGTTCTTCATATCTACCCGTCTCCCAGTGCTGGGGCTGCAGGGGTAGAGGGAAAACAAGGCATAGCTCTGGATCTTCTCAAGCTCACACTGTGACAGCGAAGGCAAAACTCTCCCAGAAATAACCAAAGAACTTATATACGGGTACATGGACCAACCCTCCACAGGCTTCTGGTTCTACTGGGAAATCAGAAAGATATTTAAATGTCTACCTAATGATGTCAATATCGCATGCCCAGCAGACTAGGTATTCAAGATCCCCTTTTTGGTAAATAAGCCACTGAATGAATGAATGAATGAATGAATGAATGAATGACGCACATCACAGAAGCACCAGCACCACCTTGATGATGCACACAGGTCATGAAAACATCTGCCATTTAACCCAGTGATCCCACTTCTAGGAATATAGCCTAAGAATCCCGAAACACCAATCAGAAAGAATGTGTGCACCCCTATGTTTATAATGGTGCAATTTGCAATAGGTAAGATCTGGAAACAGCACAAATGCCCATCGGTAGATGAGTGGATAAAAAAAGAAGTGGGCCCTGACCGGTTTGGTTCAGTGGATAGAGCGTCGGCCTGCGGACTGAGGGGTCCCAGGTTCAATTCTGGTCAAGGGCATGTACCTTGGTTGAGGGCACATCCCCAGTAGGGGGTGTGCAGGAGGCAGCTGATCGATGTTTCTCTCTCATCAATGTTTCTAGCTCTCTATCCCTCTCCCTTCCTCTCTGTAAAAAATCAATAAAATATTTTTTTAAAAAAAGAAGTGGTACATTTACACCATGGAATACTATGAAGCAGTTAAAAAAGGAGGATTTCTTACCCTTTGGAGGGACCTGGAGAGTATGATGCTAAGCAAAATCAACCAGTCAGAAAAAGACAAGTATCACAGGATCTCACTCATAGGTGGAATCTAATGAACAAAATAAACTGATGAACAAAATAGATCCAGAGATATGAAAGCATGGAACAGACTGAAGAATCTCAGAAGGAAGAGGGTAAGAGGGGATGAGAAGATATTAACCAAAGGACTTATTTACATACTAGAGGCCCGGTGCATGAAATTTGTGCACGGGGGAGGGGAGTGTGTCTCTCAGCCCAGCCTGCACCCTCTCCAATCTGGGACCCCTCGAGGGATGTCCGACTGCCTGTCGGACGGACATCCCTCTCACAATCTAGGACTGCTGGGCAGACGGACATCCCTCTCACAATCTAGGACTGCTGGCTCCCAACTGCTCACCTGCCTGCCTTCCTGATTGCCCCTAACCGCTTCTGCCTGCCAGCCTGATCACCCCCTAAGTACTCCCCTGCCAGCCTGATGGATGCCTAACTGCTCTCCTGCCAGCCTGTTTGCCCCTAACTGCCCTCCCCTGCAGGCCTGGTCACCTCTAACTGCACTCCCCTGCAGGCCTGGTCCCACCCAACTGCTCTCCACTGCAGGCCTGGGTCCCCCGCAACTGCCCTTCCCTGCAGGCCCAGTCACCCCCAACTTCCCTCCTCTGCCGGCCTGGTCACCCCTAACTGCCCTCCCCTGCAGGCTTGATCGCCCCCAACTGCCCTCCCTTGCAGGCCTGGTCCCTCCCAACTGCCCTCCCCTACTGGCCATCTGTGGCAGCCAACTTCTGTCCACATGGGGGCAGGATCTTTGACCACATGGGGGCAGCCATCTTGTGTGTTGGAGTGATGGTCAACCTGCATATTACTCTTTTATTAGATAGGATATGCATAACCCATGGACGCAAACAACAGTGCAGTAGGCATAGGTGGGGGTGAGGTGGAGGGGGTCATGGGAAAAGGACATCTGTAACACTTTCAATCATAAATTTAAAAAAAAAAAAAAAAAGAATGGCATGAGAATAAAGTATGGATCCTGAACCTCCTACTTTGACCCGTAAATTAACGTGAGGGATCTGGGATGGAACCATCACCCATTCCATCCACAGAAAGCCTCCTAATGGGAGAAATTAGCTTTGATTTTAGGTTTAAGTTTAAAGTTGAGCTGGAACCCAGCCTGCCCCCTGGGGGTGTTAGCTGGTATGGATTTAAAGGCTGGATTTTTCTAAGATATAATTATCACTTCTCTAATATTTCTTCTGGTCTGGTTAGCTACTGGAAAGAACTTTTGTTAACCTGTAGGTTTTGAAAACCCAGCCAGCCGCATCATCTCGCCTCCCCATGTGCCTCTCTGGGCGAGAACGGGCTGGCAGTTTGAGGGTTAAGCAGTATTCCTGTCGTGTCTGCCCTGAACTTGCCCAGTTAAATTGCAACAGCATGGGTCTCCATAATTATCTAATTGTTAGTGTTGTGCCTTTACGTAATTTATGATGTAGCATTAAAGTCTGACCCGGGTTGGAGATGAAGTGCAATAGTGCTGACATCCAAGCTCAAATGAGTAGGTAAGCACCCAATTAACAATTCTGCCTCTGAGCCTTCATTTCCACCTGACCACACTGCTACGCTAATCAGTTTTCCAAGCCTCTCACCTTCCTCACGACTAACAAGCATTTCTTCAGCTTTTCCTGTCTACGGAGGCCCTGACCCCTCATGAGAAGGTCCCTGGGGCTGCTGTGTTTGAAGGTGGCTGCCTGCCCCGAAGGTCAGCTTCACGGGTTCCCATGGCCTCTTCCCAAAAAGTGCTCTCTGAGCAATGCCCATGTCCTGCGCACGGCTGCTCTGGGCTGCTGGACTCGGTGAAGGATGGAGCCATTTGGAGGTTTACACTGAGTGGCCAGATGATGATGATCTCTGAACGCATAATAATCTGGCCACTCAGTGTATATCCTATATAATAAAAGGCTAATATGCAAATTGTCCCCTCAACCAGGAGCTCAGCCAGCAGACAGGCCGGCCAACTGCCCATGACCCCTCCCCCTGGCCAGGCTGGCCGGACCCCACCCATGCACAAATTCATGCACCGGGCCTCTAATATATATACAGTATATATACACTGAGTGGCCAGATGATTATGCGTTCAGAGATCATAATAATCTGGCCACTCAGTGTAGGTCATGGAGTCTGTGAATACTCTCGGGCAAGGGGCCTCACCAAAACCCCCCGCCGTCCATCTGACAACTGGGAATGCAGAAGCAAAACAACAGTGGGAGAGGAAACAGAGGCCACTGGTCCCTTTTCCAACGTTACGCCCCCTTCGTTCTTCTGGAACAACTGTCCCCAGTCCCTCCACCCATCGGCACCTCCGCCTAAACAGCAGCAATGGAGCATAAAACATTAGAGTCTTTTTAGAGGCTCAAGATGTCATTACTTTGACCTTGGTGCTGTACGTAAAAGACACTGGATAGGTGAACGCTCGAATGAGCATCTTCATGGGGAAGTGACTTGCTAATTAGCATATTGGGCTCGGCCAGACTCCTGCCTCCTGTCTTCCCGTCACTGAGTCGCCATCATGTGGCCTGTTGATTCCACGTTACCTGAGCCCCTCCAGCCCCACCTCCTAACGTCAGACACGAGCTGCAGATGCATGGACAGCCCCTGCCAAACACACAAAATTAAACCCAAAGCGGACTCCTCATAACTACTTTCCCTAATATATATGCTAATTATACACCTAGACTTGCCTTCTATACCAGACTCGTCAACCTTCGGACATGACATAGACCTTCCTGTCCAACTCATTTTGGTTCTAGTCATCAAGCCAGCGAGTCCCTCTGCAGCATTTATGGCTTTCAAATTTGAGTATCAGATGCTTGTTTTTGTTTTTATTTCTAATCAAACTTACTCATCAAATCATTATAAAAGGCCCTATCCATGAAACTCATGCAAGAGTAGGCCTTCCTTCCCCCAGCTGCCGGCACTGGCTTCCCTCTGGCACCCAGGACCTGGGCTTCCCTCGAATCCCCAGCTTTTGTCCGGAAGGTCGTCCAGAAGGTCGTCCGGAAGGACATCCGGAAGGACATGTGGTCTAATTAGCATATTACACTTTTATTATTGTAAGAAGATTCTCATTAAGAGGAGGGGAGAAAACAATGAATAGAACGAGCACGGAGGATTTTTCGGATGGTGAAAATACTCTGTGTGATACTGTAATGGTGGATACATGTCATTCATTACACATTTGTAGAAATCCATAGAATGTACAACCCCAAGAGTGAACCCTAACATGAACTATGGACTCTGGGAGACGATGATGTATCAATGAAGGTCCACCAGTTGTAGCCCATACACCGCTCTGATAGGGGATGCTGATAACGGGGGAGGATGTGTGTGCTGGCAGGGGTACATGGGAAATCTCTGTACCCTCCTCTCAATTTTACTGTGAACGTTCAACTTCTCAAAATAAAGTCTTCATTTCAAAACCTCATGATGAAAAATGGATGAAAATAGAGCTCTTCTGGTGAGAATGGAGCTGAGGCCCCTCCCACCACTAGGGTAGCGTCCGAGAATATACTGGCACCGACAGTTTCAAAATTACTGTCCTGCCAGGCCAGCGTGGCTCAGTGGCTGAGTGTTGACCTATGAACTAGGAGGTCATGGTTCACTTCCTGGTCAGAGCACATGCCCAGGTTGCGGGCTTGATTCCCGGTGTGGGGTGTGCAGGTGTAGGGTGTGCAGGAGGCAGCCAATCAACGATTCTCTCTCATCATTGATGTTCCCATCTCTCTTCTTCTTCTCCCTTCCTCTCTGAAATCAATAAAAATTTATTAAAAAAAAGAAACTAGAGCTCATTCTCCATAAAACTAACTCTGGTTTCTCTGGATTAAGAGAGTGGCTACCCCCACTAACTCTTGAAGGCAGAGAAAAGGGATGAACCCCCCCAAAAAAACTTTCAAGTGTGATAGGAAGAGGGGCAGTTACTCTTGAGGCTGTGGTCAAAGGCAGTGACAATGGCAGGCTGTAGTCCATCTCTGTAGGCAGTCCCACCAGCGTCTCTCCGTTTCAGCGGCCCTCATCACTGTACAAAGGATCAAGAGAACTCACTGGTTGGACTTCGATTGTCCCAGAGCCTGAAGCTAAAGGGAAGCTAGCACTTAAGAGGACAAAGAGCACCACCAACATTGCAATCATACACCCAGAAGTCGATCCACTGTATATCACCCCCATACAACCTGTCACTGGTCCACTGGCCAACTCACCCCTGGGAGGCTCCCTCATTTCTCTCCATCCAAGCGCCTCATCATTCCCAACACCTGCTTACTCAAACCCCCAGCACCCCACACTCCTGCCTCCTGCTGACCCACGTTTGGTTAACCTGCCAGCATGTAAAATCGGAACATGTCCCTTATGGATACGGTCACAAACTGCAGCGTGAATGAATGACCCCCCGTGGACCTGCCATCTCTTTGCCCTGCTCCTCCCACTCCTGGTGGAGAGGGTAATTTAATCTGAATTGCTCTTTCATCCCTGGGCATCTTTTGATGGCCTCGCTGTCAAAAGAAAGTGCCTTTTGTTCGGCCGCCTGGTCTACCAGGCTTTCATTAATCCACCATGTTTTAATATCCATTAGTGAGCATTAATCTGAGAGGATGGATTGGGGGCAGAGATCCCATTTCTCTTGTCTTTTCTAATTTCCTATCATCGGAGGAAGGTTTTTTTCCCCCCTGTGAAGCTTCAAAGGGGATAAAATGAACCCAAGAGTGTGTATCTCTCTGTCCACATGGACGGATTGCTATTTGCGCCACTCCAGCCGGATTTGACGTTTTTCTCGGGACTGTTCTTGCCAAGTGCATAGCACCGGTTTGACCTCATCATATAACTAACGAGGTCAGAGACCCCCATCCTCCATCACTGACCACCACCACACACGCTCCGTGTGTGAGCGTGCTCCCTCTCCATGTCTTCTTTCTGATGCCTACGCTTCTGCTCAGCACCACAGCCCTGGCCCCTGCAAGGGCCTGGGAATCCAGCTTGCAGAAGCAAAGTGCCTGAATCTGAAGTCATCCTGGCATCACTGGAATTCAACATGATTATAAAGTGGACGTGGGGGGGCGGGGGTTGGAATTGGGCGGGAGCACCCTGGCCGGTTGGCTCAGTGGATACAGCGTCGGCCTGCAGACCAAAGGGTTCCGGGTTCGATTCCGGTCAAGGGCACGTATCTCGGTTGCAGGCTCCTCCCTGGACGGGGCCTGGTCGGGGCTCCTGCAGGAGGCAACCAATCGATGTGTTTCTCTCACATCGATACTTCTCTCTGTCTTTCCCTCTCTCTCCCACTCTCTTTAAAAATCAATGGAAAAATTTCGAGTGAGGATTAATAAAAAAAAACAAAAGGTATTTTATTAGACAGAAAGTTCCTAAAAAACAAGCTCTGGGACTGATTCATCCATGTAGCTCTCCCCAAGCGTGATGCAGAGCCCTCCGCATAAGAGAAACATCATAAAAATTAGTTCAAAGAAAGAAATAACAAATAACCCCCTTCTTTTTCCCCGGTGCCCGAGGCACCCGCCGGCAACACCTCCACGTACACCCAGAAAGATGACGCCTTTGCACGCGAACCCTTTCATCACGATGGTTAGAGCCAAAGCAAGCAAAACATATTGGGGTGCCGGCACCTTCCGCGGAACAAGTTGTACATAAAACGCTGGTGAAAAGCAGCATATGCTTTTGACAACTGGGAAACGCATTATAGGTAAGAACCGGGAAGGAACGTAACTGCTGAACACGCATGCCCTTGGAGTCGTATTTAAATGAAACATTGATCTTTAGTGTGACTTGATCCTTTCCCCAACATGACGGAGGACCTCTTTCGGGATCTCTTTTGTGCGGGTTGCCAGGGGGAGAAGGTGGTTTTGTTCCTTCCTAGTGTCCCTGTGGCTCTGTCCTGGGTCCAGGGGTCAGGGTCAAGATACCCACACTCTGTTTTGAAAGTGACATGCGTTAGAAAAGAAGTCGGGCCAAGAAGCAAGGGGATGTGGTGCCGTGTGGTGCTGCCACACTCTGTGCCACACACACAGGTCCCTGCCACACTGTGGGCCACACACACAGGTCCCTGCCACACTGTGGGCCACACCTGCCACACTGTGGGCCACACACACAGGTCCCTGCCACACTGTGTGCCACAGACACAGGTCCCTGCCACACTGTGGGACACACACACAGGGACCTGCCACACTGTGGGCCACAGACACAGGTCCCTGCCACACTGTGGGCCACAGACACAGGTCCCTGCCACACTGTGGGACACACACACAGGGACCTGCCACACTGTGGGCCACAGACACAGGTCCCTGCCACACTGTGGGACACACACACAGGGACCTGCCACACTGTGGGCCACACACACAGCCCGTGGCTCAGCAGACACGTCCACTTAGCAGTGGGACTTCCCTGCAGGGAAGCAGAGAGCATCTGTGACAGTAAGAAGGGGCGGGGTCTCTCTCGGCTTGGTTCCTCCCACCTCCCATTCCCCTGGGTCAAGGTCCATCTCGTCCGGCCAAGCGCCCAGCATTCTGAGCTGCATTGTCCTGCGGGCCAATGACCACTCTGCACCCAGACCCCACCCCCTCCAGGGGGCATTCATGCCAAGTTTAGATGGAGAGGTGCCTGGCAGGAGTGGTCAGAGAGAGGAAAACAAAACTTCAGGGCCTTTTCCCAGCATGCCCAAGCTTCAGCCCCAATACACCCCTAGGCCTGCCAGGCCCACGGACCAGGGGAGACCCCGCCCCAGGAAGGGCCCAGAACCGCAGAGCCCTGTAGCCCTCGAAAGGCGCCACGGGCCCGCACTGCGGTGTGCAGGTGAGAAAGGCTTGGACGGAGTGGCTACTGAAGAGAAATGACCTGAAAAGAACTGAAACCTTGTCATCAGAGAAATCTTAGTCCCTATCCAATCTCCACAACTTACTAGCTGTGCAACTTTGGGCCAATCACTTCACTTCCCTGAGCGAAGCTTCTTAAATGGGGATCAAAAAACACCTGGTGGAGCCTGGCTGGTGTGGCTCAGTGGCGGGGCGTCAACCTATGAACCAAGAGGTCACCAGGTCGATTCCCGGTCAGGGCACCTGCCTGGGTTGCGGGCTCGATCCCCAGTGGGGGGCGTGCAGGAGGCAGCCGATCCATGATTCTCTCTCATCCTGGATGTTTCTATCTCTCGCTCCCTCTCCCTTCCTCTCTCTGAAATCGATAAAAATACAGAAACTTTTAAACACCAGTGTAAAGAGATGTCTTGTCAGTAGAGCACTTGGCCTAGCCCCGTGGTCGGCAAACGGCGGCTCGCGAGCCACATGCGGCTCTTTGGCCCCTTGAGTGTGGCTCATCCACAAAATACCACGGCCTGGGCAAGTCTATTTTGAAGAAGTGGCGTTAGAAGAAGTTTAAGTTTTAAAAATTTGGCTCTCAAAAGAAATTTCAATTGTTGGACTGTTGATATTTGGCTCTGTTGACTAATGAGTTTTGCCCACCACTGACCTAGCCCATGGCTCTGGTCACTCAGCAAGCATGAGTTCCTGAGGCACCAGAGGGGGCACCCTGAAATCCAGGGCACCTCACCTCACTTCCTATTTGTTAGCAGGTCATTGCCTGGTAGACTAAGAAGCAAGACGGCAAAGTCCCCACAGTCCCAGCGCCTGGCGTGGCCTACAAACGGCACGAAACACGCCAGCTGCACATACAGACACGGTCATAAACATGCCTTGCGTCCCCCCGGCCGGCGCCTTGCTCTGATTTCTCCTCCAGTGCCCCTCGGCTGCGCCAGACCTCGAAATCTCAGCTCGAGGACAAAGCGGCCTTCTTTCTGTCTGTTTTGCAAGGACAAACGTGACAGAAATGTAGGGCCCGAGGAGATATTTACACGGCCCGGGTGTCAGGGAAAGCCTTCAGCCCGGCCATGAAGGATAGAGTGCAGGATGCCATCCGCTATACAGATGAGCCCTCCAATGAGTGCGGGAGCCGAGAGTCCTCGGGCTCCGAGGCGAGAGGCGGCCGCCCGCACCGCCTCTGCCAGCGGCCACGCGGTCCGCCGGGGCATCCATCACCGGTAAGTGCCACAGCAACGCCACCTCTGATACCTCGTCATTGGGCCACCTGCAAATGAGGCACTAGATTAGGGCTGACACGGGCGCAGCACCAGCCAGGTTCCGCCGGGTATAATTAATTGGCGCCTCGCCAGCTTGACAAATTGGGGATGATGAATCTATCTCGTATGAATAGGGAAAAAAAATGCATAATCAGTCAAAGATTTCGTTCAGACAGCTCTCCTCGGCCTCCCTGCCACAGCTAAACCCATTAAGGCAAGGAGACATCACTTTCGAAAAAGGCAGCGTCCTTCCGATGCTCAATTTATATCCTTCTGTGCCTGAATTTATGGCAGAAGTCAACCCAGGTTTGCTCGACGTTAAGGGGAGAGGACGCTTCTCTTGTGGGTTTAAACAGGAATCTGTGTCCCGTGTCCTCTCGTTCAGCTGGAAGTATGTGCAAATAGACTTTAGGGGAGGGGGTGCTTTATTATTAAGGCATTTTTTAAAAATATTTTTTTATTGATTTCAGAGAGGAAGGGAGAGGGAGAGAGAGATAGAAACATCAATGATGAGAATCGTTGATCAGCTGCCTCCTGCACGGCCCACATTGGGGATCGAGTCCACAACCCGGGCATATGCCCTGACCAGGAATCGAACCCTGACCTCCTGGTTCATAGGCCGACACTCCACCACAGAGCCACACTGGCCGGGCTCATTTAAAGGCATTTTCAGCCGAAACCGGTTTGGCTCAGTGGATAGAACGTCAGCCTGAGGACTGAAGGGTCCCAGGTTCAATTCCGGTCAAGGGCATGTACCTTGGTTGCGGGCACATCCCCAGTAGGGGGTGTGCAGGAGGCAGCTGATCGATGTTTCTCTCATCGATGTTTCTAACTCTCTATCCCTCTCCCTTCCTCTCTGTAAAAAAATCAATGAAATATATTTTAAAAAATAATAATAATAAAAATAAATAAAATAAATAAATAAAGGCATTTTCATAGGAGTTGAATCAAACAGGCCGCCTCGCCTCAGTGGAGATGAATTTATGTCAAATAGAAAAAGAACACAGAAACTTCCCCATCCCCATTTGTAGACGGAGCGATTCAGCCGTAGGTGGGTGAGGTCTGCTTTCTTTTTGCAATTGGCAGGAGAAATCGTTTTATAATTTCTTCTACAGTCAAGTTGGGTCAGCGTGCGAAGTGAAAAGCATCAATTAGGTAATTATCCGGCTAATTTGACAAACGATAAAAAAAAAAAATCAAACAGGCTCTCCATCAGTAAATAAAACACTCTTTTGAATTATGGGCCAGATTAACGAGATGGTTATGCTCTGGGCAAGAAGGCTCTGCTTACAGGAAGAAAGAGGGAGTAGTTCCCACGTTCCCACTGTGCGACCTGCAGGTGTTAATTACTTCGTGGCTCTTAAACCTCTGGGATTTTTAAAATATATATTTTTATTGATTTCAGAGAGGAAGGGAGAGGGAGAGAGAGATAGAAGCATCCATGATGAGAGAGAATCATGGATCGGCTGCCTCCTGCACGCCCCGTCCTGGGGATCGAGCCTGTACAACCCAGGCATGTGCCCTTGACCGGAATCCAACCCGGGACTGGCTGACGCTCTATCCACTGAGCCAAACCAGCTGGGGCTCTGGGATATTTTAAATCTCTAACCTGGGTGTCAGTAATGCTGCTTACCCTTTCTACTAAATAACCAAGCAATTTTGTTTGCTCCTATCGTTGGGAAAACAGAAGCCGTCTGCAGCTTTTGCAAGCAAAGCCTTGCAAACACTGACAGTGGTCTGTATTTCAACCTGTCCCCGGCCCCCTGTCACTGGACGTAGAACGAAACGCTAAGGCCATTCTTAGGGTAAAAGTTCATAAATGTCAAAACTTCACGGATGACCCCACAGACAACTGAACTTGAACATGGTGTTCACGCACTGAGGTAAGCCCTTCTGGGCATCCACCCATCCCAGTCACCTGTATGTGCCCAGGTGGGAGCTTCTACAGGTAAGCGGCCTGCAGCCCATTGGTGGAGTTTTCAGTAAGGCACGAAGGAGAGGGATCGGAGGGAAAATGGACCAGGCTGCACTGTGAAGGGGGTTGGGGTACAATGGCAGTGAGCCGAGAGCTCCCCGGTCTGTCCCTTTTTCCACTGCTTGGCTCCAGAAGACCTGCCCCATAAAAAAAGTTATCTGTGAAACTCGATAACCACCACCTTGGAAATGGACTCGCCATCCTGTAATTTGAATCACACCTCAGCTTCACGTGGCAAGATGCCCTTCTTTATTTCATCCGTAAATCACCTGCCTTTGAAGAAAGTAACTGAGTAATTCAAACTTTGGAATCATCTCTTATTGGAAGGCCTTGTAGAGTCCCAATAGGATAATTATATAAATCTTCCCAACCCCTACATACACCCACACGCACACACACCCACACACACAGACACACACTCTCTCTCTCTCATCCCAACACAGTGCCTGTTTCATGAGATGATGCCAGAACTTGGCAAGGAATTAGAGAAACAACAACAAAAAAGACTACAAGATTTCCAACCTTCATTCCTCTCCTTTTTAATGGGGCAAAATCAGACACATTCAAGTGTCGAAGAAAAGATACTGACGACTATATCTAGCAATATTTCTGAGTTGAAGCCCAGAAATTCATACTTATCTATATACTAGAGGCCCAGTGCACGAAAATTCATGCACTGGAGCTGGGGGGGGGGGGGGGGCGGCCTCAGCCCAGCCTGCCCCCTCTCACAGTCCAGAAGTCCTCAGGGGCGGGAGGCTACCCGCCCTGTCACCTTCCCCGCGATCAGGGGAAGGTGACACCCCCATCACACCTCTGCTTCTGTCACTGCCGGCAGGGCAAGCCTCAGCTGGCCCTGGTTACCTGAGCCTTGGGAGGCCCTGGGCAGCTGTGGGGCTGAGGGGACTGGGGGACTCCGGAGGCAGGTGCAGGGAGCGGCCGGACCTGCCTGGGGGTGGGCCTAACCATGCCACATGCCTGCCATCCTGGCGGGGCTGAGGGTACTGGGCACTGCCATCTTGTGGCTGTGGGCGCCACCATCTTTGAGGGCGTGGCAGTCAATTAGCATATTCCCTCCTTATTGGCTGTGGGTGCCGCCATCTTTGTGAGGGCATGATGGTCAATTAGCATATTCCCTCCTTATTGGTTGTGGGCGCCACCATCTTTGTGAGGGCATGATGGTCAATTACATATTCCCTCTTTATTAGATAGCATATAAAAGCCTAAATGACCATTATGACCAGACGATGGGATGACCAACCAGTAGCTATGACATGCACTGACCACCAGGGGGCAGGAACTCAATGCAGGAGCTGCCCCCTGGTGGTCAGTGTGCTCCCACAGCCAACCTCCCATGGCCAGCTGACCTTCCGTGGTCCCTCCCCACAGCCAGATGGCCCCAATCAGCCCCGATCTCCAGCCAGGCCAAGGGACCTCACCCGTGCACAAATTTGTGCACTGGGCCTTTAGCATATACAATAACTATGATTCTTTACTGCTGGAAACCCTGTAAACATATTCCTTTTGAACAGACTCTAGAGGTGATGGCATTTTATGGGGCCACTCTAAAGGAATAATACCAAGAGGTGGAAACAAATGCCCCTTCCCCACCTCCTCTTCCCAGTCTCATTTCCCTCTACCTATAAGCAGCCTCCAAAATTTGGAAACCAGGCTCTCTTGCCTGGTAGCTCAGTTGGTTAGAGCATCGTCCCGATAAGCCAAGGTTGCAGGTTTGATCCCAGTCAGGGCACATAAAAACATCAACTGGTGAATGCATAAATAAGCAAAAGAACCCAGCCGGTGTGTCGACCTGTGAACCAGGAGGTCATGGTTCCATTCCCAGTCAGGGCACGTGCCCAGGTTGCAAGTATATCCCCAGTGGGGAGCATGCAGGAGCAGCCAATCAATGGTTCTCTCTCATCACTGATGTTTCTCTCTCTCTCTCCCTTTCCCTTCCTCTCTGAAATCAATAAAAACACGTTTTTTAAAAAAGCAGAACAAATCAATGTTTCTCTCTCTCTCTCTCTCCCTCAAATCAATCAATCAATAGAATTTGAAAAAATGGGGAGACGAGCCCTCTCAGCACTTCCTGTTGCCTCGTGCTACAGGAGGAGGCGTCACTTCCCTCACACACAATGTGTGTTTTGTGTAATTCAGCAACCTTGCTCCCACCCCCCTATCCCCTAACTACCCAAACCTGCATGTCCCTCAGCAAGCTCAGAAGCAGCCCATAAACCTTTTATCACTGTTACTGTTCTTGTGCCTTCAGCCGGTTCCCCATGACACTAGGAGCAAAAACTACGTAACTCAATAGCGGAATTGCTTGCATGTGGGGTCGGGCAGACCCAGGCCTGACACTGGCTGTGCCCCTTGCTGAAGAGCCATGACCTAGGGCAATTCATTCACCCCCACTTTCTAAGCCTCGGTTTTCCTGCCACTAACCTTGGGTTGACAGTGCATATCCTAGTGACGTCTAGCAGATATACACTGAGTGGCCAGATTATTATGATCACTGGACGCATAATAATCTGGCCACTCCGTGTGTGTGTGTGTGTGTGTGTGTACATTTTTATATATATATATATATATATATATATATATATATATATATATATATATATATATATATATATATATATATGGGGCCCGGTACATGAATTTGTGCATGGGTGGGGTCCGGCCAGCCTGGCCAGGGGGAGGGCACATGGGCGGTTGGCCGGCCTGCCTGCTGGTCGAACTCCTGGTCAAGGGGACAATTTGCATATTAGCCTTTTATTATATAGGATACACACTGAGTGGCCCGGTTATTATGTGTTCAGAGATCATCATAATCTGGCCACTCGTGTAAATCACAAAGAAATGCTCCAGCAATGGTTTAGGGGATCAATAAATGTGGATCCCGCTCCGCACGGTGTACATGTCGACTTCCTCTTTGAATCCTTCATTCCGAGCAAGGATGGCCCAGCACGTGCCACGCTGCAGCCACGGTCTCGCTGTGAGAGAGACGGCTCAGCGTTGCTAGTGCCAAGTGCATAGGACATGAATGGTTATGCTAACCCTGGGCCACGGGGCCGAGTGTGTCCCTTTCGGGGGTCCGTCTAGCTCCCTTACTTTGGGTAGGAGAGGATCCCAAAGCATCACGTGGGTTTGACACACACAAACCACCAATTTCAACGGCCTCATGTTCTACATGAAAGGCTGGCCACCGGGAGGGAAGCGGCTGTTGTACTTTCTACACAATTTCACACCTGACAGTTGCGGTGCCTAGCCAGCCACGGGGCTGTGTTTTATTACCGGCCATTGAGAAGAATTAGCTGGGGACCCAGGAAACTGATAGATAAGGTCCTTTTAATCACCAACATGGCTTTCAATTACCCGGCGTAAACTTATTAACCTTTTTACTGCGGAGACCTGATGGATGGAACGCGTCTACGTGGCGGTTGCAAGCAGAGAGGACAGTGCAGTGTCTGAGGCGTCGGCGTGGACGGGAGAGAGCTGCTGCTCCCCGGCACGGGGACGGAAGTGGGATGGCAGCCTCCCCCACCCCACCCCCCCCACTACATCCCTAGAGGCCCATCTTGTACCGACAACTGCTCAGGATTGGCTGGTGAGGACCTGCTGCCTGTCTGCATGACTCTGTGACTTGACAGGGTGGGGACCCCAACTCCCACTTTTCTAGCTTTTGCGCCTAAACAGTCGCCATCCCCCCAATGCGCTGTGATGGTCACGGCTCCTCCCTCTAGCCATGTGTTTTTCTGTTTTACGGGAATTGCTCATGCCCATCCATGGCCACCCACACAAACCCACAACCCTTACACACTCACACACTCACACCCCCTCATCCCTTATAACCCCCCCCATACTCAAATATCCCTTATACACACCCACAATCCCTTATACACAATACACCCACCGATTCAAGCCCCTTTCACACAGTCCCTCACACCCCTACACACACACCCATCCCTTTTATACACAAACCCACAACCCTACACACACTCACAGCCCCTCACACATAACCCCCCAAAACACCTACACTCAATTCCTTATATACAAACCCACAACCCTACACACAGCCCCTCAATCCTCCCAAAATACCCACAGTCAATCCCTTATACACAAACCCACAACCCTACACACATTCACCCAACCCCTCACACATAGCCCCCCAAAACACCCACACTCAATCCCTTATACACAAACCCACAACCCTACACACACTCACCCAGCCCCTCACACATAACCCCCCAAAACACCCACACACAATCCGTTATACACAAACCCACAACCCTACACACTCACAGCCCCTCACACATACCCCCCAAAACACCCACACTCAATCCCTTATACACAAACCCACAACCCTACACACATTCACCCAGCCCTTTACACATAAACCCCTCAAACACCCACACACAATCCCTGTACAAACCCACAACCCTTACACACTCACAGACTCCTTCACAACATTCCCCACATCACTACACACACCCCACCGCACCCACCCACAATTACTCCATACACACCACAATCCCCCCACACATAACACAACGTAACAACACACATATAACACTCAAAAAAAAAACACATGCATCCCCCTTCACATATCCAATGCGCACAACCTTCCCACATTCACACACACACACACACACACACACACACACACACACGCCCCTTCTCTGCCTGTGAAACGTCTCCAGTTCCCAGGGGTCACTGCTTCCTTTCCGCTCAGGCACGGGTCTCCCAGAGACTGCACCCTCCTGGCGGTTAGCACTGCACGGCTCACCCATCATCCACGCCCGTCACCCCCTGGATTGCAGTAAACCAAGAGCATAAGTGAGTGAGCAACGCGGTAACACACCCACGAGACCCAAAGTACATGCCCACCCACCTATACCCACAACCCTAGGCACACTCAGCCCCCCACACAGGAACCCACGGCTTCTCCACGTACGTGGAGCAACGTTAAAGCAACCATCAACTAGAAAGCACGGTTTAGGTAGCATTATACACAAACCCACAACCCTGACACACTCATCTAGCCCCTCACACATACACCCAGACAGAGAGAGGGGAATCCCGAGGCTTATAAAATACAATTTTCTGCTTCGACAGGATGTGTGGTGCTGGCCCAGAGCAGAGAAATGGCCGAGGACAGAGCCAGCGAGGGGTGGCGCCTGAGTGGTGGGCCAGGAGGAAGGGGACCGCGAACTCACATGGAGGGCCCGTCGTGGGGAGAACGGAGGCCATGGGTGAGCGAGCGCCGAGCGGAGAAGCAGAGCTTTCATGATCGGACTCTCAGTGCCCAGCGCTCTCAAAAGGAAAGCAGACCCATCGCTCCAGTGTGCTCTGCCTCCGATGTGGCGGGACGGAAGGTGCGGTAGCAGGAGCTTTAGGGAGCAGCTGGTCCAGAACAGAAGTTTCCTACACGTGTCCCGGGACAGCTGTGGGGGCCTCGGGTGGGTCCCAAGGAGGTCCAAAGAGTTTCCAACTTCAAATGGAGAGGAGGTGCCTGCTTCAAGGAGAGATGGTCTCGCCCAGCCGGCGTGGCTCAGTGGTTGAGCGTCGACCTATGAACCAGGAGGTCACGGTTCGATTCCCAGTCAGGGCACAAGCCCGGGTTGTGGGCTTGATCCCCAGTAGGGGGCGTGCAGGAGGCAGCCGATCCATGATTCTCTCTCATCATTGATGTTTCTCTCTCTCTCCCTCTCCCTTCCTCTCTGAAATCAATAAAAATATATTATTTTTTTAAAAAGAAGCAGATGAGATGGTCTGCTTTTGTCTGTTCCACGTAGTAGGATTCTGCATTCTAAGCAAGACTTACAACGCCACAATCGAAATGCATTTGAAAGTCTTGAATTCAACCCAAACCCTTCATTTAGCACAGCAGTCGGCAAACCGCGGCTCGCGAGCCACATGCGGCTCTTTGGCCCCTTGAGTGTGGCTCTTCCACAAAATACCACGGCCTGGGCGAGTCTATTTTGAAGAAGTGGCGTTAGAAGAAGTTTAAGTTTAAAAATTTGGCTCTCCAGAGAAATTTCAATCGTTGTACTGTTGATATTTGGCTCTGTTGACTAATGAGTTTGCCGACCACTGGTTTAGCACACGAGAAAAGTCCGATGCTTCGTCAAGGTCATCGGCTGGCTAGCATCAGAGCTGGGCTAGCCCCGTCCCGTGGGGGCTCCCTCAGCCAGCAAGGGGGCACGAGAACTGTGGACCACATGTTTGAACTCCTGCCACACACTCAAACCCTGGGTTAACCAGCCACCGCTGCATGTCTGCTAAAACTGCTTCTATGCAAACAAACACAGCAGTGCAATGTATTTGATTTCCAGGTTAGTCGCTTGGTGGAATCATGCTGTGTCTAGTTTTCAGGTAATATTTCCCCCAATCATCTGTTCCCACCATCCCTGAGCTCAAAGGAAGAAAATATAACTATCCCTTAATCATGGAGATCATTTGTGAGGTCTCTTAATACAACGACCTGCTTGTGGTAAAGAAACATCCGGCATTTCTCACCAGGCCAGGGGTGCACAGCTTCTCCATCCACTGACAAGCATCCCATAGCACAAGCCGTCTGGTTCGGTGGCTGAAAGTCCAGATCTTCAACCCCAACTCTGCCTCTCTTCAGCCGGACAAATCCCTTACCCTCTGTTGCCCGGCTCACTGGACTAGAACACACATGGTCACCGGATCTATTCAATTACCGCAACGTCAACAAGATTGTGAATGTAACACGTCGGCATTCACGGGGTGTTTAGTACACAGTACGCACTCGGTGAGATTTTGCCATCACTGTAATGATACAAGTCGTTCCCCTTATAATTCTACAGCCATTAATAACGACACCAACAAGGCCCCAGCAGGTTTAGCTCAGTAGATAGAGCATCAGCCTGCAGACCAAAGGGTCCCGGGTTTGTTTCCGGTCAAGGGCATGTACCCCAGTTGCAGGCTCTTTCCCAGGCCCAAGGCCTGGTCGGGGCTCATGCAGGAGGCAACCAATCAATGTGTTTCTCTCACATCGATGTTTCTCTCTGTCTTTCCCTCTCTGTCTTTCCCTCTCTCTTCCACTCTCCCTAAAAATCAATGGAAAAAATATCCTTAGGGTGAGGATTAAAAACAAAAAAAAATTATACCAACAGAGATGATTGGGATGATTTTTTTTAAAATATATTTTATTGATTTTTTTACAGAGAGGAAGGGAGAGGGAGAGAGATAGTCAGAAACATCAATGAGAGAGAAATATCGATCAGCTGCCTCCTGCACACCCCCCACTGGGGATGTGCCCGCAACCAAGGTACATGACCTTGACCGGAATTGAACCTGGGACCTTTCAGTCTGCAGGCCGATGCTCTATCCACTGAGCCAAACCAGTCAGGGCGGGATGATTTTTAAAGTTATTTTGCAAATCAACAGCAATAAAAATAATCTACCATCTCCATAAAGCAGTGTCTTGCTTCACTCACAAATCACCATTTGTTCAGCATGGGGAAATTATGAACTGTCCAGAAATAATACAGTAAAGACAGTAGATGACAATTAGAGCGTAAGGAGTTTAACATAGACTTAGAAATAAACCTAGGATCTCCTAGTCTACGAAAACTCATTTATTCCACACACAAAAATCCCAGAACCACTTTGCCGTAAGTGGACATCATTTAGGGCCCAATGACAATGAAATCCCACTGCAAGTATAGACAGCATGCAGAACACCTGCCTTAATACCAGGAGAATTGGGCACGATTGATGTCACTGCAATGAACAGCAGCTGAATGTTAAGTATCTCACTTAAACCTGCCATGTTCTTGGGCGCGGGCACAGCCGTCCCCTTGCTTCTATCCTGGCCATTTCTGGGGACTTTTCACGGGGCAGGAGTGAGACACAACTTCTGTTTTTATTGACTTGTCATCTAGCTTACAGCTGCAGGGCTGATTAACCCTTTGCGCTCGCTTGCTTTTTTCTCGATTCCTTTATTCTACTCGGGGATTTAATTTTTTTAAATACCCCAGATTTTACAGAGCGCGGCAGCAGAATAAAGAACTGGAGTTTCTTTTCATACAAACTTATTTATCTGGGTTTTTTTATATTTCAAATCATTGATACACTCAATACAATTCGACATACGAGCTGCTACCAACGCTAACCGTGTCGAGTCACACTCGACATCCGCGTGCAAAAGGTTAATGAAGACACATCCTGTAAAATAAAAGGCTAACATGCAAATTGACCAAACTATGGAATGACCAGTCGCTGTGACGTGCACTGACCAACAAGGGGCAGACGTTCAATGCAGGAGCTGCCCCCTGGTGGTCAGTGCGCTCCCACAGGGGGAGCACCGCTCAGCCAGAAGCCGGGCTCATGGCTGGCGAGTGCAGTGGCCTAAGCCATCAGTCAGACATCCCCCAAGGGCTCCCAGACTGCGAGATGGCACAGGCCAGGCTGCGGGAACCACCCACCCCCGAGTGCATGAATTTCATGCACCAGGCCTCTAGTTGTATAATATTAAAATCACAGACACTCCACTGCCACCATGAAAAAGCAGTTCATTTTTCCAAAGGGCTATAGATCTATGTAACGGGGGAGATGTGTGAAAGGAGGTAATTTCAGACTAAGCACTAAAGACATTTTAATAGCTCCAACATGGATTGAACTTAATGGAGCGCAGAATTCTCAGCTAAAGAATTAGGACCAGCCCCATCCAAACCCGGGGTTGTTAATGACTCAGGAGTGGGCTGTGCAGGCCAAAGGAGTTTCCTGTTAACATCCTACCGCAACACGGGTTCCTGGAGCCGGAAATGAACTTCTCTGGGGGTCACTTTCTATGCTAATCAAGAAAATAAAGTGCTTCCTGTGTAGGAATATGTGCAAATGTAAGACCGAATTCCCACTGTAAAATTTTGGGCCATAAAGAATAAGTGAGCCCTAACCAGTTTGGCTCAGTGGACAGAGCACTGGCCTGCGGACTCAAGCATCCCAGGTTCGATTCTGGTCAAGGGCATGTGCCTTGGTTGCGGGCACATACCCAGTAGGGAGTGTGCAGGAGGCAGCTGATTGATGTTTCTCTCATCGATGTTTCTAACTCTCTATTCCTCTCTGTAAAAAATCAATAAAGTATATTAAAAAAAAAAAAAAAAGAAGGAAGAAGAATAGGTGAGCCCTAGCCAGTTTGGCTCAGTGGCTAGAGCTTCTGGTCAAGGGCACATGTCCAGGTTTCAGGCTCGATCCCCAGTAGGAGGCGTGCAAGAGGCAGCCGATCAGTGATTCTCTCTCAACATTGATGTTTCTATCTCCCTCTCCCTTCCTCTCTGAAATCAATAAAAAGATTAAAAAAAAAAAAAAAAAAGAATAGATGAAAGCCCTGGTTTGCTTGCTATTTGTCATGCTTTCTTTGTGGGCAGGGGCAGGAGTGCATTCGCCTGAGTCCGGAATCACTTGCCTTCCCAGCAGGGGATCCAGATGTAGGTCCCTGCCCACCCCTGGCGGACTGACCGCAGAAACTCTCGGACCGTCAGCGTCATCTCTGCCAAAGGGCGATAACAACCGCCTAGCGCTGTTGTTTGGATTCGGTGAGACACAGCCTGTGGACACTTCTGGGCAAGGGTCCTCCTCTCAGGGGGCCATGGCCAGACTGCCTGGACCTCACTCCTTATAGGGAGCGGTTATAGGGTTAAGTCTCGGACTGACCTGTTGGCAAAGCCAAAAACAAGTCCCCGCTTGGAGGGCACAGCCCTCTAAGCATAATTAAGCTTGATCTTGTGACTGCTCCCTAGGTCTTTCCTGGGTAGCTAATGGGCTGTGGGAGGTGCAGCAAGTGCTGCCAAAACAAGTGAAACTTACAAGAACATTGTAAATTACCTTGTTTACCTCTGACTATAAAATAAACCATCAGCTGGCCGTCTGGATCTGTTCTGTGGCCTCAGCCAGGCACAGAAGATCCACCTAGACCCAGCTTATTCTCTTTGTCTGTCTTTTCTTCATCCTTCGCCGGCCCTCCCTCAGGCTCGCCGAACCCTTGGCTGTGCTAGCGTGGCACAACTCCGCCTCTGCTGTGGGCAGCGGGCACCTGCTCTATGGGGTTCCACTACTGCCTCGACACACACAGAAAGTGCGCCAGCCCCCACCACCATGGTAGGCTAGCATCCTTTCCTAGTCGGAGGGTGAGACCCATCCCGCACCATCTGTATACAGACACCTCCCTTCCAGTTCCCCACTAGGGTTTTGACCCAGCACATGCCCAGCTGGCCAGCCCCCTCCCTGGGCTTGTCCCCCATGACCCCGGACAGAGCATCAGGACCCAGGCCTCAACTGGACTAGGAGGAGTAACTAGAAAAGCTGACGGGAACTACAGAAGGTCTGTGCATCTGTAATAAACCTGTCTACCCTCTGGGGAGAAAAGGGGGTTCGATTTGATGCCAGAGGTTACACACTAGCATGCTGAGGGTGGTGTGTCTCATCGAATCGTGCCTGTATTTTGAAATACAGAAACGTCCCATTTTTAAAACTCTGGATTGGGTGCTCATCTTCTAAATCCCCAAGTTCTGGCCCTAGCCGGTTTGGCTCAGTGGATAGAGCAGTGATCTGCAAACTGTGGCTCGTGAGCCACATGCGGCTCTTTGGCCCCTTCAGTGTGGCTCTTCCACAAAATACCATGGCCTGGGCGAGTCTATTTTGAAGAAGTGGCATAAGAAGTTTAAGTTTAAAAAATTTGGCTCTCAAAAGAAATTTCAGTCGTTGTACTGTTGATATTTGGCTCTGTGGACTGATGAGTTTGCCGACCACTGGGATAGAGCATCAGCCTGCAGAATGAAGGGTCTCAGGTTTGATGCCAGTCAAGGGCACATGCCCGGGTTGCGGGCTCGATCCCCAGTGGGGAGCATGCAGGAGGCAACTGATCCATGAGTCTCTCTCATCAGTGAAGTTTCTATCTCTCTCTCTGAACTCAATAAAAATATATTTAAAAAAATAAAAAAAACCAAAGTTCTGGTTTCCAGGTGAGTCTGTCCCTCTGAATGGGTCCCTTTCCCCCTTCGCCCCCGACTGTCTGTACCATCTCACGATGCCCCTGAGGCCTCAGACGTTGGCCCAATAATCTCCCCACACACACGGGTCCGATTCCTGTCGTTCTTCATAGAAACTTGGTTACCTGGCAAATATTAATCCCCGCCCGATCCTCCGGGCTCAGCGAAGCAAAATGAAGCCACAAACGTGGGAATGTGACAAGGGAAAACCACGGCGCTAAACAGTGAAATATGTGTTCGGTCCCCAAAGAAGTTCATTACCAGAAGGACACATTATCCCCTTCTCTTCCCATGAGTCAGCACGGGCAGCAGTCACTCCTAATTGGTTTAGGGCTGAGGATGAAATATTGGGATGCCACCGTTTGTGATGACACAGCTGTGTTCCCGAGGGGACGGCTGAGACGAATCTGCGTGGCGCGAGACAGGTGGGGACAAAGGGAGCAGGTGGACGTGGGCTGTAAATACAACTATAACTTAACAAATAATGGGGCGTTTCTCCCCACAGGTTTCTGGCGCTTCCTCACTAATTAACTATCGAAATTACAAAAGGAGAAATACCGTGGGCGGCTCTTCGGAATCGGGGCATAAATGGAAATATTTCGAACCATTAACTGCAATTCATTTGAAAAATACACGCCTGTTTTGGGAGCAGTGAGTTGTAGGCATCTGAGCGGAGAAGGGGGTAGATTTAAGGAAAATATTATCAGCTAATGGTGACATTCGTTTTCCTTCAGGCCATGAGGGGGTTTGGCGGGCAGGGGGGGGGTGTGCAATCCAGGGGGGTAATTTTCAAGTTTAGAGAACTGATGAGCCTCTTAAACAAAATAGTGGATTCCCCGTGATAAGCATTGCAGTCAAAATCGCGTCCCGCTGAGCGGACAGGCTGCTGCCAAAGGCAGAAAATCAACAGGCCAATCGCTTGGAATTCTTGGGTGATTCACACTGGAGAGCAGCCGTTGAATCATTCATGGTCTCCATTCTCCCGGCATGCAATGGGGAGGCACTAGGAACTCAGCCAGCATTCATTCTGGATCTTGGCTTTAGACGAGGTACAGCGGTCGGCAAACTCCTTAGCCAACAGAGCCAAATGTCAACAGGACAACGACTGAAATTTCTTTGGAGAGCCACATTTTTTAAACTGAAACTGTATAGGTGGGTACATTGTTATTCACTTAATTAGGGTCCTCCTCAGCTGGCCTTTGCTAAAAACTCAAGGGGCCAAAACAGCCGCTGGTGGCTCGCGAGCCGCGGTTTGCCGACCACTGGACTAGGATGCTCTAACATTCCACGAAAAGCAGCAAGAAGCTGCTGGGAGTCATGGGCACTCGAGGCGCTTGGCCGCCCAGACTCTCCACTCACCTCCTCACCGCAGCTCACAGGGTCCTGGCGGACGTCGTGGGCAGCCCTGTTGTATGAGCCCACTCTTCCTGTGTGTTCACCCCAAAACCTGCCTCTCAACAATATCCCTTTGGGGTTGTATGCTAGCTTGTAGGATAACACGAGAAAGTGTCTTCTGTGTCCCTTCAACATGTCTCCTCGAGTAACGATCAAATGACTAGCCCGGCCGGCGTGGCTCAGTGTTTGAGCATCGGCCCATGAACTAGGAGGTCACAGGTTCGATTCCCAGTCAGGGCACCTGCCCGGGTTGCAGGCTCGATCCCCAGGAGGGGGCGTGCAGGAGGCAGCTGATCAGTGATTCTGTCTCATCGCTGATGTTTCTATCTCTCTCTCCCTCTCCCTTCCTCTCTGACATCAATAAAAATATATTTTAAAAAAAGATCAAATGACTAGCCTACTTCACCCTTCACGTTGGTGTGCGACCCTCCCAGCCACATCGTGCAGTCCCTCCCCTCCCCGTGCCCACAGACTGGCCGATCCGCACCCCTCACTCAAGGCCTCGGCGCACATGCTATCGCCCCCGCCTTAGATGTGCTGCTCAAAAGCCTTCCTGGAAAAAGAATCAGGCTCGACAGCGGAGACCACTTACCTGACCCCATGGTTTGAGGGGTGGGGTGCAGGTGGGGTGACAGATCCCTTCATTTTTCTTTTCTTTTGTTAATATTTTTATTGATGTCAGAGAGGAAGGGAGAGGGAGAGAGAGAGAGAAACATCAATGATGAGAGAGAATCACGGATCGGCTGCCTCCTGCACACCCCACACTGGGGATCGGGCCCGCAACCTGGGCATGTGCCCTTGACCAGAATTGAACCATGACCTCCTGTTTCATAGGTCGACGCTCAACTACTGAGCCATGCTGGCAGGGCGACAGATCCCTTCATTTCCCAGTACTCCATGGACAATTACCAGCTGTACAACCTCAGAAAATGGATGGCTCTCTCTGAGCCTCAATGCCCACATCTGTACAATGGGAGAAACATCCAAAGCCTCCTGTGAGGGCTAACTAGGTACTGTGTTTTTATTTTTATTTATTTATTTACTAGAGGCCTGGTGCACGAAATTCGTGCACAGATAGGGTCCCTAGGCCTGGCCGGTGATCAGGGCAGATTGGGGCCTTCCAGCTGCCAGCTGGGGCCTTCCTTTGCTCCACGCCACCCCCTGGTGGTCAACATAGGTCATAGCAAGCAATCGGTCTTTCGGTTGGTCTCCCAGTTGAACTCCCGCGAGGACAATTTGCATATTGGGCTTTTATATAGAGAGATTTTTGGTATTGCATTTTTAAATACCTGCCTTTACAGAATTGTGCCTGCCTTCTTTATTCTACAGCAAACCAACCAACAAGGGGCAGTCCATCAGTAAGACTGGCTTTAGTTTCTATGGCAATGGTCCCTGTCTTTTCTCAGCAGTCTGGCCTCCACCATCAGACATGTACTGAGACACTGTAAAGACATATCAACATTCTCATCTCAGGAAGAACTATCCTCCCCGCCACCCCCCAAATAAGGCTGAGAAGATGCTTCCATTATAAGAGCTTATTTTTTGAAGAAACAAGGAAAAAAAATCCTAGGAGCAAGCATGTCTCCTATATTTTAAACTAAAGGCCCAGTGCATGACATTCATGCACGGGCGGGGGTCCCTCAGCCCAGCCTGCACCCTCTCACAGGGAGCAGACCTAAGCCGGCAGGCAGACATCCCCTGAGGGGTCCTTAGCACTGCAGTGGAGGCAGGAGAGGCTCCTGCCATTGCCTCAACCTTGAGCCGGCTTCTGGCTGAGTGGCACTCCCCCTGTGGGAGCACACTGACCACCAGGGGGCAGCTCCTGTGTTGAGCATCTGCCCCCTGGTGGTCAGTGCGCATCATAGCAACTGGTCATTCTATTTGCATATTAGCCTTTTATTATATAGGATCTCATAATCCTTGACTAATGGCAGTGTGACTCCAATTGTTTTTTCCTTCTTGTGGTTTGTGTCCGCTGTGTGTGTCCATTGTTTGAGCATAACTTCCAATGAACGTGGGCCAGCATAAAAGGCATCTCTGGACCCTTGGACCCCAGCTGTGAACTTTAGACTTAATCCTCAAGGACACTCCTGTCTGGTGAGGTTGACTTTACATTAAATTCTCTCAAGGGGTAGGCAGAATGGTCAAGGCGAGAGAGCAAGACAGACAAGCGTCTGCCTTTCATAAATTAATAAGCATCACTGGCCATCTTTCTCGACCCTTTAAACTCTGAAATTAATCTAAATAGACCCCGAAGGCGCGCTGGCCCACCCCAGAGCCTCGCAAGTTCCCTAAAGCAATCCAAGTTCCTTCAAGTTTTATAAGCCAGCCTTCATGGCAGGCCCTCTGTGCTCACTGCTGGTGACAGGGAGCATCAGGGCAGCCGGTGATCCCTGCTAACGTACGACCCCAATATGGTCGCGCGCCGTTATCCAGGGAAATATCCGAACCAAGGCTTGTATATTACAGGGGGAGGTCCTGACCTCTGAAAAAGGCCCCTGGACACCCTTCAGGATATGTCAGCGAAATAAACAGCTAATACTCTGAGACAGTCTACTGACCAGGGTCCGAAAGTGCCGTTGATTTAACCACTTTTCAACCATCCCTGTCCTTCTGCACGGCGTGTATTCCCAAGAGAAGGAAGCCAACAAACATTCATGCCCCCAGTTCTTTATCAAGTGACAGCGGGTGTGGTTTTGCAGTGGGAAGCAGGGAACACCCTGTCATTTCCTCCTCAATGACTGGGCTGAATTTTTGTTGTTGTTCATCCTCACCCGAGGATATTTGTCCATTGATTTTTTAGAGAGAGTGGAAGATAGAGGGAAAGACAAAGAGAAGCATGGATGTGAGAGAAACACATCGATTGGTTGCCTCCTGCACGAGCCCCGACCAGGGCCCGGGCTGGGGAGGAGCCTGCAACCGAGGTACGTGCCCTTGACCGGAATCGAGCCCGAGACCCTTGGGTCCGCAGGCCAATGCTCTATCCACTGAGCCAACTGGCTAGGGCTGGGCTGCATTATTATTTTTTTTAATGTATTTTATTGATTTTTTACAGAGAGGAAAGGCGAGGGATAGAGAGTTAGAAACATCAATGAGAGAGAAACATAGATTCAGCTGCCTCTTGCACATCCTCTACTGGGGATGTGCCCACAACCAAGGTACATGCCCTTGACCGGAATCGAACACGGGACCCTTGAGTCCGCAGGCCGATGCTCTATCCACTGAGCCAACCGGCTAGGGCTGGGCCGCATTATTAAACAGCTACCGGCGCAGGGGCCCAGCCCCCACACCTTTTCTACCTTGCACCCGCCGCGTGAGTTTCCTTTCCAGCTCAGCATTTTCAGGAGGAAGGCTGGGTTCCCCGTCCCCTCTCACCTACTCGAATTAACCATGTCACTGCTTCAACAGGAGCCCCTCCTAGGCACGCGATCACCGACCCTGTGCATGGAATTTTATGTCGCTTTAAAAATCTTTCATTTCAGTCCTGTGTAGGTTTTCATTACTCAGATGTTCTACCAGGCATGGGAGGATGAGCTATAATTATTGTGATCATCAGAGGGTAAGTTTTTAGGGTGTTGTTTTTTTTTTTTCTACTATAGATGGTCAAAGTACTAAAAAAAATCTTACTGGAATAGCAAAAATGAATATGCAAGGAACTTCGCCTGTAAAAAATACACCCCTTTCTTTCCGGGTGATAAGAGGGAAAACTTGAAGACTTCTGTAGTCCTTTATTTATTTATTTTTTAAATATATTTTATTGATTTTTCACAGAGAGGAAGAGAGAGGGATAGAGAGTTAGAAACATCGATGAGAGAGAATCATCGATCAGCTGCCTCTTGCACACCCCCTACTGGGGATGTGTCCGCAACCAAGGTACATGCCCTTGACCGGAATCGAACCTGGGACCTTTCAGTCCGCAGGCCGACGCTCTATCCACTGAGCCAAACCGGTTTTGGCTTCTGTAGTCCTTTAAATGTCAGGATTCTCTCCTTTATATTTAGTTAGTTAGTTAGTTAGTTAGTTAGTTAGTTACTCCGCGCCCCGGGGATATTTTTCCATTGCTTTTTAGGGAGAGTGGAAGAGAGAGGGAAAGACAGAGAAACATGGATGGGAGAGAAACATGATCGATCGGTTGCCTCCTGCATGCGCCCCAACCGGGCCCGGGGATGGGGCCTGTAACCAAGGTACGTGCCCTAGACCGGAATCGAACCCAGGACCCTTTGGTCCACAGGCCGACACTCTACCCCAGTGATGACGAACCTATGACACGCGTGTCAGCACTGACACGCGTAGCCATTTATGATGACACGCGGCCGCATGCCGAGGATGAAACATTTGCTGCTCCAGAGGATGAAACATTTGCGACTAGAGTCTTGGAGTTAGTTTTTTCCTCAAAGTGACACACTACCCGAGTTACGCTCAGTTTTTTGGCGAAGTTTGACACACCAAGCTCAAAAGGTTGCCCATCACTGCTCTACCCGCTGAGCCAAACCGGCTAAGGCGCCCCTTTATTTTTGATTTTATTCTTTTCCCCCCTCAGTCACTGTGCCCTGAGCCATTCAAACGTTCCCACCTGGTCAAGTGCCAGTTCCCAAGGCCTGGGCAGTCTGCGGGAACCGCTTGTAACCTTCAGACCCGGCACTGTGCTGGATCTGAGCTAACCTGCCCAGAATTCGGTCCAGAAGCCAGAACTGCCAAGGGGACTCTGCAGAAGATCAAAGGTCCTGCTTCCCCCTCTGAAGCCCCAACCATCTTATTTTGGGCCAAAAGTAAATCGTATCAATTGAACCTTTTATTGGGGAGCAGGCACTCGTTAATGTTTCTCCAAGGGACCTGTCTGGACCAATGTAACAGCTGTCTTGCTTCAGGCATTTTCTGAAGAGATGATGGCCTTTGGATGCCAAAGATGACACCTGCGCTGACCCTAGAGGGAAGAGAGAGGCGGCGGGCATGGTGTCCGGCTCCAAGTGCCCAGATGTAACAGCAGAACAAGGCCATGCCCTCATCTTGGCTTATCCTGAAGCCAGATCAATGTCTAGCATATAACAGGGTCTCAGTATCCACTCGATGAATGAATGAATGAATGAATGAATGGCCAAGTGAAGGATTCATTCTCGAAGAAGAGTTCCTTCACTGTGAGACCTGAGCAGTCTGTTTATCACAGAAGACCAGCACTCACCCCCACATTTCTTTCCTTTCCCTCCTCATTTTGACAAATGAAAGAAAAATGTTTTGTCACACAATTTCTCACACACACACACACACACACACACACACACGCACTTTATTTTCTGCTTTGAAATGACAGTGGATGCCTGTGGAAGCCTCTGGGGTCTAGAAGGACATTGATTGCTCCCATGGCAGGAGCCAGCGCCCTTTTTTTAGGGAGTGATGCTGGGCCCATGCGGGGGGGCGGGGGGCGGGAAGGACACACCTGTGTGGGTCCTGACTTGCCGTCCAGCCCGGCACAGGGGAGCATGCCCAGCCCTGCCGTATATCACATCTTTGTTTTAGTTCTGCTTTGAAGGAGTCTTCTGCGCTCGTCTTTATGCCAACATCTCGTAAAATTGAATTTATAACCCAAGAAAATGAAAATCAATCACTGAATGTGAAACCTCGCTTGACTACACTATTCTAGTCTAGTTAGCTTAATGCGCACCATATTTTCATGAGAAAAAGCAGACGACATATTAAATGACCCTACAGATCTAAAGGGCATTAAAATATAGTGTGGCATTGGATTTTTTTTTATTTCAACTTCCCAGTTGGAATTTGTTTTTCACTGGAAAAGGAAGAAAAGTCTTATAGACATACATACTATATAATAAAAGCCTAATATGCTGAGTATCCGGTCAACCAGTCAGCCTTTCAACCAGTCAAAGCATAATATGCTAATGATATGCTAAGGCCACTCAACCACTCACTATGACATGAACTGACCACCAGGGGGCAGAGAGTCGACCGGTCACTATGATGTGCACTGACCATCAGGGGGCAGATGCTCTGACCGGGAGGTTAGCTTGCTGCTGGGGTCTGGCCAATTGAGACTGAGCAAGATGGGCCAGACACATCCTGGAGCCCTCCTGCGGTCCCTTCCGGGCCCTGATCCTGTACCAGTGGGGTCCCTTGACCTGATCTGCAGCCTCTCACAATCTGGGACCCCTCGGAGGATGTCGGAGAGCCGGTTTAGGCCCGATCCTGCAGGCCAGGCCAAGGGGACCCCACCCATGCATGTGGGGTCCCTTGGCCTGGCTGGTGATCAGGGCCAACCGGGCTGGCCAGGGGGAGGGGCCGTGGGAGGTTGGCTGCCGGCCCACCCCGATTGGGGCCAGCACCAGCGGGGGGGGAGGGGGAGAGGGTCCGCAGGAGATGGGTTGGCTGGCCCGCCCCCATTGGGGCCATTGGGGCTGGCAGGCCAGCCCCAGGGGGAGGGACCATGGGAAGTTGGCCAGCCATGGGAGGTAGGCTGTGGGAGTGCACTGACCACCAGGGGAAAGCTCCTGCATTGAGTGTCTGCCCCATGGTGGTCAGTGCATGTCGGTCGTTCGGTTACTTAGGCTTTTATATATATGGATACACACATATATATATATGCACCCATATACACTTACATACATATACATGCTTATCACATGCACATCTCAAAACATATGAAAACCTTAAAGACCTAGAAAGCTGTGTGACGGAATCTCACACCATCCCACCCCATCCTGACTCATCCCTTTGTCCAGCGCATCCACACTGCACATGCTCCCCGCCCATTGGCCGCTTAGTAGCCTTCTAGGTCATCAGATCCATCGTCCTGGTATCACAGTGCTGTGTGCAGGTGACCCTTAGTTTACCCTACAATGGCCCCAAAGCACAAGACAGGTGACGCTGGCCATTTGGACCTGCCACAGAGAAGCCGTGAAGTGCGTCCTTTAAGTGAACAGGTGGGTACAATACAATACAGTATTCTGAGAGAGAGGGACCACTTACCATAACCTTTATTACAATATAATGTTGTAACTGCTCTATTTTATTACTAGTTATTGAAGTTAATACCTTACTGTGCCAATTTTATAATTAAATTTTATCACAGATATGTATGGGAAGCAAAGAATATAGTATATACAGGGTTCAGTTATATCCATGGGGGTCTTGGAACATATCCCCCATGGATAAGGGGGGGCCACTGTCATCTATTTTCTGGAATAATAATTAGGGAACCCTAAATTGCTTCAGGTGTTGACAAAAATGGGACCATCTGACCACTGAGTCAGTATTTTCATGTCCCCAAAGCATTCCCACTAATGGTGGCAGCAGGGATGTCATCTAGGCCACCTGCACTCTCCACCAAGAATCAGACAGGATTATGGGAAATAATCCTATATAATAAAGAGGTAATATGAAAATTGACCATCACTCCAACACATGGATGCCCCATGTGGTCAAAGATGGCCGCCCCGATGTGGACACAAGATGGCTGCCACAAGATGGCCAGCAGGGGAGGGCAGTTGCGGGGGACCAGGCCTGCAGGGAAGGGCAGTTGGGGGTGACCAGGCCTGCAGGGGAGGGCAGTTAGGGGTGACTGGCCAAGCAGGGGAGGGTAGTTGGGGGCATCAGGCCTTCAGCAGAGGGCAGTTAGGGGCAATTGGGTCCGCAGGGGAGGGCAGTTAGGGGTGACCAGGCTGGCAAGGGAGGGCAGTTAGGGGCAACCAGGCCGGCAGGGGAGGGTAGTTAGGAGAAATTGGGCCAGCAGGGGAGCAGTTAGGCATCAATCAGGCTGGCAGGGGAGTGGTTAGGGGGTGATCAGGCTGGCAGGCAGAAGCGGTTAGGGGCAATCAGGCAGGCAAGAAGGCGAGCGCTTGGGAGCCAGCACTCCTGGATTGTGAGAGGGATGTCCAACAGCCCTTGAGGGATCCCAGATTGGAGAGGGTGCAGACTGGCCTGAGGGACACACTCACACACCCTCCGTGCATGAGTTTCATGCACCGGGCCTCTAGTGTTTCTCATAAGCCCCCTGGGAAACGGTCTGGGTAGGGATGCAAGCAGCCCGGTGTGGACTCCCACACACTGCAGGGGTGTGGCCACAGCCCCCGCCGGCTCTGGGTGGCCACCCGGTCACCTCTCCCATCTGCACCCTCACTGATGATGAGAGAGGCAGACACCGGCTGATGCTAATGTAATGAGGAGGATTCAAGGGGGTTTTAACACGGGCCCGACGTGTGTCCGCGCGAGATCTTCATCGGCCCAGAAGACAGCGGCCTGTCCCAGGATTCCTCTGGGCTCAAGGCGCTTATTAACCCCGAACGAGCCCGAGGAGACACACAGCAAAGCCGGGCGGAGCTGGGAGAGAGCATACGTACACCAGGGGACAGAATCAAAAATCCAAAAGCTAACATCCACTTAGACTGTCCTAACTGAATGCGATGAGGTTTAAAGCGTGCATAAACCAGAATTCTCTGCTGGAATGTGGGAAGTTGGATCACAGTCCCAGGAAGTAGGAGAAGGAACGGGGTTTCGCAGGGTCCTGGGAGGGTTTGGACTCGCAGCATCCTGGGAACCCTACAAAAACCAAAGCTTTGAGGACATCCCCGTGACAGGCCTGGTGGCAGAAGCCTAGAATGTTCTTTTGAAAGCACGGGAATTATCCTTGCAGGCTCCCTCACCACTTTTGCACCAGAAGTCATATTCCTATTTTTTTTAAATATATATTTTTCATTGATTTTATTGATTTCAAAGAGGAAGGGGGAGGGAGAGAGAGATACACATCAATGATGAGAGAAAATCATGGATCGGCTGCCTACTGCACACCCCCTACTGGGAATCGAGCCTGCAAACCCGGGCATGTGCCCGGACCGGGCATCAAACCATGACTTCCTGGTTCATAGGTCAACGCTCAACCACTGAGCCACACCGTCTGGGCCCTATGTCAATCTTAGTGCTACATGCCCTCCAGAAATCAGCATTTTCCTCTCCCCAAAACGCCAGCCTCCACTGAAACCCTCGCGATGCACTTTGTCTTGCAGCCCGAGCTCAGGGCCAGCCATCCTAAAAGCCCTGGCACCTGACCCGGGATATGTCCTCGCTCTCTCCCCTCTCTCTCTCTGAGGTGTTAAAAGGCTACGTTTACTCTAAGATCCATTTCTCTCTTCCCCGCCCCCCCCGCCCCCAGCAAGGACTTGCATGCCCATTTGTAACAGCCCCTAATATGCGCCTGCATTCGATTTTCCTGGCCCAGCTTGAAATTCTCTCATTCTAATTACCGGTTCAGTTTTCTTGTATCCCTCCCTGGAGATGTCTCAATTAGTGTACTTTTTCATACCGCCTGTCACCTCTGAGCCGCGAGGTGGGTCCACCCCCAATGGAAACCACACGGAAAATAAATGAGGAGCCGTTCTGGGCGGCCGGGCCGAAGGTTGGGGTTCCTTTACCAACTAGCGCACCTTTAATTGATGATAAATGGCTGGGAAAGTAGCCTTATTAATCCGGCATCCCCGATCCGGTCGCCGTACGGTGTCCCTTCATCACTCAAAGGTACAGAGGAGGCCAGCCGGGCGCGGTCCCGGGTGCGGAACTTCCATTCAGAGAAAGAGGGCATGGAGCTAATTAACATAGTGCTGGCGCACGTCAGAAATTAACTCTCCTCCTCCTGAAGACCACAGCGAAAAATGCCATTTGTCTCTTTGGTAATTATGCTTACGGGTAATTACAGCCTATTGCGCATACCGCGGATAGTTCAACGAAGGTATGGCTTTGTCCCCTGCCCCAGGACTCTTTTCATTCCAGCCCGGAGGAAAGACGGAGCACAATGACAGGTGGCTGTCCCGCACCCTCCCCCCGCACGCCCCGCCCCCCCCGGCCCGTGTGTTTCCTGCATCAGTGAGAGCTGTGGTGCCTTCGAGCTGCCCTGGGATCCAGGGTCCTTCCCCGAGCCTCTCGGAATGTACAGGGTTTCCACTCCAAATTCACCCTTTTGCAAAGCAAGTTCACCCTAAAAGTTTACCAAAGGGTGAATTTGCTTTTGCAAAAGGGTGAACTTGAAGTGGAAAAGCTGTAGAAACACACAGAGGGCACGTGGGACGTCAAACCATTGCCCACCCATTAAGATCGTTTTGCTCTGCAAGGGAGGCGTCAAGGAGAAGGCCCAAGAGGTCCCCTGCCCCTTCTCTCTGCGGCTGCAGCCACGTTCAGTCTAACTGAAACCACGTGTGACCTCGTCCTGTCGCCGTCACTCTCTTCTATTGCAATGAACTTTTAAAATATCCAATATAATAGTCCTATATAATAAAAGGGTAATATGCAAATAGACCAAATGGCAGAACAACTGAACAACCAACCAAAGCATAATATGCTAATGATATGCTAAGGCTGCTCAACCGCTCACTATGACGTGCACTAACCACCAAGGGGCAAATGCTCCGACCAGTAAGGTTATCTTGCTGCTGGGGTCTGGCCAATTGGGACTGAGCAAGATGGGCTGGACACGCCCTGGAGCCCTCCCGTGGTCCCTCCCCGGCCCGATCATGCACCGGTGGGGTCCCTCAGCCTGGCCTGTGCCCTCTCGCAATCCAGGACCCCTCGAGGGATGTCGGAGAGCCAGTTTCAGCCCAATCCTGCAGGCCACTCCCCTTGGGAGGGCGCCAGACATAGGGCTCATGGCTAGCGAGCACTGCTGTGGCAGCAAGAGCCTCTTCCAATCAGGACTGATTGGACTGTGGGTTTCGGCCTGATCCCTGCAGGCCACCCAGAGGGACCCCACCCCTGCACGAATTCATGCACCAGGCCTCTAGCATGCATATATATATATATATATATATATATATATATATATATTTTGCATTGATTTCAGTGAGGAAGGGAGAGGGAGAGAGAGGTAGAAACATCAATGATGAGAGGGAATCATTGATGGGCTGCCTCCCCTGCACGCCCCACACTGGGGATCAAGCCCACCACCCAGGCATGGGCCCTTGACCAGAATCGAACCTGCAACCCTTCGGTCCGCAGGCTGATAATTCTATCCACTGAGCCAAGCCGGCTAGGGCTAGGTCATCATTAAGGTTTCTATCTCTCCCTTCCTCTCCCTTCCTCTCTGAAATCAATAAAACATACTTTAAAATAAATAAATAAAAATAAATGCTGCTCTGAAGCCACGCTGCAGCCCGGAGGTAGCATCCTTCCTGCCCCGGCTCCCAGTCCGCCGAGCGCAGCGCTTCCCATAAAGAAACGCGGAATTAAAAAATCATCACCGCCCATCGCCGAGCGGCTGGAGAGCCGCCTGTACGGCCCTCTCGTGAGGCGATTTGGCCATGGGCACTGAGAGCCATAAAAACACGGACGGTGAAACTTTCATGAAGGAGCGATCTTAAATTCAGAAAAACATTCAACACCGCGTAACGCTGTTACATAAAACAGCAGGGACAAAGGGGGAAAGAACCTACGTGTTCAAAATTGGAGGCTGTTCAAATTAATAAGCGTCCCATTCGTTTGACGGATTAGTACGTGGTCCTTGAAAGGGATGGCTAGGGAGACTGCGCAAGATCTGAACAACTGGTTATGGTATTAGGTTTAAAAACTTAGAAGGTAAATCAGAAAATAAAACATGAGCACACAAGCCACACTGAAATACCAACAGCAACAGGGTTAAAAGGAAGAGATGAGGGTTTATCATTTCCTTTTCTCTATTTTTTCAATTTTCTGCAATGCATTTATATTCTTTCTAGTAAAACATATACATTAATCTGGTATGAAAAAGAAAAAATAGTAACTCTTGTAAATGTGGGCCTATCCAATGAATCTAAAATGAGTGGCGCCCGGCCTGTAGGCCTCAGCAGTTGAGTGCTGACCTATGAACCAGGAGGTCATGGTTTGATTCCCAGTCAGGACACATGCCCAGGTTGCAAGCTTGATCCCCAGTAGGGAGCATGCAGGAGGCAGCCGATCACTGATTCTCCCTCATCGTTGATGTTCCTATCTCTCTCTTCTTCTCCTTTCCTCTGTGAAATCAATAAAAATATTTTAAAAATAAATAAACCTAGAAAGGCTCCCTCGGGAACTCTCACAGTGCAAAGCATTCATTCGGTCCTTCCCATTCGTTCCACTTCATCATATGTGCATCCTTCGAATGGGATCCACCTCCCACCACCTCCAGGAGGCAGTCTCCTGGCAACGGCACGGGCTCTGAATCAAGGCAGATCTTCTGTTCGGAGGCGCTACCTGTATGACTTCGGGCCAGTTACTTAACCTCTCTGAGCCTCTGTTTGTCATCTGTAAAGTGGGCACAATATCCACTTCAGCGTTTCTCTGTGGAGACTGAACACGACAGGCACTGATCTATGAAGAATCTAACACAGAGCCAGGGACAGGGCGGGGCAATAAAAGGCAGCTCTCGACATTGCCCACCCTGTACTAAATCTTTTTTTTCTTTCCTTTCAGAAAAAAAGAAGGGAAGACTGAGGTGAGACTTTCCCAACTCCATCACCTCTGGCATTTGGGGCCGACCATTCTTCAACGGGGAGGTGGGGGGCAGGGGGGCGGGTGTCTGTCCTGGGGATTACAGGATGCTCCGTTCCCTGTTCTCTGATTCCCGCACAGCATCCCACGCAGGATGGTTAAGAGCCTAATTATTCTAAGAAGTGTTACCTTCATCCACTTCACGGGGAAAATATTGGTACAAATGATGGCAAGCTTTGCAAATGTTGCTGGCAGGAGAGAGGAAAATCAATTCTTTCTATGGCTGTTCCCCACTTACCTCCCTCCTCTTTTCCTCTTTTTCGCCTAATTGGCCAAAAAGAAACGAAAATGAGCCCACTTTTTCAAGCTGCTCAGTTGTGATGAGAATTTCTGGCCATCCCCTGCTTTTTTTTTTTTTTTTTGCTTTTCCCTGACTTGACCCTGATCGTTCCTTTAGGTCCTTCTGGAATACATTTCCGCTTACAGCGCTCTGTTTGTGGGTTTTTTGTTTGTTTGTTTTCCTAGGGGTCCTCCCTAGACAACGCCTCACAGTAACTTGCATCTGGGAGAGAGACGTTCTCTGAAGATCAACTGTCCAATGCTCCTTGGCCCCTGTCCGGTTCCACATGGCGTAAGAGTGAGAACCCTTTCCCCGCAATTCTCTCCCTGAACTGGGGGCTCTCAGTGAGGAGTTCCCCCCAGGCCCCTCTGAGTCTCAGAGCCAGAGACAAGTCTGACACATGGAAAGCACACACAAGTGGTGAAACAAACAAATGGTCAAACGAGAGAGTGCCTAGATTCTTTATTGGAAACTAGAGGCCCGGTGCACAAAATTTGTGCACTTGGGGGTTGTCCCTCAGCCTGGCCTGTGCCCTCTCGCACGCAGTCTGGGAGCCCTGGGGGGATGTCCGACTGACAACTTAGTGGGCCTAAGCCATCAGTCGGACATCCTTAGCGCTGCCATGGAGGTGAGAGAGGCTCCCACCACTGCCACTATGCTCACCAGCCATGAGCCCAGCTTCTGGCTGAGGGGTGCTCCCCCTGTGGGAGTGCACTGACCACCAGGGGGCAGCTCCTGTGTTGAGTGTCTGCCCCCTGGTGGTCAGCACGCATCATAGTGACCAGTCATTCCACCATTCGGTCATTTGCATATTAGCCTTTTATTATGTAGGATTGACAATGGATTGGAAGCCATTTAAAAACAAGAACAATGCCCGGGTTGTGGGCTCGATCCCCAGTGTGGGGTGTTCAGGAGGCAGCCGATCAATGAATCTCATCACTGATGTTTCTATCTCTCTCTCCCTCTCCCTTCCTCTCTGAAATCAATAAAAAAATATTTTTTTAAAAAGCTTACTTATAATAACAGTGTGTAAAGTTACATCATAAAGCTACTGCAAACCAGCATATAGGACAGGATCCCCGCTGTGGAAGTATGTTTTAAGTTTCTAGGCATTTTTAGAGAAAGAAGAATGCATGTTACCTGTAGTTTCTCTCAATGACACAAAAGATTCACGGCTAAAAATGCAGGTTCCAGAGCCAGACTGACTCGATCCCTTCCAAAGTTACTTAACTGGAGAAGTTATTTGGTTTCCCTGTGCCTCAGTTTCCTCCTAGAACAGTGGTCAGCAAACTCATTCATCCACAGAGCCAAATATCAACAGGACAACGATGGAAATTTCTTTGGAGAGCCACATGTTTTAAACTTAAACTTCTTCTAACGCCACTTCTTCAAAATAGACGCACCCAGGCCGTGGTATTTTGTGGAAGAGCCACACTCAAGGGGCCAAAGAGCCGCATGTGGCTCGCGAGCCGCAGTTTGCCGACCACAGGGCTAGAAGCACATGGTTGGTAGTTGTTCCTACTCCACAGACGGTTTTGTTCATGTGCTAATAGTCAATGATTCTAGATCAAGTACGGCGCCTACCCAGAAGCCCCTGCAAATGTTATCTACTGTTATGAATTGTTATGATTAGGGGTGGATGACGGGTGATTTCAAGTCTCCACTTCATTCTTCTTTATAATCTATATAAGAAAGAGGGAACATGCAAATTGACTATCATGCCCTTGCACAAGATGGCCGCCCCCATGTGGTCACAAGATGGCCATGCCCATGTCATCACAAGATGGCCTCCCCTTGTCATCACAAGATGGCCTCCCCTTGTCATCACAAGATGGCCGCCCCCATGTCGATCAGGCTGGCAGGGGAGTCATTAGGGGGTGATCAGGCAGGCAGGCAGGCAAGCAGTTGGGAGCCAGCAGTCCCGGATTGTGAGAGGGATGTCCGACTGCCGTTGTAGGCCCGATCCCGGCAGTCAGACATCCCCCGAGGGGTCCCCGATTGGAGAGGGTGCAGGCTGGGCTGAGGGACACCTGCCCCCCAGTGTACTAATTTCGTGCACCAGGCCTCTAGTTTCTACATAAAACTGTACAACTCATAATCGTGAAGAAACAAAATAATTTCTTAATCCCCTGCAGCCGATGAGATGAATTCAATGAGGAGATTAATGAGAATGACTTGGCGGTAATCAACACAATCCGCTATTTCTTGAACGAAATCAAATAAAATGCAGTCCACTCACAATTCTACAGCAGGCACGGTCATTTGTCTGCGGCTAATCGTGCCTTCCTGTTTTTACTGGCCTCATTAAGCACGGGATACAGCATCGTACGTTACAGCTCTGTCTTGCGTCTGTTTGCTTTTTCTCCCACAGTCAACAGCTCAGCAAGAGCCTTGTAAACCCATTCCCTTAAGGGTCTTTCCAGTCCAGAAAGTGCGAATCGATGATAAGGGGAACTCAGAGGCGAGGCCAATGGCTCTAACTCAGAGGGGTCCACCGTGCCGCCAACACATGCAGTTAGGACCAAAGGCTAAGAATAGCGTTTCGTGTCCAGTTTGGCCCCCTCCTGGGCACGTCAGCGCCCTCTGTCCAAGCCATCCGGGTCCTCGTCCACCTGGCCAAACATAACAGGGCCTGGAGATGAGGGGTCCTTAACTTAGTGCTGCATAGAGATACATGTTTGTTTGTGTGTGTGTTTTTTTAACATACTAGAGGCCTGGTGCACAAAAATTTGTGCACGTAGAAGGTCCCTCAGCCTGGCCTGCACCCTCTCACAATCCGGGACTCCTCAGGTAGGGTCCCTAGGCCTGGCCTGAGATCAGGGCCTATCTGGGCTTTACGTCCCCCAGCTGCAGGCAGCTGGCCCCACCCCCACCACTGCCACAGCTTGCCATCTGTGCAGCGCTGCCCCCCGCCCCACCTGCCACTGGTGGCTTCCCTCTGCAGGCAATGAACATGGGGTGCAATGGCTTGGCTGGCCTGGGCCTCCCTCTGTGGGGCGATCACTGGCCACAGAGTCGCCGCTAGTGGCCTGGGCCTCCCACTTTCTTTTCTAGGAGGTGGGGCCAGCCCTGCAAGGGGCCGTCTGCCTACCTGATCCCCCTAACCACTGGCCTGCCTACCTGATCACCCCTAACCACTCTGCCTGCCTGCCTGATCACCCCTAACGGCTTGCTGGGGGGCGAGGCCAGCCCTGCGAGGAGCCTTGTAAAATGCACCTACGGCTCTAGCCAGTTTGGCTCAGTGGATAGAGTGTCGGCCTGTGGACTGAAGGGTCCCAGGTTCGATTCCAGTCCAGGGCACGTGCCCAGGTTGCAGGCTGGATCCCCAGTGGGGGGCGTGCAGGAGGCAGCCAATCAATGACTCTCTCATCATTAATGTTTCTCTCTCCTCTCCCTTCGTCTCTGAAATCAATATGAATGAATGAATGAATGAATGAATGAATGAATGAATGAATGAGTGAAATGCACCCACACCTAGACCAACAAACCTGGGGCCTGAGGATTGTAACTCACAATGAAAGCTCAGGACCACTAGTTTAGAAGTCCAAGGACAGTGCGCAGGTGAACCACCAGAGGGCGCAAGAGATCACTGAGCCCTGAGGACTCCTTGGCCAAGGAGGCTGCAGAACAGTGATGAGGTCCGGGGACTTCCCATTCACCCCAGGTCAGTACGGAGGGCATAAAAGGCACCGTAACCTCCAAAAAATGCACCCACCTCCCAGAAACCCTCACTCGGTCTCACTGAAGCCTGGCCATGGGGAGTACACTGCATTGCTATCGGTGCTGCGTCGCTATTTGGTACTTTCGGTAATTTTGGTAAATTAATCCCAGAGAGGCTCAGATCTGCCAGGAGCTGGCCCAGCAGCAGGGCTCCAGACGGCAGGCGTCCTGTCCCCGGGCCTTCCCTCCCCCACACAGTCACGCCCACCACAGCCTGTCCTGGGCCATCCCTGGGTTCTGGGTGGCTCTCCTCTCTCTTCAGAGGCAGCCAGTCTGCTCACACCACCGCCGGGAAGCCCTCCTCCCCGTTTCCTGCCGTCATTCTAGGGACCAGACAGGAACAGGGTGGTGAGCAGCCTTGCACAGCACACAGCACCGATTTCGATACACCGACCGTTTATGCAATGCCACAAAGCCAGCAGGCGGAGAGCTCGTGACCACATGCATTATTTTTTTTAACATAAAATGAAAACCAGATGCGAGGTTTCCAGAAATGTCTGGAGTGCCTCGTGCACGGCCCTGATGGGCAGAGATATTGCAACAGGCTGGAGGCCACGGCTGGCTCAGGTGCAGTCCCGCCCCAAAAAGTGCTGTCCACAGAGGCTCGCCCTCATCCCTCCCCTCCCCTCCCCCCTGGCCCCGGTCCTGTCCGTGGAAGAGCCGGAGCGGTCCACAGGCAGCCCGTGAACAGTCTGACCAACGTGAACTCCCATTACCAACAACAAGCGCTGCCCACACACTCTGTGGGGAAGTGTTCATGGCCAATCAATTCGATTGATCGCCGTTTATTAAGTAAAAACCTGCTTTCTAAACAGGTCCTCCCTAAACGGTGTTTTTGCCAGCTGCGAGAAAACAGGAGAGGAGTTAGAGCTTTTCCTTTAAATCCAAGCAGGGAGGAGGGGAGAAAAATGCAAGAGTGCACATTTGTAAAGGCATTAGGAGGGTATGGACACGAGGACCGCCCCCTCTCGGCCCAATCCAGCTGGCACGTTCCCACGGAGACCTCCCCACACCTCCTGCCATTCCTCGGATCCATAAGCCGCTGGGACCCGGTCAGAGGCGACCACTGATGGCAGAGATTATGGGATGTCTGCGTCCCACCGGCTGTGAAATTGATCGGCTCCATTCAGCACCTCGGATGGGAAATCAATGGCTGACGGGCGGGTCAGGGGCCGCGATAAGTGACCACAGAGTACGCCTGCTGTCTCTCAGGGAGAACAATGCTCTCAAGCGCCCTGAGTGCTCTACGTGTAAGCAAACGACGCGCCGCAGATCCCAGCCGGCCCGGGTAGCACACGGAGGGGTCAGGGCCCTTCTGTGAGTGTGGTGGCATCCACAGAGGGCAGGTCCGGCCTGCTCAGGGTGAAGGTCTTTCTAAAGGTGGCCACCCAGCCCTAGCTGGTGTGGCTCAGTGGATAGAGCATGGGTCTGCAGACTGAAGGGTCCTGGGTTCGATTCCAGCCAAGGGCTCATGCCCAGGTTGCAGGCTCAATCCCCAGTAGGGGACATGCAGGAGGCAGCCGATCCATGATTCTCTCTCATCATTGATGCTTCTATCTCCCTCTCTCCCTCTCCCTTCCTCTCTGAAATCAATCCTATATAATGAAAGGCTAATGTGCAAATCAACCGAACAGCGGTCGCTATGACATGCACTGATCACCAGGGGGCAGACGCTCAATGCAGGAACTGCCCCCTGGTGGTCAGTGCGCTCCCACAGGGGGACTGTCACTCAGCCAGAAGCCGGGCTGATGGCTGGCAAGCACAGCGGTGGAGGCTCCCGCCACTTTGGCTTAGGCCTGCTCCCCGCCGTCAGTCAGACATCAGACATCCCCCGAGGGGTCCCAGACTTCTAAAGGGCGCAGGTCGCGCTGAGATGATCCCACCCCCGCTGCCGCCCAGTGCACGAAAGTCGTGCACCGGGCTTCTAATAAAAATATATTTAAAAGATTAAAAAATAATAATAAAGGTGGCCACCTGGGGACGTGAGGCAGCAGACCCAGGACCAGGACACCGGCTGACTTTATCCACATCAGCTCTCCATCTGTGGCACGCGCAGGGGCTTCGCCGAGCTCGGGACAGGGACAGCGCCCCGCCTCACCCGAGGGCCAAGGTGAAGGCACCTGAACAGGGAACGGAGCTGAGCCTGCCCTCCAGAGAGGAAGGCCTTGGGTGTCCTATGCGTTACCCGCCTCTCTGCGCATTCCCGTCTCCCCCTGTGGAAGCGAAGGTGGAGTGACAAGCCTCCGCCGCGCCCATTATTTCTCATTAAGCTTGGGGTTTCAGGCCTGGGATGCTCACACACCTCGAGAACCCGCTCTCCCTGAATGAGGCCACTGCCAAGGTCCCTGATACGGCCCATCCGTCACAGACAAAACACGCGCGAAGAGGAGCCATTCATAAAAGCAAGTGCAGCCGAAACCGGTTTGGCTCAGTGGATAGAGCTTCGGCCTGCAGACTGAAGGGTCCCAGGTTCGATTCCGGTCAAGGGCATGTGCCTTGGTTGCGGGCACATCCCCCGGTGGGGGGTGTGCAGGAGGCAGCTGATCGACGTTTCTCTCTCATCGATGTTTCTGGCTCTCTGTCCCTCTCCCTTCCTCTCTGTAAAAAAGCAATATATTAAAAAAAAAAAGCAAGTGCAGGTGTTTGCCTGCGATTATGCATGAAATTTCTGCACGAAGGGATACCCAATCAGAAATGATGGTCATGAACTCTGAAAGGTGCACGTCCAAGGAAACTGAAATGTTCTCCGGATGCCGACGTAAGGATCTTAATTTCCGACGGATAAGCCATGTGGAGGTTCGGACTGCCAATGTCACTCACGTCAGATGCAAATAATACTACTCCTTACGCTGGATACAAAGTAGTCTAATGTTTCTCAAAAAACAAAAGAAAGAAAGAAAGAAAAGAGGAACTCTGAAAACGTTAGACATTGTTTCCACCCGGTTTGGCCTGCCCATGGTTTTTGTGGGCCTATAAGTAAGGTTGTGCTAACTGCCTCTGCCTCCGTCTCATAAAGAAATATAGCCCTGGCTGGTTTGGCTCAGTGGATAGAGCGTCAGCCTGCGGACTGCAGGGTCCCAGGTTCGATTCCAGCCAAGGGCACATGCCTGGGTTGCGGGCTCACTCCCCAGTAGGGGGCGTGCAGGAGTCAGCCAATCAATGATTCTCATCATTGATGTTTCTAGCTCTCCCTCTCCCATCCTCTCTGAAGTTAATAAAAATACATTTATTTTTTTAAAAAAAGAAAAGAAATATAAACAGTGTGCTCAGTGGTTGAGCGTCGACCTATGAACCAGGAGGTCACGGTTCGATTCCCGGTCAGGGCACATGCCCGGGTTGTGGGTTCGATTCCCAGTAGGGGACATGCAGGAGGCAGCGGATCCATGATTCTCTCTCAACATGGATGTTTCTCTCTCTCTTCCTCTCCCTTCCTCTCTGAAATCAATAAAAATATTTTTTTTAAAAAAAAAGAAATATAAACCACGGTATCACCATTGGATACCAAAGAATCAGGTGTTTTTCTCCACCTGGAAAATGGACCTCAGAGTCCGGAGGGCAGGGAGGCCGCTGGGCTGGGAAACAGCGGGGCTGGGGGTGAAATATCTACAGGTCACAGCACCCACAGACATGCAGGGAAGAGGGAAACGTTTAATAGGAGCGGCCCCATCAAAGCAACTCATAATTAGGTACAAATATGGCACATGGCTCAGCGCTTTTGTACACATGAGTGGCCCCAGGGTGCTCGTGTCACATATGTGGTCCCAGAGTGACCCCTAGTGTTAAAAGGGAAGGAATTTATTTTTAAAATAACATCAAAAATTGGCATCTCTTATGGAGCCTTCCTACCCCTAAGGAATCTTCATCATGTGATGAGACACAGATGTGATCTTTTTAAAAATATATATATTTTATTGATTTTTTTACAGAGAGGAAGGGAGAGGGATAGAGAGTTAGAAACATCGATGAGAGAGAAACATCGATCAGCTGCCTCCTGCACACTCCCCGCTGGGGATGTGCCTGCAACCAAGGTACATGCCCTTGACCGGAATCGAACCTGGGACCTTTCAGTCCACAGGCCGACGCTCTATCCACTGAGCCAAACCGGTTAGGGCCAGCTGTGATCTTGATACATACATTTTTTTATTGATTTCAGAGAGGGAGAGAGAGATAGAAACATCAGTGATGAGAATCATTGATCCGCTGCCTCCCGCACGCCCCACACGGGATCGAGCCAGCAACCCGGGCATGTGCCCTGACCGGGAATCGAACCATGACCTCCTGGTTCATAGGTCGATGCTCAACCACTGAGCCATACCAGCCGGGAAAGGATTTATCTTACTTATGGCATAAACACCCACACTCCCCCTGGACACAGGGAAAACTGATATTGGTAAAGACCTCCACACCTCCTGGGAGGGGAGGGGACACGGTTACCATGGCTTTCCACATGCAAACTGGAGCTGCAGTCCCTTAATTGGAGGGTTAAGGAGCCCACTGTGAGCTAAGGGCCAGTTTGGGGCCCAGGTCTCCCAGACCCTGACTCCTAAGTCTCTGGAAATAGCATCCGATCTTCTATCCCATTCAATGAACTTTTGCCTGAGAGCAGTATCGCATTTTATGAAGTGGGCGTTGTTGTGTGTGTGTGTGTGTGTGTGTTTGTTGTTTTTTTATGAGTTACAAACAGTAGGCACTTGACCTGGACTTCAGAGGGGCTCCAAGATTCCCATCATTGTCTCATCCAACTCCTAGGGTTTGGGGGGTTACGACCGCCCATTAACTGGTTCTGTGACCTTTAACAGGCCACTTAACCTCCTCGGCGGAGTTTCTACTTCCATAATAAAACCACTCTCCATCCGACAGCGCACAGCCTCGGGCCCTCGCCTCTCGGTCGCCACGAGACATGTTTTCAAAAGCTCGCCTACACACCCACCTGCAGGTCCCACCCACCCCCAGAATCCCCGGTGCTGCGGGTCTAGGTGTGGCCTGGGGACTGCATTTTTATAGGGCGCATCCCTTGAAAGTGTGGGTGCAGGTGATCAGAGAACTTCATGCAAAAACACACACACACACACACACACACACACACACACACACACACACACACACACACCAGTTTATGCCTTTTCTCACCCAGCATTCTATCAACCAACAAGTTCGTAAACTACGGAAAAGAGAAAGGAAGAGTAGTAACAACGAATCAGGCGGCGTAGACAGAAGAATCCAGAGTCTCATCAAAAACTAGCCCTGGATGGTCTGGCTCAGTGGCTAGAGCATCAGCCTGCAGACTGAAGGGTCCCAGGTTTGATTCCGGTCAAGGGCACATGCCTCGGTTGCAGGCTCGATCCCTGGCCCTGGTCGGGGCATGTGCAGGAGGCAACCAATCCATGTGTCTCTCTCACATTGACATTTCTCTGTCTCTCCCCCTCCTTCCACTCTCTCTCTAAAAATCAATGGAAGCACATCCTCCGGTGAGGATTTAAAAAAAAAGAACGGTTTGTGTTGCACATGCTGCTTTCCTTTCTCCTGGAAGAGAAACGTCCCTCACCGGAGGCCCCACTTTCACGATGTCACAGTCTGCCGACCGAACACCAGATCCCAGGTCCCCCGTGCGCCGCCGTCCGCGGCACCAGAAGCGTCATTCTGACATCGACCCCCACCGTCGGGGCGTCCGCCGAGTGTGTCGCCAGCCAAATCAATCCACGCCCGCTCCGCACGGGTGGACACCGAGACTAATAAATCACTGGCCCGCGCTCAGCCCACGGATGGCAAGGGTGGTTCAATGCAGGTAATTATTTTTTTTTTAAATGACTTTGGGAGCAAAAAAAAAAAAAAAAATCAAAACCTGGGAGTATGTGTCTAATGGAAAAGGGCTGCCAAGAGGTTTGGGAGCGCTAATGCCTCCAGGAGCCGGTGAAAGGCCGCCGAGCCTGACGGGGCCTGATGGACAGAATCGATCTCTTCTTCTCCTCCAACGTCACTGGGCCCTGGACCCGCACCCCTCCGTCCCTCCCGTGCCAGGCGGCGGTGAGGCGGGGCCGGAGCACCCTCCAGCTCTAATGTGTTTGCAGAAAAGAGCCCCCCACCGGCCCATCCATCACCACGCCTGTCAGCCCCGAGAAGGTGTTGAGACAGGGGCAGGGTTCGGGAAAGCTGGTGGATGGAAGGAAGGCCACGTGCTAACCCGACGCGCTCGGGGGGGAGGGGGGGGGCAGGGGTGTAGGAGGGCTGCGTGGCGCTTCTGCAAACTCAAAGGCCTACAGTCACCACAAAGGATGGTCTGACATTCAACCTTCAACAAAAACCAGTCTATGCCCTGACCCGTTTGGCTCAGTGGACAGAGCGTCGGCCTGCGGACTGAAGGGTCGCAGGTTCGATTCCGGTCAAGGGCATGTACCTTGGTTGCGGGCACATCCCCAGTGGGGGGTGTGCAGGAGGCAGCTGATCGATGTTTCTCTCTCACCGATGTTTCTAACTCTCTATCCCTCTCCCTTCCGCTCTGTAAAAAAAACCAATAAAATATACATATATTTTTTTTTTAATTGAAAACCAGTCTATGGTGGGTAGTCACGTCCTAGGCCGGTATCTTCCCTGACAAAGGTCCCTCTTGACCTTAACTGAGCCTCTTGTCTGTTTGCGTCGACGATAACCTATCGCTGGAATGTCAAAGTCACGTCCCTTTTTTCCGGACCCCTCAAAGCACAGGCACCCCTCGGATCTGAGACCACAAATCCCCTCACTGTTATGGAGTTCACGGTTGACGGTTAACGATCCTGCACCCACCCAGGTAAAAGAAGTGTCTGTCATTTTACTTTCGATCCAATCCCAGGTTTTCCCCCGCTTTGCCTTCCTCCCGCCTCCCTCATCTAGCACCAATGGGATTTCACGTAACCCACTTACGTCTCCTCTCTTGATTGTAATGCATAAAACCAGGTGAAAAACAGCCATTCTCCAGGGCCGTGGTCGGCAAACTGCGGCTCGCGAGCCACATGCAGCTCTTCAAGCCCCTTGAGGGTGGCTCTTCCACAAAAGACCACGGCCTGGGCGAGTCTATTTCGAAGAAGTGGCGTTAGAAGTAGGTCAAGTTTTAAAAATGTGGCTCTCCAAAGAAACTTCCATCGTTGTCCTGTTGGTATTTGGCTCTGTGGACTAACGAGTTTGCCGACCACTGCTCCGGAGCATTATCCCAATCCGTTGATGTTCTGCTTCCCGGCGATTGTCCACAGTTTGGCTCAAATAAACTCACAAAAATGCTTTACAGGTCTGAGTGTTTTTCCCTTAACAAGGCTAAGATGAAAGGTTCCAAGGAGACACATTAAACCACTCCTCCACGTCCCCGCCTCCTGTCCTCCGTTACACCCCCACCCCCTTCCAAAAACTTGTTTTCCTTTTCCCTTTCGCGTTCACAAGGATGGTATAGTCTCTGCAAAAAAGACAGCATGGGCCCCACATCTTTATCCTTTCGGCCGCCATTCATTCTGGGGATTCGTCCTACTCTACACGCCCTAAGCCGTCTCCGTCTCTGACGCCAACCCCTGCCGGAGGCTCTGGCCCTCTCCATCCACGGGACAGAATTTACCATGAGCCCTGGCCGGTGTGGCTCAGTGGAAAGAGCATGTGCCCGTGGACTGAAGGGCCCCGGGTTCAATTCTGGTCAAGGGCATGTACCTCGGCTGCAGGCTCGATTCCCAGCCCTGGTCAGGGTGTGTGCAAAGGCAACCAATTGATGAGTCTCTCCCACATCAATGTTTCTCTCTCTGTCTCTCTCTCTGTCTCTCTTCCACGCTCTCTAAAAATCAATGGGAAAATATCCCCAGGTGAGGATTAACAACAACAACAAAAGACTTGACCTTGAGCCCTAACCGGTTTGGCTCAGTGGATAGAGCGTCGGCCTTCAGACTGAAGGGTCCCAGGTTCAATTCCAGTCAAGGGCATGTATGTACCTTGGTTGCGGGCACATCCCCAGTGGGGGTGTGCAGGAGGCAGCTGATCGATGCTTGTCTCTCATCGATGTTTCTAACTCTGTCCCTCTCCCTTCCTCTCTATAAAAGTCAAAAAAATAAAATAAAGAAAAGAATTGACCTCGAGCTGTGAGAGACCACAATGGGTGCACTGGCTGAAGCCCACACATTTTATCAAGTGGCATGGGAGTGAAGGGAAGCCCGAAACTTCAGGAGACACGCAGGTTGCACATCAGCAACGATTCCCAGGAGGACGGCTGTGGCCGTCACAGCCCCGTGGGTGAGCGCACGGGTCCGGGCAGCGGCCTGACTTGACCTCACACCTAGATGCCAATGAAGCAGCACTTAATCCTGCTCCTATATTCACTCATCTCCAGTCCTGACACCCACAGGGCACGGCGAGGGAGGAAGAGAACAACTGTTTTTTATTTACTTTCTAATCTATTTGCGTTGATTTCAGAGAGGAAGGGAGAGGGAGAGAGAGAGAGAAACACCAATGATGAGAGAGAATCATGGATGGGCTGCCTCCTGCACACCCTCTACTGGGGATCGAGCCCACGACCTGGGCATGTGCCTTGACTGGGAATCGAACTGTGACCTCCTGGTTCATGGGTTGATGCTCAACCCCTGAGCCACGCTGTCTGTTTTATAGAATGCGCCGATTCCCGCTTTGATCCTAAAAACATCAAAGTCGGTGCCTGGGGGGTGACAATGACCACAAACTGAACCGCAGTTAGTTGTGTCAACCCCAGAGGTTGCTGGAAGAATTTGCTGTGTTTATAAGCTCTAATCTCTCACTGGTAACAATTCCTCAAAATGTGGAAAACTGAACACACACTCACACACACCCAGGGTTCAAAACACACACACACACACAGAGTTCAACACACACACACACACACACACACAAACACACAAACACACACCCAGGGTTCAAAATACACACACACAGAGTTCAACACACACACACACCCAGGGTTCAAAACACATACACACACAGAGTTCAACACACACACACACACACAAACACACAAACACACACCCAGGGTTCAAAACACACACACACACAGAGTTCAACACACACACACACACACACACAAACACACAAACACACACCCAGGGTTCAAAATACACACACACAGAGTTCAACACACACACACACCCAGGGTTCAAAACACACACACACACAGAGTTCAACACACATACACCCAGGTCTCAACACACACACAGGTTCAACACACACACACATACACCCAGGGTTCAAAACACACACACACAGAGTTCAACACACACACACATACACCCAGGACTCAACACACACACACGGTTCAACACACACACAGAGGGTTCAACACACACACACACACACAGAGGGTTCAACACACACACCACACACACACACACACACGCACGCACACACAGGAGCTCACCCAGGGCTGTGGCTTCCTGCAGCCCCCAGGGGCAACAAGCCAACAAGCCAACAGCCACAGCTTCCTTAGCGCCTTTTCACACCAAAGCCCGCCGGGGGAGGGGCTGAAGACGCCATCACCACTGAGCCACCCAGCCAGCGGCACCAAGCATGGAGGAGAAGGAATGGAAGGGACCAGGCTGAGCGGCCCTCGCCCCCGGGCCAATCAATGCAGCAAGCACCCAGGCACCCTGAGTGTCTGTCCGGGTCGTACCACACGAGCGGCACCACAGAGAGAGACAAAGCGTATTAAAAGGTACCAACCAGAAGACGGCATCCGGCACAGACCCATGAAACAATCTTTGCAACGGCCGTCTGAAACGTCCTCACGCTCCTTCTCGGCCACCAGCCGAACTCACCTGGGGGCAACACCCGAGGATGGGAAGACGGTTGGGATTCAGCCCAATAATGAAAAGAGGTCATACAATTTGTTCATATTGCACATCTCACCTCGGGGGGGGCGGCGGGGGGAGGCGGGGGGAATGGCCTGGTTCCAGACCCCGAGTGGGACTCAAGGTCACACCCAGGGGGAGTCCTTCTCTCAGCTCCCTGACCATCCGGGTGGAAATTAAAGATCCCAGGATACTTCTCCAAATTGCACAGAGCATCACCCCGCTGCCTGGCGCCAGTTTCAATAAAATCGCGATTCACGTTCACAGCGGGGCACCAGGCCTTCCCTAATATAGAGGGGAGTCTGTCCGCGGAGCACTGCGAGTCCTTTATTACCCACAGAGGACCCTCCGATACTAGTCCACGGAGGGTGCGCGGTCATGTGAAAACGCCCGTTCCACTGCACTTTGTAACGGAATTTATCCAGAGAGAAGCAAGCGGGCGCTCAACAGAAGTGTCCCCTAAGGAGCAAACTCGCAGGGGTAGTTCCTATCGGGGGACTGAGAGCCACGAAAACTCAAATTCCAAAACAGTAACTTGTTTATTTTCTTTTTTTATTTTTGTTAAGCCTCACCCGAGAGTATTTTTTCATTGCTTTTATTTTTTTTTAATATATCTTTATTGATATCATAGAGGAAGGGAGAGGGAGAGAGAGAGAAAAACATCAATGATGAGAGAGAATCATGGATTGGCAGCCTCCTGCACACCCCACACTGGATTCCCGAGTCCCGGTGTGGAAGAAATCTTCCCACGGGCCGGGAACAGCTGCCTCAGGCTACACAGCAAAAACATGAAGTTTAGGTCCAGACCCAGAGCATGTGCTCCCCGGTGTGGCACCTTCTCCCTCGTTAGAAAACCTGATCGCTCCTGAGTCAGAGTCCCAAACCAGTGATGCTCAACTCAGAAGCCACGGGCAAGTTCAACCAATAAGCAGAAAAGGAAAAAAAATTAGCTAAAAAAAGGGGGTCTCTGATTAGGAACCTGCTTTTCTGGAGCATGTGCAATCGGGTCCAATATCCCTGCAAAGACTTCGCAAAGGGTCTGCAGCTCTCACGTTTTTAGCGGGAAAGTCTTGCTCACAGGCACACAGAAAACACATAATTCTTGAGCCTCCTGAGAAGACTTAACTTTGGAGATGCTTCTGGCAGAGAAGTCCTACAGGCCCTGCTTTCTGTAGGTAAGCCCATCTACACTCATAAAAAAGAAACATGCAAATTAACCATCACTCCGCTACGCCCACCAGCCAATCAGGAGGGAATATGCAGATTAGAGGGACAAAGATGGCGGCTGCCCAGCTGCTCCAGGCACTTGGAATGTGAACCGTAACCCGATTTTCAGCAGAGACGTGGGTGGGGGTCAGAGGCCTGGTGTGCAATTCATAGGATGTCTCTTGCCCTCATCGCTGACGACAAACACACCACCCTGAGCTAGTTGGACGCAGGTTAATGGCGTGGCGTATCCTGAACTCCCCGAAGGATACACATATGCCAACGTCGCTCTCACACACTCTTGCTCTACTTAAAGCTTGGAGTGATGAATAGGGGCGCCGAGGGGGCTAGTGGGAGTTGTGAAATACGCTCCTGATAGATTACAAACTACTTTGAGCAAAAATTAGAAAATGTAATCACTACTTTATCATCTAAAACTGGCTCTCACTGCTGGAGGCTGATTTTTGTAGGTTTAATACACAGCAGGTTATGCTTTATGGATCTGTCCGCCGAAATGCTTTGCTGGGCGTTTCCATCAAGGTGAGCTCAGCAACGAGATGGTTAGGGGGCCTGGACAGGGATGTGGCTGTCCTTGGTACTGAGCTGGACATTCATAATTCTTTTTTATTTTAATACGTTTTTATTGATCTCACAGGGAGGCAGGGGGAGGGGGAGAGAGAGAGAGAGAAACATCAATGAGAGATAATCATTCATTGGCTGCCTTCTTCACACCCCCTACTGGAGATCAAGCTTGCAACCCAGGCACGTGCCCTGAGTGGGAATCAAACCCACTCAGGTATAGGACAATGTATAGGATGATGCTCAACCAATTAAGCCACAGTGGCCGGGCCTGGAAGATCATAATTCTTGAGCCTCCTGAGAAGACTTAACTTTGGAGATGCCTCTGGCAGAGAAGTCCTACAGGCCCTCCTTTCTGTAGGTAAGCCCATCTACACTAATAAAAGAGAAACATGCAAACTGACCATCACTCCACTATGCCCACCAGCCAATCAGGAGGGAATATGCAAATTAGAAGGACAAAGGTGGCGGACGCACAGCTGCTCCAGGCACAGAGTGGCTGGGCGGGGCAGGACGCCTGCTATGAGAGGGAGGACAGCGGGGGTGGGGGAGGAGGACGCGCGAAGGGATCTACAGGAGTGGCACTCCAGCGTAGCAAAGATGAAGACTGCAGACTCCGGAGTCTACAGCGAAGACAAAGATAGCAGACTCCTGCTGGAGTCTTCAGCAAAGATGAAGATGGCAGACTCCAGCCGGAGTCTGCAGCGAAGACAAAGAAGGCAGACTCCACCAGAGCGAAGACCTGGGTCCCGGGTGCTGGAGGCAAACTGGTGCTGGAAGCCAAGGGAAGAAAGGCCCATTGCACGAATCTCTTCATGCAACGGGCCTCTGGTCAAGTTAATAAAATCAACAAGGAATGGAAAGACCATGCGGAGCCAGAGTTGCCCTTGAAATTCTCTCGAGTAGCACAGTGAGTGGGGTAAGAATAATAATAATAATAATACCTAACACTGCCTGGTCAGTGTGGCTCAGTAGCTGAGTGTCGACCTATGAACCAGGAGGACACAGTTAGATTCTCGGTCAGGGCACATGCCCGGGTTGCGGGCTCCATCCCTAGTACAGGGCGTGCAGGAGGCAGCCGATCAATGATTCTCTCTCATCACTGATGTTTCTATCTCTCTCTCTCTCTCTCTCCCTTCTTCTCTAAAATCAATAAAAATATATATTTTTTAAAAATATTTTCCACCCAAACACGTTGCACGAGTTTGGAGTAAAAGATTCGTCCTGCCCCGATCACCCCAAAATGGACCAAAGGAGGTTAAAGTGCATGACCTCTCCTGAACATAGTGTCACTTGAGGAGCCTATTGCTGAGGCAGCAACAGTTCATCACCCACACGCAGCAGCACTAAATAAAAACAGTCCTGGGAACGCAGCCCGGATTATGTAGGCCTCGAATCACATTTTATATTATTCCCCAAAGTGATAAAGAATAAAATGATCAACAATTTTCTCCGAGTGAGAAGACTACAGGCAAAATGAGTCTCATCGCTCGCAGAGCTTCGCGCACTTCCGGGATGATTTACGGAGGCATCCATCTACCGTGCGCTTTATGCTGGTATCTGAACTCTTGGAACGTAGAAAGAAGCGAATCTGAAGCTTGGGAACATGGAGGAGACAGAAAAACAGACAGGACAATAACCATGAATCCTGAAGCATGTGGATAATGGAATGCGGGTGCATGGAAATAAAAAGCCGCGAGAATGCGGGGTTAAAACAAGTACGCCCTCCTCCATAACCGCAAAGGGTCCTTGAAGTTCCACTCCTGGGGACGGATCCGCAGATTTCGGCTCCGTAATAATAACTGTTATTGTTCTTTATTAAGCACTTATCATATAATGGATGCCTGAGGCACCATCCATAAATGAAAAAGGAGAGAATCGTTTTTTTTAAAAATATCAGTGCTGAAAACCTTATGAAATAGGCAGTTTCTACATCTAATTTAGCAAAGATAGTCGTGGACCAACGGGCTTTGCCTGGAGCTGCGTTTAATGGTTCCAATCAATGCCAAAGGAAGCTTCTCAGCCATCTAAGCCGTGGGGAAAAGAGTCAGTCACGAGAGCCCGGCCTGTGTGGCTCAGTGATTGAGCATCGACCTATGAACCAGGAGGTCATGGTTCGATTCCCAGTCAGGGCACATCCCAGATTGCAGGCTTGATCCCCAGTAGGGGCATGCAGAAGACAGCCAATCGATGATTCTCTCTCATCATTGTTGTTTCTGTCTTTCTCTCCCTCTCCCCCCACTCTGAAATCAATAAAAATATACTTTTTTTAAAAAAAGAATCAGTCATGAGAGCCCGCAAGAACACAGGGCCATGGGACAGTGCTCAAGGACCACTAGACCTCTGACTATTACAGAAGCTCTACCTTCATTAATAAGAACTTATTTATGATAAATATTAGAATGAATCACATCAAAATGGAACTATAGGCAAACAGATCCTATACCTTTTTTTAAAAAAAATTTGGGATGGTGTGTTAGTATTTTAGCTGGGTCTATATAACTAGAACAATTGATTGATATGGTCATTGCCATTGAAAAACCAGTAGAGTTAAATAAATAACTTGTTTTGTAGATGAAAAGATATGACAGCATGCAATAAAGATGGAGGATGGATGGATGGATGGAATGGATGACAGATGATGGATGGATGATGGATAGATGATGAATGGATGGATGATGGATGGATGGATGGATGGATGGATGGATGGATGATGGATGGATGATAAATGGATGGATGATGGCTGATGGATGGATGGATGGATGGATGATGGATAGATGGATAGATGATGGATGATGGATAGGATGGATGGATGGATGGATGGATGGATGATGGATAGATGGATAGATGATGATGGATAGGATGGATGGATGGATGGATGATGATGGATAGATGGATGATGATGGATAGGATGGATGGATGGATGGATGGATGGAATGGATGGATGGAATGGATGGATGCATGGATGATGGATGAATGGGATGCATGGATGATAGATGGTATGCATGGATGATGGATAGGATGCATGGATGATGCATGGATGGGATACATGGATTATGGATGCATGGATGAGATGCATGGATGGATGATGGATGATGGATGGATGGATGGATGGATGGATGGATGGATGGATGGATGGATGGATAGGATGGATGATGAATAGATGGATAGATAATGGATGGATAAGATGGATAATGGATGGATGGAAAGGATGGATGGATGAACAGAGAATGAGAGAGAGGAGTGAGAGCTTTATTGAGAGAGAGAATTTCTTGCTGCTTAAATCTTCTCCAGGTGCCTAAAGGAATACGGAGAGAGCCTCAGGCATCCCCAAGACACATGTGAGCCACCTCCCAACATGCCAAAGAATTAGCCAAGCGGACAGATCTCCGACTGCCCTCCCTGCCACACAGTACAACGCAGATCCTGGTCTACCCAGGTAAACCTCACCGACCGATTGCTTTCATTCTGTGGGTCTCCACGTTCTCAAACCGTCACAGGAAAATCAAGACTACACAGGCTTTCCAAACCGGCCTCCGCTCTCCCAGAAATTCTGAACCCTTTGAATTAGCATCTGTCGATGTGTCTTTTCAGATAATGAAGAAAAAAAAAATGACTGAAGAGGGAATAAAGAAAGAGAAGAAGCCCAACAACCCTCTTGCATTCTCTCTACTCAGTTTTGATCGTGTGTCACTAGCTGTTGGATTGTTTTCCGCCTTCTCACTTCAAAGTTATCCCAGGAAGAAAGGAGTGTTTTTCAGCAGCCGGCGGAGATCATCCGTGTACTTGTGAACTTCTTTAATGAAAGGCAATTACTTTCTGTTGCCCCAGGCTCTTTCCACTCAGCAGAATGTCGATGTCAATTTCTCCAATTAAAGGGGACATTTCTGAAAAAGACGAATGAGGACTTGAAAGCAGAAAGTTGTTCAGCAGATGAGCCGGACATCAGGACTTCCTTACCAACCAGCACAGCAGCTGCTGCCGAGAAAGGGAAACACTCCGACGAGCCGAGGCCTGGGTCTGAATCCCAGACCTGCCACCTATGCTGTGCGACTCAACAAAGCACCTACCACACTGAGCTTGAGTTTCCTCACCTTTCAGAATATGGGTTTTCAGAAACTTGGGCAGCACGTTTTTTTCCAACACATTTTATCCAGAGCTTCCATCTATTAAGAGGCTCTGTTACAAGGTGAGTAGTGTCCCCCCCAAAAATATATATTGAGTCCTAATCCCCACTCCCTCTGAATGTGACCTTATTTGGAGACAGGGTTGTTACAGGAGTTAAAATGAGATCATGAGGGTGGCCCTAATCCAATAGGACTCGTCCTTATAAAAGGGGAAATTTGGACCCAAAGATACGCACACGGGGAAGACAAAGTGGAGACACGCATCGTGTCTACAAGCCCAAGGCTGAGAGAAGCCAGGAGAGAGGCCATGACCAGGTCCTCCCTCCTTTCTCCCCCACCCCCGGCACCTTCATCCAAGGTCAGGAATAGAGACAAGATACAAGGAGAAACCCTGGCAGGCTTTGAGAAGTGGTCAGAACGTCTGCCTGAGAACTGAAGGTCACAGGTGTGATTCCCGGTCAAGGGCACATACCTCAGTTGCAGGTTGGATCCCTGGCCCCGGTCAGGGTGCATGTGGGTGGCAACCAATCGATGTGTCTCTCTCATGTCAATGTTTTCTCTCTCTCTCTCTCTCTCTCTCTCTCCCCCCCCCCCACTTCCACTCTCTCTAAAAATCAATGGGAAAAAATATCCTCACTCCTCAAGTGAGAATTTTAAAAAATAAAAAAGAAAGAAAATGCAAGGAGAACAGGGCACACCCTTCATCGGAGACCCCAACGCTGCCCGCCCTGAGTGCATGACTCGGCGTCTGAGTTCCCACACTTGAGTGAGTGGAATGCGAACCCAAGAGCTCACACAGCTGTCGGCTAACTAAGATAAAGAACCCGTCCATGCCTGGCCGGGGTGGCTCCGTGGTTGAGCATCAACCTAGGAACCAGGAGGTCACGGTTCGATTGCACAGGCCCGGGTCGCAGGCTCCATCCCCAGTGGGGGGCATGCAGGAGGCAGCCAACCCATGATTCTCTCTCATCTTTGATGTTTCTCTCTCTCTCTCTCCCTCTCCCTTCCTCTCTGAAACCAATGACAATATATTTAAAAGAAAAAAGAAAAAAAAAGAACCCATCCTCGCCAATGAACACCCGTTGGGTCTGACAGCCTGGGCCGCTCGCCAAACTCATCTGTTCCCAGGCCTTCCTCTTACCAACTGAAGTGGTGGAGAATTAATAGGTCCCCCAAATATTTTCCAAGATGCATCATGTAAGAGCTGCCACGTCTGGCCACTGCCAGTGACGGCAGAAGAAGCAGAGACACAAGCAAAGACAGGGAGGCATCGCAGACAACGGCAAGTCCAGATGCTGCATCCGCACAGAGAGGTGTTTGTCCTCAGGGCAGCTCTGTCCTCGTGTCCACAGCCTACAGCTGAGAGAGTGAGGACAGAAGCCTCCTGCTTTTAGCATCATCCTATCTAATAAAAGAGTGATATGCAAACTGACTGTCACTCCAACACACAAGATGGTTGCCCCCATGTGGACACAAGATGGCCGCCACAAGATGGCCAGCAGAGGAGGGCAGTTGGGAGGGACCAGGCCTGCAGGGGAGGGCAGTTGGGGGTGACCGGGCCTACAGGGAAGGGCAGTTAGCAGGGACCCAGGCCTGGAGGGGAGAGCAGTTGGGGGGGACCAGGCCTGCAGGGGAGGGCAGTTAGGAGTGACCAGGCCTTCAGGGGAGGGCAGTTAGGGGTGACCAGGCCTGCAGGGGAGGGCAGTTAGGGGCAAACAGGCTGGCGGGGGAGCAGTTAGGCATCAATCAGGCTGGCAGGGGAGTGGTTAGGGGGTGATCAGGCTGGCAGGCAGAAGCGGTTAGGGACAATCAGGAAGGCAGGCAGGCGAGCAGTTGGGAGCCAGCAGTCCTGGATTGTGAAAGGGATGTCCGACTGCCCGTTTAGGCCCAATCCCGGTAGGGGTCCCAGATTGGAGAGGGTGCAGGCTCGGCTGCGGGACACCCCCTCCGCCACCGTGCACAAATTTCATGCACCAGGCCTCTAGTTAATGCACAGGACTTTACCCTTAAAATAAGCCACATAGCATATGCTCACCTGCCTTGTTAGGAAAATGATAGAAAGCAGATTTTAGCCTGGCTGGCATGACTCAATAATTGAGCGTCAACCTATGAACCAGGAGGTCACGGTTTGATTCCCAGTCAGGGCACATGCCCAGGTTGCGGGCTCAATCCCCAGTGGGGGGTGTGCAGGAGGCAGCTGATCAATGGTTCTCTCTCATCATTGATGTTTCTCTCTCTCTCTCTCTCTCTCTCTCTCCCTTCCTCTCTGAAATCAATGAAAAAATATATGTATATATTTTAAAAGAAAGTAGATTTTAACTGAAACAGAGAACAAAGGGTGAAGGAAAGCGATGGGAGAAAAGTCCTGGAATCCTGAGAAAATGTTAATTCTTTAAAAAAAAACAAAAAACATGAAAACCTCTTTTTAAAAATAGACTGCTCGAAGCAGGTCATTAGCTGTGGCTTCTCTCAGACTCTGTATTTCCCCACCCAGGGCCCCATGCTTCCATGTATCACGCCTTTCTCAGAGCATCCCAAACCAAGCATGTCAAACTCGCGGCCGGCAGGCCCCATGGAAATGAGGCATGCGCCTGCCGGCCTCGAGTTTGACATGCTCGTCCCAGACGGGGGGGGGGGGGCAGTGTTTACCTCCATTCTCTATGTGAGAAACTGAATTCCAGAGAAGTGGGGGCTGCCTGATCTATATCAGCACACCACACGCACCACTATTGGGACCGAAGCAAAACTTTATGCAACTGTCACCTGACTGTGCCCCGTTTTATGCAGAAAAACAACTTACCCAGAAGCCCCCAAAGGAGATGTGCACTGAAGTGTCTTGGGCCCGAACAGTGTCAGGCCCACAGCTGCCACACTGCCTGGGAAATGGCATTCTTTGGTCGGTATATTTTTTTTAAATCCACTAATAAAGACAGGATATGGGTATGAGGTGGTCTGCTAGCAGCACTGGCCACCGTATGTCTAAAAGGCCCACGGGCCCGGCCGGTGTGGCTCAGTGGTTGAGCGTCAACTCATGCACCAAAAGGTCGTCGGTTCGATTCCCGGTCAGGGCACATGCCGGGGTTGCGGGCTCAATTCCCAGTAGGGGGCGTGCAGGAGGCAGCCCATCATTGATGTTTCTATTTCTCTCTCCCTCTGCCCTCCTCTCTAAATCAATTTTTAAAAAAAAAAAAAAAAAAAAAAAAAGGCCCACAGAACTTGACTTAGGAAAATAATCCAGCAGGAGTTGGGACTAAAGCGGGTCCGGGGCCCTGGTTAGCATCCTCTCTGACAGCCCAAAGACGGGGGACAAGACAACGGAAACATCACCCGGCTGACTCCCGCCAGCTCCAAATGCGTGCATCTCCCCATAACTGCTGGTTTCCTCCACAGACTTCCCATCTCAGTTTATCTTCACTTTCATCCAATTTCGTGCCTGCAGCAGAGGGAGTCCAGGAGAAGGTCTTTCTTAGCCTTCTGCTACCATTAATTACGGCTACGCTGGGAGTTCCGGCATGCAACAAGCGGGCTTTTAAATAGAAATCATTTGTCTCTCAGCAGGGATACCGACGGCTTTATTTCCGAAGACTCCATATGCCTCACTCGAGTAGGAACCAAGAGTTGCTGGTGTTCACCTCGGAGCAGGAGAAATCCTTCCTCTTTGCTTCCCAGAGCAGCCCGATTTGCCACCTGTCGCGGCAGGCGTCCAGGTCCCTCCCCCTTTTTTTGTTGTGGGACGGGGTTTTCTAGCAGAAAAGACCAGCCTTACCCTGAGCTCTGGGCATTGGGTCACGCTTCCTGGTGATTTTCTGTTAGAGGAAATCCCCTAACTCATTAAAACACACTTAGAAACACACACATGCACACCCCAAAAAATAGATTAATTGACCAGTTCAGTAATAAGCCGCCCCAGGACCCAATAAACTTTGCACAGAATACATTTCAATTACAACTGTGCTCCTTGGGAACAACTGTGCTCCAGTGGGGATGCCAGCCTAACCTCCCTTCAGCACGCAGGAATTTTTATATTTTCTTCTCCACTGACAGCACTTTTCTGCCTCAGTGTGGACCCTGGGCCCGTCTGCAGTCCCCTCACCCCATCCTGTCACTCTACAGCAAGCATGTCAAACTCGCGGCCCGCGGGCCGCATGCAGCCCACAATGAATATGTTTGCGGCCCAGCCGATGTAACGGTATGTAAGAAACGTTTCAATAAAAATTTCGTGACTTAACTTTTACAATATCCTGTTATACATAATTATTAATAACGAACTACAACGTTCGCTAATGACTGATGACTATAATCGTGTTGTATTCATGTCCCTTGCCCCCGTGGTCGGTAAACTGCGGCTCGCGAGCCACATGCGGCTCTTTGTCCCCTTGAGTGTGGCTCTTCCACAAAATACCACGGCCTGGGCGAGTCTATTTTGAAGAGGTGGCGTTAGAAGAAGTTTAAGTTTAAAAAATGTGGCTCTCCAAAGAAATTTCAATCGTTGTACTGTTGATATTTGGCTCTGTTGACTAATGAGTTTGCCGACCACTGCCTTGAGCACCTTACGCGCAGGCGCACCATTTCTCTCCACTAACACCAGCAGCGAATATTTTAGCAACCGATGGCCACGTCACTAGCCTTGGACTGACTTGTTTGCTGTGCGCAACAGGAAATATTTCGCTTTCGGAGAACAAGAAAAATAGGTTTATTTGCGTTACGCTTCTTAATTCGTGCAGTGATTCAGTGTCTGGTACGTTAATGTTCAAGGAAAGATATTTTCCCCCATTCCAACTTCCCCATCACCAGGCTCGCTTTTAAAACAGGCCCAGAGAGAGGGCCCAGCACCGAAGGCAGGCTTGTTTTCCAGAAGAAAAGACCGAGCCGTCATCTTGGTCTGTACACAGACTCAGGGAGGAGCTCCCCCTTCTAGAAACCCACAGCCCACAGACCTGCCTTGACCTCTAGCTCGGTGACGCCAAGCGATTTCCCACCAGTGTGCCGCAAGAATTTTCAAAATATGCCATACCTGACTATCCGGTCAGGGACACGGACCCCTTTTCCCTTAGGTCATCAAATTAAAAAGTGTCAACAACCAACACAACAATAGCCGTCCGGTGTGAATGAATCATAATTATACCTCTCTTTTTTTTTCAGATCGGCAAAAATACACTGAGTGGCCAGATGATGATGATCTCTGAACGCATAATAATCTGGCCACTCAGTGTATATCCTATATAATAAAAGGCTAACATGCAAATTGTCCCCTTGACCAGGAGTTGGACCAGCAGGCAGGCCGGCCAACCGCCCAGGTCCCCTACCCCTGGCCAGGCTGGCCGGACCCCACCCATGCACGAATTCATGCACTGGGCCTCTAATATATATGTGTGTGTATATATATATATATATATATATGTGTATATATATATATATATATATATATATATATATATATATATATATATATATATATATATATATATATATATATATATATACATATACACACACATATATATATACATATATACACACACACACACACACACACACACACACACACACACACACACACACACACTGAGTGGCCAGATTATTATGCGTTCAGAGATCACATTTCTGGTATGCCGCAGAATTTTAGTCATTCCTTTACGTGCGCCGTGAGATGATAAGGGTTGGAAATCACTGTTCTCCATCACCAGCTCGTCAAGGTCATCTTCAAGTCTAAGTTAGGTCAGTACTCCCGGGGACTGGTTGGCACAATGTCCGGAAGCAGGTCGGCACTAAATCAGGGTTTCTCGGCACGATTCACATTTTGGGCCCAATGATTCTTGGTTGTGGGGACCGACCGTCCTGTGCGCTGCAGGGTGACTTACTCCAGGGGTCCATGGGTCACTGTCTACTCAACAGGCTTTCGGGGAGTTAGCGTGCTAAGCTGGCATCGATGCCATAGCTAGGAGAGGGTCAGCAGCGGTCATGGTGCCTGGCTCCTCTGCCAAGGCCCCTCCGGCTGAGGCCCACGGTCCTTATTTAGTGTGACTGCAAGTTTCTCCATTATCTCAGCCCCTGCGTCCTTGCCTGCTTCCCTCTCCAGCTTCCCCTATGGGCCCCTCACCTGCCAGACGCCAAGCCAGCCTTCGGGCATCCCCGAGCCTGCTGTCCTTTTCCTTCTGCCTGGACCTGCTTGCCCCCTGGCGCCCTGCAGGGACGGTGAGCTCAGCAGCCATCCTCAGGCAGGGGGAGTGCCTCTCCTGAGCGCCACCTGCTGCCTGCTGCGAACACCTGCAGGGCGCGGAATGCACATGCTCCACGGACGATGTCACGCCTTCCTCCTGGGATTAAAGCCCCAGTCACGGCTGCCACACCCTCGCCCACGCAATGCCACATTAAAGGAGTGACCGACTCCCTCTGTGCTCTGAGACAGTAACCCAAAGCCAACTCCGTTTTGTTTTTGTTTTACATCATTTAGAAAAATAACTGAATTAACTGAATTTGGGGGGTTGTTTTTCTTTTACTGGTTATTGGCACTGGGAACACACAAGCAGAATTCTAAGTTCTCGAGACCTGACAGTAATAATCTAAGCTACAGATATTCAAAATTGCATGCTGCACAGGGAGGTATTTGGAGAAAAAAAAATTAGTGAAGTTGGATCTACAGCACCAAGTGTTAGCGATGGTTTAAAATATTAATGCGGGTTGGATGCCAGGCTATTTTGGAGGCCCAGCCAGACTTGTCTTTGGCAGGAACGGTTCGCATACGCAATTAGGTACACGTGCAAACATTTAACTATAAGTTTCCGCTGATCAATTGAATACGGAGGTGCAGCCACCAGCCAGCTGGTTCGAGGGCCTAGCAAGGATCTGCTCATATTACAAGGAAACCCTTCCACCTTTTCAAACCCGCCTGCATTCCCAGCATTCTGGGGAAACACACTCAAGTGAGCTAATTACAGGAGGAAGGTCAGAAAGGTTGAAAGAGATCTCTGGATTCTGGACGGATGCCAAGGACTGGGACACTGCCAGCTGTGCACACTTATCGACATGTCCCTGCTCGTGTTGCCTAAGACAGCCGGAGTCTCTGAGGTGGCTAAACACACTCAAACTCACACTTCGGTTAGGGTGGATTTTCAACAATTGCACACTTCATGTAAAAAGATTAACAAGATTTTCAAAAAATGAATTAACATATAGAAGATCAAGTTTCATTATATATTAAACTAGAGGCCGGTGCACGGATTCGTGCACATTGAAAGGAAATTAATTATAAGGTAGCCGGCGGGGCAGGGCAGGACTGGGAGAGAAGGGCCAGACATGCCCTGGAGCCAACCTCCCACAGTTCTTCCCCAGCCAGCCGCACCTGAGGCAGCACCGGGGCTCAAAGGGCATCTGCAGAGTGAGCAGGGTCCCTCTGGCAGGTGGGGGTCCCTTGGCCTGGCCTGCGGGTATCGGGCGGAAATTGGCAGTCTGACATCCCCCAAGGGCTCCCAGAGTGCGAGAGGGCACTCTGCAAAGTTGCTGTCACTCAGCAGCTCCTGCATTGAGCATCTGCCCCCTGGTGGTCAGTGTGCATCATACCTACCAGCCAGTCAGCCGGTCACTTCACCTTTTATATATATAGACTAGAGGCCCGGTGCACAACATTCATGCACTCAGGGGGGTCCCTCAGCCCGGCCTGCACCCTCTCACAGTCCGGAAGCCCTCAGGGGATGTCCTACTGATGGCTTAGGCCCACTTCCCACCTAAGCCGGCAGTCGGACATCCTTAGTGCTACCGTGGAGGCAGGAAAGGCTCCCACCATCGCCACTGCACTCTCTAGCCCTGAGCCTAGCTTCTGGCTGAGCGGCACTCCCCCTGTGGGAGCGCACTGACCACCAGCGGGCAGCTCCTGCATTGAGCGTCTGTCCCCTGGTGGTCAGTGCGCATCATAGCTACCAGTCATTCTGCCGTTTGATCCATTTGCATATTAGCCTTTTATTATATAGGATAGTAAATGCTAATGTGTATATAAACATACTAGTATATATAGAGTGGGGCAAATGTAGGTTGAAGGTTGTTCACTAAATACAATAATTAATACATAATAATAAGATAAGAACAAACTGTTTTGTGTACTCAAAACTTTAAACTGACTTTTGCCCCACCCTTTATATAATTCCATAGTATTTAAGTATTATATCAGTAAAGTACAATGTTCCATATACATATAGTATTCCACTGTATGATGGAATAGTACGCAGCCTTGAAAAGGAAGGAAATTCTGACACATGCTATGCATAGAGGACATTATGCTCAATGAGATAAGCCAGTCACAAAACGACAACTCCTGTACGGCTCCACTCATGGGGAATCCCAGAGGTGCCACATTCATGGGGAAAGACAGGAGGGTGGTGGGTGCCAGGGTTTGGGGGAGGTGGGAGAGGTGGGGGGAGGGGTTGTTTAATGAGTACAGAGGTTGAGCTTTGCAAGACGAAAAGCTCTGGGGATTGGTTGTACAACCACATAAGACACTTAGCCCTGAATTGTACACCTAAAAGGCAATAACACGGTCAATTTGATATTATATGTATTTCACCACGACTGAAAATAAACACAAAAACAAAAGTGATTGGCTATGTGGTCTGCAGGCCCTCCAGGTTCACCCCGGTGCCATCCGGGGAGGGCAAAGCAGGGCACAGTCCTGGCATCAGGAGGACCTGGGTTCAAATCCCAGCCTGGGATGTCTCCTCGCTGCATGGCTTTCCTGAGGTGCCTATCTGAGCTGTGCCTCCATTTCCCCACCTGAAAATGGCAATGGCTGCAGAACAGACCTCAGAGGGGGGGTTTGTTTGTTTGTTTATTTGTTTTCTTAAAAATCACTTTTAAAAAATTATATTTTTATTGATTTCAGAGCGGAAGGGAGAGGGAGATAGAAACATCCATGATGAGAGGGAATCATGGATCGGCTGCCTCCTGCACGCCCACTACTGAGGATGGAGCCCACAACCCGGGCATGTGCCCTGACCGGGAATTGAACCTGCGACCCTTCAGTCTGCAGGCCAACGCTCTGTGCACTGAGCCAAACCATCCTGGGCCCTCAGATGGCTCTTATGAAGATTGAACAAGGTGAAGTTTTGCCAAGGCGCAGGGCCTGTGTGTCACGCTAAATGAATGCACGGCTTTGGCCGGTTAAGGCCACGGCCCTCCTGTGGGCACCATGCCCGTCCTGGAGGCTGGGACCTGGGGGGTGATTCGGAAAGGGGTCCAGGTAAGGAGGGAAAGCCCAAGCGGAGTTGGCCCTCTGTTCCCATGAACCCCAACTCACCCCGAGAATGCTCTGACAGCTCCCCCACCCCACTGCCGCTTTATCCCATTTCTACTGATTCCGAAGCCAAAACAGTTCTGTGGGGTCTGAAAACTTCATTCCGAAATCCCACTTGCCCCGCAGTGGCAGCTTAGGAAAGGTGAGAGGTCAGAGGAAATATAGGCCAGCGAAAATAACACTGCGGCAAGAAATTAATTGCCAAAGCCCGCTTAATAGGACAGGGGACTCCCTAAAACCCTATCACGCCGCCCGGCTTGCCTCCGCCGCACGCTCCGGTTCTGGGCAAAAGGCCGGGGCGGGCTCCCCTGGGCATCGCTGCGTTAATTTGACATTTCTGGCTCCAATTAACCTTCCGTTTCAGCTATTTTCCGAAGATTCTTCTTTTAATTTGCAATAAGCTTATTTTCTTCCTGTTGGCGTTCACCGGCTTGCGCATCAAAGTCCTGTTGTGGGAACTCCAGCCCAGTTTCGACCTGTTTCAAGGTAACATCATCGTCCATGCTTTGCCTGTTTGTGAGCAGAAGGTTGGGTAAGAGACAGCGTCCAGCCCTGACCGGTGTGGCTCAGTGGATAGAGCGTCGGCCTGCAGACTGAAAGGTCCCATGTTTGATTCCGGTCAAGGGCATGTACCTTGGTTGCGGGCACATCCCCAGTAGGGAGTGTGCAGGAGGCAGCTGATCGAAGTTTCTAACTCTAACTCTCTATCCCTCTCCCTTCCTCTCTGTAAAAAAATCAATAAAATGTATTTTTTAAAAGAAAAACAACTTATTTAAGAGACAGTGTCCTGCCATTATGTCAGCGTGGGACAGGTTTTCTTTCTTTCTTTCTTTTAATATGTTTATTGATTTCGGAGAGGAAGGGGAAAAGAGAGAGAGAGAGAAACATCGATGATGAGAGAGAATCATTGATCGGCTGCCTCCTGCACACCCCATACCGGGGATTGAGCCCACAACCCGGGCATGTGCCCTGACCGGGAATCGAACCATGACCTTCAGGTTCATAGGTTGATGCTCAAGCACTGAGCCACAGGAGCCTGGCTGGGACGTAGAATTCTTAGTTTCAATCATTTATTTTCTTGAGTGACACTAACTTTTTTTAAAAAGTTAGTAACCTTTTCTCAAAAACATATCCGTCATTGAACACTGACTTAGACAACTTTTCTAAGAAACCATACATAATAAAAATGGTTTACGTCTGTAATGGCAGGGGTCATTCCTCAGTTGGCCACAACCATCATCCTCAGTTAATGCCTAATGTTCCCTGGACGTTAAGAAAAAACATTCCCAGCTTTCGGTTCACACCACAAGGATTAAAAAGATTTTTTGGGGGGGGGCCCGGTCAGTATGGCTCAGTGGTTGAGCATCAACCTATGAAACAGGAGGTCAGGGTTCGATTCCCAGTCAGGGCACATGCCCGGGTTGCGGGCTCGATCCCCAGTGTGGGGCGTGCAGGAGGCAGCTGATTCAATGATTCCCTCTCATCATTGATGTGCCTATCTCTCTCTCTTATTTCCCTCTCTGAAACCAATAAAAAATTAAAAAATTGTGTTTCACACTTCGGGCATCAGACGCTGCAGGGTTTTAGAATAACCCGGCAGGGTGTGAACTTCGCTTTCAGCTTCGCTTTCAGAAACCAAGTGGCTGAGAAATCGACGCAGCTTTTCCAAGTCTGCCAAACCCAATCGCGGGGCTGAGAGATTCTGGAATAAAGATCAGTGACTACAGCAAGGGAAGGCTCTGCAGCAGGCATGGAAGGGCCGAGCCAGCGATAGCGATTCTAATTTGCTACATTTGCTAAGAGTGGTTTCGGTACAAAGCATCCGCTGAGCATCCGCAGGCTCTGGGCCTGGTTGGCTGCCTGGAGGGCACCCGAGGGTGACGCCACGGTGATGCGTGTCCCTGGTCCCCCTGTTCGTTCCACGTTTCCAAGGTTAGCCCTTGTGACCGGCATGTCCTGTGGCTGTTCGACGTACTACCCCTCCACGTGGGAAATGGAACAGGAAGAAATGCCAGTCACAGCTCTGCCCCCCCCGGGTCCCTCTGCGTCCCCAAGTGAGCCTCAGTAGTCCCATCTGGAAAATGGGTCCACGCCACCTCCTTACTGAAGCAAAGATTCAAGGAGTGAAGGCAGCATGGGCTTCATCAACAGCACAGGGATGGACAGACAGACAGACTGAGGTTCCTTCACAGAGCACATGGTGGTCACCAAGGAAGCACAGAGCAGGGCCTGGCCGGTTCCGAGAAAGTTCAGGAAGTCGAAGGCCTATCCTAGACTCGCTCTCCAAGGTGCCCCTTTCCCAGGGAAAAACAGTGCTAACATTGAATAAAGGACAACAAAACTACCTTTTCAACGTCAGCGCTCCCTTCCAACGCCGGCGAGCTCCTGCAAAGCTCAGTCTTTGGGGAAGACAGACTCCTGTCTGGGCTGTTTTTCAGCCTGACCAAATTCATCATTTCAGAGCTCTGAATCCTAATTCTCCCACCGCGACAACTCCCAAGGGCTCACTGGGTGCTATGAAACGCTAGTAAGTGCTTTATCGTGTTCTTTTCTTTTCTTTCTTTCTTTTTTTTTTTCAAGGCCACCAAAAATTTTGGTTGCCTCCCCAAAAAAAAAAACTGGGAGAGAGAGAGATGTGTTATTTTCTTTTTTAATATATTTTTATTGATTTCAGAGAGGAAGAGAGAGGGAGAGAGAAAGGAGCATCAATGATGAGAGAGAACCATTGATCGGCTGCCTCCTGCACGCCCCCTACTGGGGATCGAGCCCACAACCTGGGCATGTGCCCTGGACCGGAATTGAGCCCAGGACCCTTCAGTCTGCAGGCCGACTGACGCTCTATCCACTGAGCCATTCCAAGTAGGGCTATCATACTCTTCAACCCTCACAACGATCCCTATTTTACAGATGAGGAAAATCGAGGCACAGGAGGTGAAATAAGTGGCTTTCGGTCAGTGACACCGAGATCCTAAGGGAGGACGGTGACAGGCCAGCGCGTGTCCCCTGGACGCTGAGCTCTCTCCTCCCGCCCCCCCGCCCTTCTTCTGACACCCCCCCCCCAATTCGGCACTGCTGTTTACACATTTTACAGCCTCAGGACTCCTTCGGGGAGCACCTGAAGCAAACACGGGGACAGTGAAGTCAGAGACCAGGAAAGACGAGGCCATGGTGACACTGGGGTCCCATTTCCTGAGAAACCGTACTGACAACCCCATCTGATGCCTGTTGTCCCAGATTCACTATTCCTAGCTCCCCCTTTTGCCCTGGGAAGCGGACAGACGGCGACAATAAACCCTGTGGTCACCCAAGGCTTCAGACTTTTGCAAGGACATATACAGAGTGGCCAGATTATTATGATCTCCGAACGCATAATAATCTGGCCACTCAGTGTGTGTGTGTGTGTGTGTCTGTGTGTGTGTGTGTGTGTGTGTGTGTGTGTGTGTATTAGAGGCCTGGTGCATGAATTCGTGCATGGGTGGGGTCCGGCCAGCCTGGCCAGGGGGAGGGGACATGGGTGGTTGGCCGGCCTGCCTGCTGGTCGAACTCCTGGTCAAGAGGGACAATCTGCATATTAGCCTTTTATTATATAGGATATACACTGAGTGGCCAGATTATTATGCGTTCAGAGATCCTCATAATCTGGCCACTCAGTGTATATAAACACTAAGTGAATATAAAAGGAATTCCAAAAGACAGCCCTTATGTAGACTAGTGTTCCTCCACAAAAAATAAAATAATAAAATAAAATAAAATAAAATAAAATAAAATAAATAGCCCAGCTGGCGTGGCTCAGTGGTTGAACATCAATCTATGAATCAGGAGGTCAGGGTTCAATTCCCGGTCAGGACTCATGCCCGGGTTGTGGGCTTGATCCCCAGTGTGGGGCGTGCAGGAGGCAGCCAATCCACAATTCTCTCTCATCGTTGATGTTTCTGGCTCTCTCTCCCTCTCCCTTCTTCTCTGACATCAATAAAAATGAAAATAACATTTTAAAAACAAAAATGCCCTGGCAGACTTCCTCTCACGTTTTAAGACTCTCAGGTCCCAAATCCTTAACCCTAATATGGATGACAAATTCGACTGTTTCTCTAGAATTGAAGTACCCACAAATCCACGATCCTGGGAGTGGAGGGTCATTCGAAATTGTTTTAAAACCTTGTCACTTCCTGTTTTTTGGTTTTATTGATTTTTGAGAAAGAGGAAGGAAAAAAGAAAGTGAGAAAAACAGAGAGACAGACTGATTTATTGTTCCACTTACTTATGTAATCATTGGGCGATTCTTGTATGTGCCCTGATGGGGAATTGAACTTGCAACCTTGGTGTACTAGTATAGGGAAGGTGCTCTAACCCACTGAGCTACCTGGCCAGGGCTGTTACTTCCTGTTTTAAAGTGTCAGTTTGTGTGTGTGTGGTTGTTTGTTTTGCTTTTAAGTTATGTTCCACCTTCCACTTACCTGTCTCTTTCTAATTTATCCCATGAGTGCAGCCAGTAAATAAAGGAGACAATTATCTAAATCTCATTCTAATTGCAGAGTTTATTCTAAGACTATGTTTACACTAAAACTGATTAATGCTTGTGTTTAATCGAGTTAATAAAGAGCTCTGTTTTATAGGATTATTTCCAGTTACCTCTGGATGCTCTAGCCAGTGGATGAGGAATGCTGAACATAAATCTTACCTAGCTAAATATGGTATTGGGGTTAATAATAATTATGGCATCTGCGCTCATCGGGGCGCTGAAGATTTCTGTTTAAAGGCACACTATGCCCTAGGCCCGTGGTCAGCAAACTGCGGCTCGCGAGCCACATGCGGCTCTTTGGCCCTTTGAGTATGGCTCTTCCACAAAATAACACGGCCTGGGCGAGTCTATTTTGAAGAAGTGGCGTTAGAAGAAGTTTAAAAAATTTGGCTCTCAAAAGAAATTTCAATCGTTGTACTGTTGATATTTGGCTCTGTTGACTAATGAGTGTGCCCACCACTGCCCTAGGCAGTTTGGTTCAGTGGGGAGCGTGTCGGCCTGTGGACCAAACGGTTCCGGGTTCGATTCCGGTCAAGGGCACATACCTTGGTTGCAGGCTCCTCCCCACCCTGGGCCCTGGTTGGAGCTCATGCAGGAGGCAACCAATCAATGTGTTTCTCTCCCATCGATGTTTCTCTCTGTCTCTCCCTCTCTCACCCACTCTCCCTAAAAGTCAATGAAACAAATATCCTTGGGGGAAGATTAACCAAAAAATAAAAATAAAAATAAATAAAGGCACACTTTTGTGGGACAACCTGCTGATGGTGCCAAGAGAACCACGCCTGGGACCTTTGCACAAGGGGTCAGAGTTCATCCTGTAGCTGAGAGGTGCCCGGGTGGAAATGAGGAAGCTTCCGGGTGCAAACGTTACAAAGCAAACCGCTGGAGTCCCAGAGGCCAGAGCAGTCTCCAGGGGCCTATGGGTTTGCTCCATGGGCCCTGGGGACAAGCAGTGCCCACCCATTTGCGGGACCAGCTCCCTAGAGGACAGCAGTGCCCACCCATTTGCGGGACCAGCTCCCTAGGGGACAGCAGTGCCCACCCATTTCCGGGACCAGCTCCCTAGAGGACAGCAGTGCCCACCCATTTCCGGGACCAGCTCCCTAGGGGACAGCAGTGCCCACTCATTTGCGGGACCAGCTCCCTAGGGGACAGCAGTGCCCACCCATTTCCGGGACCAGCTCCCTAGGGGACAAGAAGTGCCCACCCATTTGCGGGACCAGCTCCCTAGGGGACAGCAGTGCCCACCCATTTCCGGGACCAGCTCCCTAGGGGACAGCAGTGCCCACCCATTTGCGGGACCAGCTCCCTAGGGGACAGCAGTGCCCACCCATTTCCGGGACCAGCTCCCTAGGGGACAAGCAGTGCCCACCCATTTGCGGGACCAGCTCCCTAGGGGACAGCAGTGCCCACCCATTTCCGGGACCAGCTCCCTAGGGGACAGCAGTGCCCACTCATTTCCGGGACCAGCTCCCTAGGGGACAAGCAGTGCCCACCCATTTGCGGGACCAGCTCCCTAGGGGACAGCAGTGCCCACCCATTTGCGGGACCAGCTCCCTAGAGGACAGCAGTGCCCACCCATTTCCGGGACCAGCTCCCTTGGGGACAGCAGTGCCCACCCATTTGCGGGACCAGCTCCCTAGGGACAGCAGTGCCCACCCATTTGCGGGACCAGCTCCCTAGAGGACAGCAGTGCCCACCCATTTCCGGGACCAGCTCCCTAGGGGACAGCAGTGCCCACCCATTTGCGGGACCAGCTCCCTAGGGGACAGCAGTGCCCACCCATTTGCGGGACCAGCTCCCTAGGGACAGCAGTGCCCACCCATTTCCGGGACCAGCTCCCTAGGGTACAGCAGTGCCCACCCATTTGCGGGACCAGCTCCCTAGGGACAGCAGTGCCCACCCATTTCCGGGACCAGCTCCCTAGGGGACAGCAGTGCCCACCCATTTGCGGGACCAGCTCCCTAGGGACAGCAGTGCCCACCCATTTGCGGGACCAGCTCCCTAGGGGACAGCAGTGCCCACCCATTTGCGGGACCGCTCCCTAGGGACAGCAGTGCCCACCCATTTCCGGGACCAGCTCCCTAGGGGACAGCAGTGCCCACCCATTTGCGGGACCAGCTCCCTAGGGACAGCAGTGCCCACCCATTTGCGGGACCAGCTCCCTAGGGGACAGCAGTGCCCACCCATTTCCGGGACCAGCTCCCTGCGGACAAGCAGTGCCCACCCATTTCCGGGACCCGCACAGGCCACATGCCGCAGGGCAGGGCCCCTCTGAGCACCTCCCTCGCCATAATGTCCACGTGTCTATGAGAGGGCCGACAGACCAAAGCCTTGGTGAGCGAGCTCCAAGCTCATCAGCCTGAACTAGAGCATCCATGTCCCAGGAACAGGCTTCTTCTAAACTGCTGTTTACTTAACGCAATGAGCCCATTCCAGCTCTTTCCTCAGGGCCCCAGGGCTGAGCACTCGTTTTTCTGTAAAACGGGGACCTCTGACCCCTCCCACGTCCACGTGTCTCCCAGGCTGGAGCTACGGAGGATCTCATTTTCATTTCAGCAAAGTTTTACTCAAAGGACAGCCCGTGCAGGCCTTGAGCACTTGACCCTCCTGAAAATATTTAACAACTGCATTAAACCGACGGGCTCTGCGGGGCAGGGGCGGGGGGGGAGCACTTCTGGCTTTCTGTCTGCGGCTGGTTCCCCCCCAACCCCCACCCCCCCCCACCCCCCCGCGCCAGCGCTGAACCACTAAACATGAGCACACCAGGACAGTGGGCTACACGGCATCTGCTGAACTGAAGGCCATCCAGCCAATTCGTGACTTTCCCGTTTCCCCAGCAAGGGTTATATAACGTGCCCTCCGCCCTCCGTGTCCCTGCTGGATTCAATTATTCTGGAGATAAACATTATTGTTGAACGTGAAGATCTGGGGGCTATTAGCGGGATCCAACGGCTGGACTAGGGGTGAACCCAGAAGAAATGAGGCAAAGACACGGACGGAGGCGAGGCAGGCGGCCGTGATGGGGGGCGAGAGACGATAAAATTATATAGCCTCCTCTCTTGCCTGCCCTTTTGAGATTGCTGCCAGAAAGCCCATTCCAGGACAACTGACTGCAAAAAACGCACAATGGGGCTTACTGGACGTTTGGAGAGGGTAAAACCGGACCACTTTCCCCGGTGGATCAGTCAGCAATATTTACTAATCACCCCCATCATATAAAGCATCCTGCAGTGCCCTAGCTGGTTTGGCTCAGTGGCTAGAGTGACGGCCTATGGGCTGAAGGGTCCCAGGTTCGATTCTGGCTAAGGGCATGTTTCTTTTATTTTTTTTAATATATATTTTTGTTGATTCCAGAGAGGAAGGGAGAGGGAGAGAGAGATAGAAACATCAATGATGAGACTCATGGATTGGCTGCCTCCTGCACGCCCCCTACTGGGGATCGAGTCCACAACCTGGGCATGTGCCCTTGGCCGGATTCGAACCTGGGGCCCTATCCAGTCTACAGGCCAAGGCCATATCCACTGAGCCACACCAGCCAGGGCTCATCACTGATGTTTCGAACTCTCTCTCCCTTCTGCTCTGATATCAATAATATATATATATATATATATATATATATATATATATATATATATATATATATATTTAAAAACATGCTGCAAAGTATTAGGGGGATAGAGAAGGAACAAAGAAAGTATGGTGTCTTTCTTAAGAAAGTTAAGCAGCCTTGGCCGGTGTGCTCAGTAGTTAGAGCATCAGCCCATGAACAGAAGGGCCAAGGGTTCAATTCCTGGTCAAGGGAACACACCTGGGTTGCAGATTTGATCTCTATAACACCATTTGGATCTCGAGCAGGAGGCAACCAATCCATGTGTCTCTCTCTCATTCATGTTTCTCTCTCTTTCCCCCTCTTCCCTCCCTTCCACTCTCTCTAAAAATCAATGGAAAAAGGATCCTCAGGCGAGGATTAAAAAAATAACACAAAGCCCCGCCGGGGGCCAGAGGCATGTTCTGAGTGCCCTGTCAGGCTTTGGTGGCTGTGTGCGGGCCGGTGGTCCTGAGGCCCTGGTCACAGCCAGACTCAGCAAAACCCAGACCCTGGTATAAAATGAACCCTCCTGGCCCTGGCCGGTTTGGCTCCATGGTTAGAGTGTCAGCCCACCGACTAAAGCGTCACGGGTTCGATTCCTGTCAAGGTCTCTTGCCCATGCTGTGCAGCCCTGTTCTGAGGTGGTGGTGGTGGGGGGGGGGTGCTAGGACTCCATCTATAAATGAGGTGAGGGACACAGTTCATCCCACACAGGCACCAAGTCCAAGGTTAAAGGGTTCGAGGAACCCATCAGAGCTAGGGGAAGGCCCTTCCGTGTTCCCAGCCAGCACTCGTGGTCTGACACCCCAATTCCACCCACACTGCCTCCCCACTGGGTCCCCACACCCGCCCACCTGCGTGCACCCAGGGCTCTGGGCACAGGCGCCCTCTCCGGCCGCACTCAGGGTGTGTACCCTACAGAGCACCAGGTCCCACGCACGGCATCATCAGCTCCTCCATCAGTTTCAAAGGAGGGCAACAGTTAGCAGTTGGGGCAGGACCACGGGCTGACACTAAGCACATTTCAAGGGTTATTGGAAGTTAATTGAGTTGAATCCTACAATGATCTCATCATTAGTCACCGTGCTGTTTCTACTCAGGTTGGGTCCGGCTCTACCGGAAGGGACCGCATCAGGCAGGGCGGGAGCCAGGCGGCAGGTCGAATTGGTGGGTGGGAGGCAGGCTTCTCTTATTCTGCACCAGAGAAAACCCTCCTCTCCCAGTGGGCTCTGGAACTTTCCACGTAGGAGACCCCGAACACCTCTGGACTCACCAGCTCAGCCACCAGGGGATGGATGGTTTAACCTGCCGGCTCCCCAGTTGCAGTTCCCCATCCCAACGGCAGAGGGCGCACTTAACCACATCAGGGCCCCTTGGGATGCAGGAGGGGGACTGGATGCTGGTAGGTGACAGCAAGAGCTAGGGCAGCTGTTAGGACATCAGCTCCTCTCCACACGAACCCTGGACCAGAGCTCCCCCACGCCCAGCCCGCCCCGCAGACACACAATAAGAAGCAGCGGCCCTTGCTCGGCGTGGCGCACCCCCCCCCCCCACCCCCCGAAAGAAAGCCATCCGTGTGAGGAGCATCATTTGCAGATCCAAGCACAGCCGGCCTCCTCGCTCCCCGGCCCTCCATCCATCACATGGATTTGCAGGAGTTTTTTAAGTGCTTTGCTCTGAGCACCCGATTACACATTAGCCAAAGGTCAAGGTTATGGCCCTAGGGGGCCCCCTGACAAAATCACTCTTCGTCTCTCTTCCCCGGGGGATGCTGCTACGGCTCTGGATTTGGTGAGGGACACGCACACACACACACCTGTGTGTCCCATGTCTGTGTAAGGGCTGGGGACCAAGCGGACACACTGCCTTGGGTTCCCTTATGAGGGGGTCATTTCCGAAGCCTCAGCTTTGGGGGTGCCACTGCCAGGATTCGGGGCGTCTGTGGCTCTAGCTTGGAGAGTGCTGCTTCACCGCAAAGCACTGACAGACCGGATGGCGCGGAGGGGAGGGTGCGCGGGACGAGGTGTCTGCTCTCAAGGCCACCTTTCCTGTAGGTGAGTGTTATTGATTACCCACACCTCGGGCGCTGACAGGTAATCAATAGCCCCTCTGACCCAGAAATGGGGCTTGGCCTGTGGGGGCTTTAAAAACAAGCAGCGGACACGGCAACCCTGGTCCACGCGTTTCATACACGAGAATTGCATGTTCCCCCCAGAGCCACTACGCCGGCTCTGCACACATCAGCCCAGCCGAGCGTGGAGCGTGTGGTGGCAGGTCTCCGTCCGTCCGTTGTTCCTGCTGTTCCCCCTGGCCATTCAGGATGAGTGGCAGGCCAAACTTTGGGGAAATCTAGGTACACCCCCAAAGAGCCAGGATTATGCTGTCATTCTATTTTTTTTTAATATTTTTTTATTCATTTCAGAGAGGAAGGGAGAAGGAGAGAGAGACAGAAACATCAATGATGAGAGAGAACCATGGATCAGCTGCCTCCTGCACGCCCCCTAGTGGGGATCAAGCCTGCAACCCGAGCATGTGCCCTTGGCTGGAATCGAACCCGGGACCCTTCAGTCCTCAGGCCAGCGCTCTATCCACTGAGCCAAACCAGCTCGGGCCGATGCTGTCATTCTTTAGGCGGGGCCGCCTAACCTTCTCAGCACGGGACGTGGGAAATGACGACTCTGAATCGGGGACCGGAGGACGGGAAGGGGACTGAGCACCAGCAGCGGGAAGAGAACAGAATACAGTACGGACGCCCAGATGCCGTTGTCACTGTGAGCTTCCCAAAGAGAAAGATCCCGGCTGGTGATAATGACACTGACCTTCAGGCTATGGGTTTGGTGAGACAGGAGGTGGGGTTGGGGTACAAACAGTGTAAGACTCTCAAGGACAAACAGAAGACAAGAAGCTTGAAAATTGCTTCTAATGCCATGTCCTCCAGGAAGTCGGGCCTGACACAAGGCAACACCCTGGCCGGACCAGGGGCCACCTCCTCGGGGTGCCCACACATCCCTGGGCATTGGTAGGACACTTTCCACAAGTGTGTACCTATATAGGGTGTCGCCCCAAAAATGTATACACATACTTTGAATAATTATAAAGGCAGTGTCTACTAAATACATTTCATTTTCAAAATTGAGCTATCAGCTGTTAAAGTGTATATACATTTTTTTTTGGGGGGGGACACCAAATATATATATATTTCTATCCCTTCAAGGCTGTAAGTCCACTGAGGTTGAAGGTAGGAATCATAACCAGTTCAGATTTAAATCCCAGCCCCAAAGAAAATCCAGCCCCTAAAAGACTCTCAACAAAGCCCACGGAATGAGTGAATTTATGGGAGTGTCTGAGTGAGTGAGTGAATGAATGAATGAATGAATGAAAATGGAGCATCCAAACAAACACAGAATATCAAGGTGCTAATATCTCAAGGAAAAGGGGCACCTTCCATCCCTTTCCTAGACATTTGCAAAGGAAGACTGTGTAGATGCCACAGAGAGACACAGACTTTTGAATCCAGACTTGGGTCCACAGCTTGGCTCTACTAGCGGAGTGAGTCTAGGCAAGCTGTTTAGACTCTACATGCCTTGGTTTTAGCATCTGAGAAATGGGAATGATATAAGGCCGCCTTGGAGTTGTACGAGAATTACAGATACGGTATGCTGCGTGCCCGGCACATGGTTGGCACTCAGTAAGTTATAGGTATTACCAACATTAACCAAGCCCTGCAAGGAGGGGCATGCTCTGTTATCATGCCAGGAAACGTTAACCTCACAAAGTATGCCAAGGTCCTTCTAAGATATCAGACCGCCCAAAACATTAAACCACAACTTCTCTCTTCTCCCTCTTGAAAAGGAGAATCAACTCTGACCATTCACTAGGCCAGTGGTCGGCAAACTCATTAGTCAACAGAGCCAAACATCAACTGGACAACAACTGAAATTTCTTTGGAGAGCCCAATTTTTTAAACTTAAACTTCTTCTAATGCCACTTCTTCAAAATAGACTTTCCCAGGCCATGGTATTTTGTGGAAGAGCCACACTCAAGGGGCCAAAGAGCCGCGTGTGGCTTGAGAGCCGCATGTGACTCAAGAGCCGCATGTGGCTCGAGAGCCGCAGTTTGCCAACCATGGCACTAGGCCATCAGTGAAAACTCCCTCGAGGAATGTGAAGCGATGAGCCAGAGACACAAAGGCACTGCCCCTATGTAAATGAAGCTATCCTATCTAATAAAAGCCTAGTATGCTAAGTATCCAGTCGACCAGTCGTCCATTCAACGAATCAAAGCGTAATATGCTAATGATATGCTAAGGCTGCTCAACCACTCGCTATGACGTGCACTGATCACCAGGGGGCAGACGCTCCGACTGGTAGGTTAGCTTACTGCTGGGGTCCAGCCGATCGGGACTGAGCGAGATGGGCCGGACACACCCTGGAGCCCTCTCGCCGTCCCTCCCCGGCTAGCCAACCTCCCGCGTCTCTCCCCAGCCCTGATGGTGCACCGGTGGGGTCCCTCAGCCTGGCCTGTGCCCTCTCTCAATCCAGGACCCCTCAGGGGATGCCAGAGAGCCGATTTTGGCCCGATTCTGCAGGCCAGGTCGAGGGACCCAGAATTCGTGCACCAGGCCTCTAAAGGAAAATATTAAGCCACCTGGAAGGCCAACACTACGTATCAGTCAGGATAGGTGAGGGTGTGCTGCAGTAACAAACAACTCCAGAATCTCCGTGGGTAAAACTGTACCGCACTTCCTTTAGGTCAGCTAGGGGGCTCCGCCTGGAGATGCAGACTTGCTGAACAACTATCACCAGCGCCAGAGAGAAAGGGCTCTGGAGGGTCTCACATTCGCAAATGAATGGCCAGTCTGTGGGTCCCATGGGTCGTGACCATGCCATCTAATCACGAGGGGGCCAGGTAGTGTGATCCCAGAATGTGCCAAGAGTGGGGAAAAAGGGAAATATTGGGGGACTCACACTAATGAGAACACATACCTTAAGAGAACAAGATGTCTGGCAGCCCCATCCAAACCAGCCCCAGGCAGGGGGGCCATAAGAATGACTGGAAGTCAAAGTATCAAACTTCTCCCAAGATCTAGCAGCTCAGAATGTGAGTGTGAGTGTGTGTGGGGGGGGGGGGGGGGGTAGAATCATTGCAGAAGAAAGCTGTCGTTTGCATTTAGCAAAGGGTGGGAGCTCATGAATGCTCCCGCTGCTCTCTTTGGAAGTCAACTGTATTCATACTCATTGAGCGTGCTCATCCTATCACAACACTGCCTATCTCTTTCTTCGTTTGTTTGTTTTGTGTGTGTTTTTTAATATATTTTATTAATTTTTTACAGAGAGGAAGGGAGAGGGATAGAGAGTTAGAAACATCGATGAGAGACAAACATCGATCAGCTGCCTCCTGCATACCCCCTTACTGGGGATGTGCCCGCAACCAAGGTACATGCCCTTGACCGGAATCGAACATGGGACCCTTCAGTCCGCAGGCCGACGCTCTATCCACTGAGCCAAACCGGTCAGGGCTCGTTTGTTTGTTTTGTTAATCCTCACCCGAGGTTATTTTTTCCCATTGATTTTTAGGGAAAAGAGAGAGGGAAAGAGAGAAACATCGGATGTGAGAGAAACACATCGATTGGTTGTCTCCTACAGGCGCCCTGACCAGGGCCCAGGCTGGGGAGGAGCCTGCAACTGAGGTACATGCCCTTGACCGGAACTGAACCCGGGACCCTTTGGTCTGCAGGCCGACGCTCTATCCACTGAGCCACACCGGCTGGGGTACAACACTGCCTGTCTTGAGCAAGAACAGAATGGAGAGACTCCAAGAATTTGGACTTGTGCACGGGGCAGACAAATGCTTCTTTCCCTAATCTGGAAGCGAGTTTGAAAATGCACAGAGCAGCTGCACTCCTCCGAGGACACTTCCTCTGTCGGGATGGCTGGGTGTTGTTAGCAGCAGCAACCCCCAGGCCCTACCCCCACCCTGCACCCCCCTCCAGCCCCAGCTCCTCCAGGCTTATAGGGGACTCGGGAAAGGACCTCGCTTTCCAGGTCAAGATCATTAGGGAGTTTAATTAGCAAGCTGGGTTCAGAACCAACATGTCCCCGTCCTCGGAGGCCTACATAAAGCTGCCTGCAGATGCCTGTTCCCGACCAGGGGGCAAGTCCGGTGCCCCCGGAGCTGTCTGTGCACGCTTGGGGCTCACATTCACAGGGGCCCCTACGGCGCTGCTTCCTTTCTCCCCGGCCCCCCATCCCCACCTGCCAGACGGGAGCATGAGCGAGGTGCCAAGGCCGGCAGCTGCCCGGTGTGAGGATTACAGCCAGAGGTATGTTTCCTTCTAGAACGAGGCATGGGGGTGGGAGCAGCCCAGAGAAGCGGGCTGGGGGCTAGTCCCAGAGGGTCCGGGGCGGCACAGAAGGAAACGGGACCCTACCGGCCCTTGGTGGGAAGGCAGGGGTTTTTTTGTGTGGGTTTTTTTTAACATTTTTTATTGATTTCAGAGAGGAAGGGAGAGAGGAAAGAGAGAGAGAAACATCAATGATGAGAGGGAATCATTAATCGGCTGCCTCCTGCACGCCCCCTACTGAGGAGCAAGCCCACAACCCAGGCGTGTGCCCTTGACTGGAATCGAACCCGGGACCCTTCAGTGGGCAGGCCAATGCTCTATCCAGTGAGCCACACCAGCTAGGGCATGGGACGGGTTTTAAGCCAGGAGTGAACATGGTCAGGGTTGCTCTTTAGATGTGTCCCGGGGCAACTGTCTCTCTAGAAGCTGGTGAGGAAATAAACAGAATCCCCAGCCGAGGGAAACCGCGTGGATTGACCCATCAGCACTCTGGAGCTGAGGAGAGAGCTGGCTCCTCAGGCTGCTCTTTCTCTCTCTCTCTCTCTGGGGTCCTTCTGCAGGCCCCTGGCCAACCCTGGCGTTTCTTCCTCCTTAGCTGCCATGGCTGAACTGATCCACAGACACGCAAAAGAACAAGAGGGCCCTAGCCGGTGTGGCTTAGTGGATAGAGCGTCCATCCGCCTGCAGACTAAAGGGTCCCAGGTTCGATTCCGGTCAAGGGCACGTGCCCAGGGTTGCAGGCTCGATTCCCCAGTAGGGAGCGTGCAGCAGGCAGCCGATGGATGACTCTCTCTCATCACTGATGTTTCTATCTCTCTCTCCTCTCCCTGCCTCTCTGAAGTCAATAAAAATATATTTTTTAAAAAGAGCGAGGTGGGTGCAAGCAGATTAGAGGTATCCCCAAGAAGAAAATGCCTGCTGCCACCCGACGGATATCAGGGCCTGTGATGAGAATTCAGCCATCCCAGGGGACAGTGCTTGGGGTGAGGGTAGTTGCAGGGGGGGGGGGGGGGTGGCGGGCCATGCCCTGGGAGGGAGACATGTCCTACTGGGCTTTCCTGCTACAATCCCAGTCTGCATTTCCCAGACACCTCAGTGAACTAGGCCTCGGCTCGCCATGGCATGTTGTTATTTCACTTGGGGACTCTGGTGGGACCCCAGGAAGCAGGGAGGCGAGGCGGGAACCTGCACGCCCCATAGAGGATCCCACAGGAAAGTGCAACAGCGCCATCTAGTGGCCGCGTGGGGCGGCTGCAGGGATGCGCGCACCACGGGGAAGACGTGGTCCCACCTCCTCTGGGGTCCCTGCACAGTGACAGGGCCACCAACCTTCCCAGCTAACAGGAGTGGCTACCACTGCCGCATCGTTGAGAAAAATAAAGGCCAACGTCCGGACAGAGTTTTGGCCTATTCGGCTTGAGTGCCGATGAGGGGGCCTAAAGGGGGCACTGGATTGGGATTCCTGGGTCTCCAGGGCCCGTGCAGCCAGGCCCCAGGCCCTTCGGGGCTCAGGACCTGACCCTAGAGGGGCCTGGGAGTGAGCCAGCCCCAAGGCCCCACTTTAACAGCAGAAAATGGAGATGGAGTGCATTTTAGCAGATTTTGATTTATTTCAGAGAAGAAGGGAGAAGGAGAGAGAGAGAGAGAAACATCAATGATGAGAGAGAATCACTGATTGGCTGCCTCCTGCACGCCCCCCGCCCCCCCCCCCCACCACCACCACCACCACCACCACTGGGGATCAAACCCGGGCATGTGCCCTTGACCGGAATCGAACCCAGGACCCCTTCCGTCTGCAGGCCGACGCTCTATCCACTGAGCCACACCAGCTAGCACTGCTTTTTGTTTTGTTTTACTGGCAAGCGGATGGGGTTGAAGAAATTAGGGGAATGTAGAATCTGTCTGAACTTCTGGACTAACAGTGAACGCCAAATGTTTTTTTCCCTTCAAAAGAGAGACAGGCCACCGAGACCGGTTTGGCTCAGTGGACAGAGCGTCGACCTGAGGACTCGGGGGTCCCGGGTTCGATTCCGGTCAGGGGCATGTGCCTTGGTTGCGGGCACATCCCCAGTGGGGGGTGTGCAGGAGGCAGCTGGTCGGTGTTTCTCTCTCATCGATGTTTCTAGCTCTCTATCCCTCTCTCTTCCTCTCTGTAAAAAATCAATAAAATATATTTTTTTAAAAGAGAGAGAGACAGGCCGACAGTTGCGGCCCTCTTTAAGAACCAGAGTCAACTGTGTTATCTGCCTTATCACATCACTGACATTCCAGGCTGGGGTGGCGAGCTAGTCCCACAGTGAAAACAAACACTCCACACAGAGACAGCCATGAGCCGTCTGCACGGCCGTGTCTGTCCCCTGCAAAGCGCAGTTTCCAGCCGCAATTAAAAGCCCCCACCCAGCTGGCCTCCTGGGGGGGTGGTTTGCAGGAAAACCTACTAATAAGAGTCCACTCCTGGGAACACCCACCTGGGGCTGCGGGCCTGGGACACAGGGCTTTGGTTTGGGCAAGGCTGCCATCGTGTGGCCACCTCGGGTATTTGCCTCGGGAGATGAACCGCTTCCGATTCCTTCCAGCTTGCCGTCGACGGCTCTGTAGGTGCCTCTCCTGCCTGCATTCCCTCCGCTCTTCCTGCTGGGCCACCTCTGCCTCTCACCCTGGGAGGTTCACTTATGTCCCTCAGTTCAATGACCCCATTAGGGGATGACTCACTAGCCTCTTTCTTAAACTCTAAGCCTGCCCAGCGGGACTACCCCCAGGCCCTTCAAACTCCGCACGTCCCAAAGTCCCACCCAGCATCTCCTTTCCGTTCACTTTCCCCACGGGTTCCTAGCTTCTCCTGGAAATAGCACTTGGGTATTTCTTTTTTTTTTTTTTAATATATATTTTCATTGATTTCAGAGAGGAAGAGAGAGAGAGAGAGAGACATGAGAGAGAATCATTGATCAGCTGCTTCCTGCATGCCCCCTAGTGGGGATTGAGCCTGCCACCCATCATGTGCCCTTGACCGGAATCGAACCCGGGACCCTTCTTCAGTCCGCAGGCCACGCTCTAACCACTGAGCAACCCGGCTAGGGCAGCACTTGGGTATGTCTGTGAGACCCACGCCTTCCCAACAGCACGCAGACCCGCTGGGATCACAAGTCAGGAGTTCCCAGCCTCCCCAAGCGAGCACGACGGGTCTCTGTATCCAACAGCTTTGAATTTCGTGTGACATGACTCAAGGGTCCAAAAGCGTCACCATTCCTTCCAGCGGCCGCAGTGCCCCAGCCCAGTGGTCGGCAAACTCATGAGTCCACAGAGCCAAATATCAACAGTACAATGATGGAAATTTCTTTGGAGAGCCACATTTTTTTAAACTTCAACTTCTTCGAACGCCACTTCTTCAAAATAGACTCGCCCAGGCCGGGGTATTTTGTGGAAGAGCCACACTCAAGGGGCCCAAGAGCCGCATGTGGCTCGCGAGCCGCGGTTTGCTGACCACGGCCCTAGCCAATCAGAAGGCCTCACTTCCTAGGCTCTTGGCAGTTTCCTTGTTCCTGTTCTTTTTCCAAGTCCGATTCATGAGCCTTTTTCCCCCCCAGGTTTTTGAGTTACCAGATGGTCTCCTTTATAAAAAATTTTTTTAATTTTATTTATTTTTTAATTGAATTTATTGAGGTGACACTGGTTGCAAAACCATATGAGTTTAAAGTGTACAACCCAATAAAACAGCATGTGCATCATGTACCCATCGCCCCAAAGTCTCTTTCCATCCCCATTTTCTTCAAATAAATCCCTTTTCTTTCTTTTTCCTTTTTTTAATCCTCACCCGAGGATATTTTTCCAATGATTTTTAGAGAGAGTGGAAGAGAGAGGGAAAGACAGACAGAAACATCGATGTGAGAGAAACACATCGATTGGTTGCCTCCTGCACGCACCCCGACCAGGGCCCAGGCCGGGGAGGAGCCTGCAACCGAGGTAACGTGCCCCCGACCGGAATCGAACCCGGGACCCTTCAGTCCACAGGCCGACGCTCTATCCACTGAGCCACACCGGCTAGAGCTGAATTCCTTTTTTGATGAAATGAGCCAAATTCCTACTTCTGCTGCTTACCACTAGGAAGCCTGTCCCAGAATCCAAACTCCTGCCCCAGGCAGGCCAGGCCCCTGCAGAGGTGGCTGCCACCTCCTTCCCAGGCAGCCCCGTGGGGTCTCCCTGCACCTTTGCTCCAGCCGCCAGAAGAACAGGCCACACCGACCACCCCTCGACCACTCCTCCTCCTCAAACCTCAGCTCTGCAATTTCTGCGAAGCGCCCCGCCCGCCCGCCGCCCCCAGGTACCCCTCTTCCGCGGCCCCCTGTCCACAGCCTGGCACACAGTGATACTGCACTTGGTACTCCCATCCTCCTTGTCCTCCTCCAGCACACGGAGAGGGCAGCCTGTAATGTGAGATACCAGGGAACTATCTAGGCAACTGAAGCAGAGAACAACTGTGCCAGGAGGATGCTGGGTCGCTGGGACACAAGCCAGGGAGGGACTGTGCTCAGAGCACGGGCGGGAAGGAGGGAGGGGAAGGCTGGCCGGGCGCCACGGCCATGGACAGCACACAACGCGGCCCCTGCAGGCCCCAGCGGAACGAATTGCGACCTGGCCTTGTACCTGGGTGTCGCCTGCTCGACAGGTGTGTGTCCGGACCCCCCAGTGGGGGCAGGCGAGACATGGATCTGGCCTTTTAAGCCTCTTGTTGAGAGTGAGGCCCAGGCTCCCCCCAAGACTCACACAACGAAGACGGACTCCAAGGTGGGGGAGGAATCCACGCGCTGAATAAAGACGCCCATCCGATAACGCCACTGTGTTGTTAGGATGATTCAATGACATAGCGCGTGACCCTGATATTCTTTTTTCTTTTTTTAATATATTTTATTGATTTTTACAGAGAGGAAGGGAGAGAGATAGAGAGTCAGAAACATCAATGTGAGAGAAACATCGATCAGCTGCCTCCTGCACAGATGTGCCTGCAACCTAGGTACATGCCCTTGACCGGAATCGAACCTGGGACCCTTGAGTCTGCAGGCTGACGCTCTATCCACTGAGCCAAACCAGTTTCAGCGACCCTGATATTCTTAAACATTTCCCCTAGAGCAGTGGTTCCCACCCTTTCTTTGGCCACGCCTCACCTAAGCATCTCTAACATCCTGATCCCCCCCCCTCCCCCCCCCCCCCGCTTGAAATAGAATTCTTATTATTCAAAATGTGAGCCCCTATTCTCGTGGAGGAAGCCTCAAAGGCCATGAACTTGGTCTAAACAAGCCTCCAAAGAACATGGCATCCATGAGAGAGAAAGGTAAAAGAACGCAAGGACAGCGGAAGGCCTGAGGAAGAAATCACTAAGAAATTGTTAAAATTATAATAATAATAGGAAGTGATATGAAAAAATAGCAAATAAAATTTCAAAACATAAGAGAACTGAAATGCATCAATATGCCACAAAATATATCTATAGACTATGTGAGGCCCCTGGAAATGTAAGAAACGCAAAAAATTCACCGTTAATAACTCACTCTCGAATTGTCCCCCTTAAACATCACATTGGCCCTAGCCGGTTTGGCCTGCGGATTGAAGGGTCCCGGGTTCGATTCCAGCCAAGGTCACATGCCTGGGTTGCGGGCTCGATCCCCAGTGTGGGGTGTGCAGGAGGCAGCCGATCCATGATTCTCTCTCATCACTGATGTTTCTCTTTCTCTCTCTCTCCCTTCCTCTCTGAAATCAATAAAAATATATTTTTTAAAAAAACACACGCACAGCAAGGCCGCCTGGAGCAGGGTCTGCAGTCAGCTGGGGTGGGGCTGGGGCACAGGCAGCGATGAGGGAGCCCCGCCCACATGGCTGTCCCTTCAAGCACTTTGACTGATCATCACTGTGGTGGCTGGGTTTCCTCCAAATTTCACCCCCACCCGTTTCCTTGTTCCCTCAGGGGCGATTTGGGGTACTGGGGTAACCGAAAGCTCAGGTCATACAGACCTTGGAGCCTCTCCGTTGCTTGTCCTGTCACTTCGTAGCTTGGAGACCTTAGACACCTGTGTGGCTTCTCTCTGGAGCCTGTAACATGGGGACAAGGGTATGACCTACCTCGGGGTGGTTATGAGGACGGAATGCCAGCACGCAGCACGGTGCCGGCACACGCAGGCCCCGGTCCACGTGAGCTGCTGTTTTCCCTGAAGGATCAGCTTCAGCCGCTTCAGGGTAACGCCCGGACACACCCCCGGTGGAAGGACTTTGGCCCAGCGGGGCTGACTGTCCTCGCTCCGCTGCTCCAGCAGGTGGGGCAGGGCCCCCGTGGGGAGGGCACCGCGTGGAGGTTCCGGGTGCTCGCCGCTCTCCACGGCTGGGTGGCCCGAGTGTCATCTGCGTCCCTCTGCTGTGTGCCGGAGGCGACGGTGGTTGGGCCAGGAGGAGACCCACAACCACACGACCGTGACCCGGGCTGCAGGCCCAGCAGTCACCGTCTCCTTCCCGTCTGCAGCGCAGGGAGTGGCTGAGTCACAGACCGGCTGGCATGGCTCCAGCACTGTGTTCTGGATTCCTAGACGCACAGCTGGGCAGTAGCTTCTGTTCCTTTGCCTGTGGGTAGAGGGAGATGAAGCTGTTATTCGTGTTCTAGAAATGGACTGGGTTCTGAGTCAGCAATGCTGCATCACTGCTCTGGAACAAACCTCAATTGGAAAAGCGGGTGAAGAGGCCTTTTCAAAAAAAAAAAAATTCCAGAAAGGAAGAGAGAGAGAGAAACATCAATGATGAGAGAGAATCATGGATCGGCTGCCTCCTGCACGCCCCACAATGGGGATTGAGCCCACAACCCGGGCATGTGCCCTGACCGGGACTCGAACCCGGGACCCTTCAGTCCGCAGGCCAATGCTCTTTCCTCTGAGCCAAACCAGCTAGGGCAAGAGGCCTTCTCTGGGACTCCTCAAGTGAGCTTGGGGGGCCGCCTGGTGGAGGGATCGGGGTGCTGGGACGCCCAGTCTTGCTGGGAGCTTTGGCCTTCAAGGTGGGTGGCTTTGGAGATGATGCTTTGGGTGGTGGTGGGCGGCAAGAACATATGAGCTACGGAATTTACACAGTAGACGTATTTCAAGCATTTTAGAACGGCCCTGTTTTAGAGCACCCGTTTATTTAACTTGTTTCTCCCCGAAGCTATGTATTCACTTTTCCTTGATCTCTAAAAGTATCTTTTCGTTTTCACTGTAAAGGACACAACGTAACATGTATCACCTGAACGATTTTTGAGCCGGAGTTCAGAAGGACTCCGTACATTCACACAGATTTCCCGGACTTTTTCATCATGCAGAACTGAAATTCTATCCTCACTCAACAATAACTCTCCGTTCCTCCCTCCCTTCAGCCCCTGGCAACACCTTTCTACTTTCTGTTTCTATGAATCTGACTGGATACCTCATGTAAGTAGAATCCTACAAGATCGGCTTTTTGCGTGACGGGCTTATTTCACTTAGCATGATGTCCTTAAAGTTCAGTCCATGTTGTATGTGTCAGCCTTCCCTTCCTTTTCAAGCCTGAAGAAGATTCATTTGGCCCTGACCGGTGTGGGTCAGTGGATAGAGCATCAGCCTGCGGACTGAAGGGTCCCAGGTTCGATTCCGGTCAAGGGCATGTACCTTGGATGCAGGCACAGCCCAAGTAGGGGGTGTGCAGGAGGCAGCTGATTGATGTTTCTCTCTCATCGATGTTTCTAACTCTCTATCCCTCTCCCTTCCTCTCTGTAAAAAAGCAATAAAATATATTTTTTAAAAAAAAAGATTCATTTGAACGACTCTGCCACATTTTGTGGATCTACTCATCCCCTGATGGACACCTGGGTTGCTGCCCCCTCTTGGTTATTGTGAACTAGTGGCCCGGTGCATGGATTCGTGCACTGGGGGGTGGAGGGGAAGGTCCCTCAGCCCGGATTGTGGGAGGGTGCAGACCAGGCTGAGGGACCCCACTGTTGCACGACTGGGGTCGAGGAAGGACGTGGGAGGTTGGCCAGCTGGGGAGGGACCGAGGGAGGCCTCCAGGGCACATCCAGCCTGTCTCGCTCGGTCCCCACTGGCCGGACTCCAGCAGCAAGCTAACCTACTGGTCGGAGCATCTACCCCCTGGTGGTCAGTGCACATCATAGCGAGCGGTTGAGCGGCCTTAGCATATCATTAGCATATTACGCTTTGATTGGTTGAACGGACGACCAGACAACCAGACACTTAGCCTATTAGGCTTTTATTATATAGGATACATAGGATAAGGCTGCTATGAACATGGGTGTGCAAGTATCCCTCTGGGACCCTGCTTTCAATTCTTTTGGGTAACTACCCCCTTACCAGAGGTTTCATGTCATTCAACTGTGGTCTGAAAATAGTAAACAGGAAAAATCCCAGAAAGAAATGAGAATGCACAAGTTTTAAGTGGCAGGCCATGTGGAGTGCTGTGATGAAACCTCACGCTGTCCTGCTCCATCCCACCTGGGATGTGACTCATCGCCGTCTCCAGCGTCCCCGCCCGGAGGCACGCCCCTCCCGTTGGTCACGTAGGAGCCTCCGTTATTAGCCCGGCTGTCTCCGTGTCCCAGTGCTTGCGATCGAATAACCCTTGTTTTCCTTAATCACGGCCCCAAAGTGCAAGAGTGGTGATGCTGGCAATTCAGAGAGGCCAGGGAGACGCCATAAAGTGCTTCCTTGTAAGTGAAAAGGTGAAAGTCCTCGACTTAATGAGGACAGGAAAAAATGTATACTGAGGTTGCCAAGGCCTACGGGAAGAAAGGCTCTTCCCTCCGAGAGATTGTGAAGAAGGAAAAAGAAGGTTGTGCTTGTTTTTTTTCTTAAGATTTTTTTTTTTTGTATTGATTGTTAGAAAGAGAGGGAGGGCGAGGGAGGGCGAGAGAAACATCGATGTGAGAGTGAACCACCGATCAGCTGCCTCCTACAAGCCCCCGACTTGCACGCCCCCCCTCTATTGGGGATCGAGCTCGCAACCTGGGCATGCACCCTGACCGACTGAGACACACCAGCCAGGGCGGAGGTGCCGTTTTTTTGTTTTGTTTTAAATGTATGTTTATTGATTTCAGAAACAAAGGGAGGGAGAGACAGGGAGATAGAAACATCAGTGATGAGAGAGAATCACTGATCAGCTGCCTCCTGCACGCCCCACACTGGGGATCAAACCCACAACCCGGGCACGTGCCCTGACCGGGAATCGAACCAGGACCTCCTGGTTCATAGGTCAATGCTCAACCACGGAGCCACACCAGCCAGGGTGGGGGTGCAGTTTTAATGAAGGCCAGGAAGGGCCTCAGTGGGAGACCCGAGGCAGAGGTAGGAAACTGGGCAGATAACCTGGAAAAGAGCTTTCCATACGGGACAGCAAGTGCGCAGGCCCCGGGGGAGAGAGACACAGCCACTGCTGTGGGAGGAGGTGAGCGCAGAGGTCGGTGAGCGTGTGGGAGAGGCACTGACCACGGTCTCTCTCCACGGAGGGCAGACCCCTGGTCCTTCCCCTCGGGCTCTGGGGCCCAGCACTCAGGGAATGGGAATGCAGGGAGGACACCATCATCCTGAAGGAGGCGGGGGGGGGGGCTGTGATGGTCTGGGGGGTGTCACCATGTGCATACACAAAGGCCTTCCATTTAGGTTTGAACCTAACGGAGAGGCCTTGGGTTGGAGAGCCAACCCGGAGGAGACCGGAAAGGCCCGTGGGACAGAGGAAAAGGGGGTCTTGGAAACTGCACAGGAAGTGAAGTTTGATTTTTTTGCGGCGGAAGGGGATAATGGGAAATCACTGTAAGATTCTTGAGCCAAGTAGCTGTGACAAACAGTGCAAAAGATTAGAGTTTGAGCCCTGGCTGGTGTGGCTCAGTGGATACAGCCTCGGCCTGCGGACTGAAGGATCCCGGGTTCGATTCCAGTCCAGGGCACATGCCTGGGTTGCGGGCTCGATCCCCATTAGGGGGTGTGCAGGAGGCAGCCCATCCATGATTCTCTCTCATCATTGATGTTCCTCTCTCTCTCTCTCTCTCTCTCTCTCTCCCTTCCTCTCTGAAATCAATAAAAATATATTTGGGAAAAAAATTAGATTTTGGGGAACTAAAATCGACTAGGGTTGGAAGGACGGTTTCGAGCAGGGCATGAAGATGGAGCACCGACCGGGGCAGGTGAGGGTGGGGATGCGGGTGTGGGGAGCACAGGAGAAAAGCAGGGGAGACTTAAAGATGCGAATGTGGAACCCACCACGGAGCAGGCTCCGGAGCTGTGGGGACAAGAATTAGAGGAGCGGGAGATGTTCTGTCTAAGACTGAGCGGGTGCCCTGCCGGTAGCTCAGGTGGTTGGAGCGTCGTCCTGATACGCCAGGGTTGCGGGTTCGAGCTCTGGTCTGGGAACATACAAGAATGAACCAATGAGTGCATCAACAAGTGGAACAACAAATCTACGTTTCTCTCTCTCTCTCTCTCTCTCTCTCTTTCCCTTCCTCCCTCCCTCCCTCTCTCTCTCTCTAAAACCAATTTTTTAGCCCTACCTGGTTTGGCTCGGTGGATAGAGTGTCTAGCCCTGGGTTTGATTCTTGTCAAGGGCACATGCCCGGGTTGTGGGCTCGATCCCCAGTAGGGGGCGTGCAGGAGGCAGCCAATCCGTGATTCTCTCTCATCCTTGATGTTTCTATCTCTCTCTCCCTCCCCCTTCCTCTCTGAAATCAATAAAATTATTATTTTTTAAATAATTTAAAAATAAAATCCAATTTTAAAAAAACAAACTGAGGAGGTGAGTGGGGTGAGGGGTGTCCTAGCAGGATTCCCCAGGGGGGCGTGAGGTCCTGAGGGGATGGTAGAACAAAAGCCTCCCATTGGAGCTTTGGAGCAGGAATGTTGCCTCATCTCCCCCTGCATCCATAGCAATCCTTTATACGCTTGCAAAACAGAAAGTCCCCAAAAAGAGTCTGAACACCAGGAAGATGTGCCCCACAGGATGGGAACCCAATGTGAACTGTGTGCCTTCACATGTGCACAGCCCACAGAGCAATGCCTGATCGTCTGGACACAATTCCGTATGCGGGTCTGTCACGGTCGGATGTCTCTTACATGGAAACCCATAGTCTTGAGGAAATTCCCTTTCCAGCCACCCACCTGTGTGACCCCCGGGGGCAACAGGATCCCGGGGGGCTGTGCTTATTCTGTACGGATCTGGGGAGGGAGGACGCACGGAAGGGGGCGTCCACCCCGCCCACCAGGCCTCACGCAGCCCATGAACGCTGGCTCTGGTTTTGCCCTAGTTGCAACTCCATTCCTGTCTCCCTGGGCCAGACACCACTCTGAGACGTTCAAGTTCCAGCCTGGGAGAGAATCACCAAGAGGAAATATGGCCGGGCTGGTAGGGGTCCCCTCCAAGCCTGCTTCCCCGTGTTCCCAAACTGCCAGCCCCGCTGGGAGACAGAGCCTGCAGCGGGCGGACGGACGGCCGTTTCTGAAACCCCCTGGACCAACAGGGGTCTGTCCCTGTGAGGGTTCTGTCCCTGCTCCCCTGCCTTCCCCGGGATGAGCTAGGGGCTACCCTCCCCCCTCACCTTCTGCCCTTCCCAGTGAAAAGCCTCCACGTCCCTCCAGCCAGCTCGCCCGGCCCCATAAACACAAACACCCTGGAGTGCGAGGCTGGTAGCAGCCCAGAAGCTGGGGCACATTCCCCGAGTTCCGATCCCGGAGATGTTTACTCTGTGGGCGGAGGGTGAGAAAGGAAAAGGGAGATGTTGCAATCCGCTCCCTCCACGTCAGCCGGCGGGGCGTCAGCGGGAGCGATTAGGTGGCGCCCGCCCGTGGGGCAGAGGCAGGGCAGCGGGACATGGAGCCTGCCCTCTCCGCCGGCCCTGACTCAGGCGCCCGCTGCGCTTCCCCATCTTCCGGCAGGAGATGGGGCAACCTGGCCACGTGCTCGCGCGAAAACGAACCTGAAACCGAAGCCGCTGACAGCCCGGTCAGGATTCCCCGCTTTGAAGTCAAGAGGTGAGTCACCAGGCGAAGAGGAACCTCGGCAGGCAGCGGGGAAGTGGCCACAGAGAGGCAGAGGCGCGAGACACGAAGCAGGCAGGTGAGGGTGGGCGCCCTGACGGCGGGGTCAGGGCCTGTCTCGGGGGGTGGGAGGTCAGCGGAGGTGGCCTCCTCCTGGCCCTGTGTCTGCCCAGCAGGACCACACGCCCTGGCACTGCCAGGCTAGGACGCCGGCGGGGTGGCAGGAGGCCAACTTCCCTTTGCCAGGTGGCGTGCGTGATAAAGGCAGAGCAGCAGGGCGCAGGCTGGCTGGGTGGTGGCCGGGGACGCCCGAGGGATGATGCCCTTCTGATGCCCTTCCTGACTCCTGCTCTCCAGCGCAGCGGAGCGTCCCGGCCAAGCATGGCGAGCAGCATGGAGGCGGTGGCCATGGACTGCGAGATGGTGGGGCTGGGGCCCAACAACGAGAGCGGCCTGGCTCGGTGTAGCCTCGTGGACATCAAGGGCGCCGTGGTCTACGACAAGTTCATCCGGCCCGAGGGGGAGATCACCAACTACAGAACCGCGGTCAGTGGGGTCACGGCCCGGCACATGGAGAAGGCCACGCCCTTCGCTGTGGCCAGGCTGGAGGTGAGTGAAGGGCCGTGTGCCCGCCGGGCCAAGGCGGGCGGGGCGGGGCGGGGGGGACTGCAGACACCATCACCCCAACACAGACACACTTCCCTGGCGCCTTCCCCAAGTGCGGGATCCCTGACCTGTGCCCCTCACCCCTGCGTGAGGGGGCTCCAGGGCGTGGAGAAGCCTGTGGGGGTCCCCCATGCGGACTCCCACCTGTGCTTCTGGCCCTCCTGTTGGTCTGTGATGACGAACTAGGGTCCCACCTGATGCTCCCCACTCTGATCTGGGGGCTGGATCCCCCATTCTTTCCTCTACACCCGGCCGCCAGCGGTGAGCCTGTGTGGAGAAATGGGCGGGTCCGGGGCGGGGCCTTCACTGGCCAGGCCCTTGGCAGGGGGCCCTCCCGGTACCTAAAACACTGGCCCGAGGGGAGGGCTTGCTTTCAGACCCCCCACCGCCGGCCGGCTGTCAGTCTGTCAGCTGTCAGTCTGTCAATCTGTGGCCCCGACACCCACCCCCTCCTTCAGCCGCTCCAGGTTTAACTTTCCGTTTCTCAGAATCACTAAACAGAAAGCAAACTCAAGCAGTCCACAGGTGGCCCCAGGTTCGTCACTTGTGGGAAGGTTTCGAAGGGCGAACGCACACACGCATTGGTTTCTCCGCCGTTGGGGCTTGGGGATGTCCAAGTAGAGCAGAGAGAACTGAGGTTTGTCTCAGCTACCCACACCTCTCGAGCCAGGCTCAGGCGCTAGAGATAAAACCACAACAGATACTGTGTTTGGGGGGTTGTTGTTGTTTTAATCCTCACCCAAAGGACATGTTTTCATTGGTCAGAGAGAGAGAGACAGAGAGAGAAGGGAGAGAGAGGGAGAGGGAGAGGGAGAGAGAGAGAGTGAGAGAGAGAGAGAGAGAGAGAGAGAGAGATTGAGATTTTTTAATGTTTCCATCTTTACTTTTTTTTTAATGCTAAGGGACACGAGTTTTTTTGTTTGTTTGTTTTTAATATATTTTATTGATTTTTTACAGAGGAAGGGAGAGGGATAGAGAGTTAGAAACATCGATGAGAGGCAAACATCGATCAGCTGCCTCCTGCACACCCCGCACTGGGGATGTGCCCACAACCAAGGGACATGCCCCTGAACGGAATTGAACCCGGGACCCTGGAGTCCGCAGGCTGATGCTCTATCCACTGAGCCACACCGGTCAGGGCCATCTTTACTTTTTTTTAATCTTTATTGTTGAGATGTGTCCGTTTTCCTCCCCATGGTCCCCCTCCACCCGGTTCCTGCCCCAGCCCTCACCCCACTACTGTCTGTGTCCATAGGTAAGAGAGAGAGAGAATGTGATGAGAGAGAACCATCTATCAGTTGCCTCCTGCATGCACCCCGCCTGGGGGATCACACCTGTCACCTTTGGGTATCCGGGATGGCGCTCCCGCCAACGCCAACGTAGCCGCCGGCTGGGGCACCATAGCTACTGTGTGTACTGAGCACTGGTACCAGGGTTCCTGACCCTCCGTCTGCAGCGTGTTCACGCCTCACCCAACCGCCTGCCAAGATGGGGTCCCAGGAGGTACCTCGGGTCTGGATCCCGGCTGGTTCCTCCACCTCTCCGCACCCAGTGTCCACACCCAGAGAGGAAAACGGGGGGTGACAACCATCGCGATGTCACGGGATGCTTGTGGGGACGGAGAAAGTGCCAGGGGAGGGTGCCTCTAGGGACTCAAGTTAGCTACCGTGTCTGTCGGCCCTGTAAACCCATGTTACAGGTCAGGAAACTGAGGCTCACCGGGACCCATGGGTGCATTGCCTGGCTAGGGCCACTGAACAGAGGACCACCACTGGGTGGCTTACACAGCGGGTGTGTGTGTCGCAGTTCTGGAGGCTAGAAGTCTAAGATCAAGGTGTCAGCCAGCGGAGTTTCGCTCCTCCCCCTCCCCCTCCTCCTCCTCCTCCTCCCTCCTCCTCCTCCTCCTCCTTTTTTTAATTTATTGATTAAGAAGGGGAGAGCAGCATAAAGAAGAGACAGGCCCTGGCTGGTTTGGCTCAGTGGATAGAGCGTTGGCCTGCAGACTGAAGGGTCCCGGGTTCGATTCCCAGTCTGGGCACATGATGTGAAAATGACTTAGGTGGCTCCGGCTCTATTTCTATTGGACAGCGCGGACCTAGAGGTGCTAAGGGGGTGCTGGGGATCCCTGGCGGGGGAGGGGGGCACTCTATATCTTGGTGGTTCTGGAAAGACTCCAGGAGGCTCGTGGCATGGGCAAGGGGTGGGAGGAGTTTGTGCATGCAACGGAGTGGCCATAGGGAGCCACCGAAGATTCTTGAGCAAGAGCATGGCAGGATCAGAGCCAGTTTCAGAAAAACTACAATGGGGATTGGGCGGGGGAGAGGATGCTGTGGAGGAGAGATGGGCGTGAGGAAGAGAGGACAATGGGGAGAAGAGTCAGCTCCGGGGCGGTCGGGGGGCTGAGGCATAAGTAGCAGCAGACTGGGAAGAAGGAAGCGTTAGGACAGAGGAGACCGAAGGAGAGTCACCAAGAAGGGGAGAGCAGTATAAAGGAGAGATAGGCCCTGGCTGGTTTGGCTCAGTGGATACAGCATTGGCCTGCAGACTGAAAGGTCCCGGGTTCGATTCCCAGTCAGGGCATATGCCCTGGTTGCGGGCTCAATCCCCAGTAGTAGGCGTGCAGGAGGCAGCCGATCCATAATTCCCTCTCATCATTGATGTTTCTCTCTCTCCCTCTCCCTTCCTCTCTGAAGTCAATAAAAATATATTTTTAGAAGAAGACACAGGAGAGGCGGGTCAGTTCAGGGGCCAATGAGAGGCCAAGGACGCTGAGAGGCGCTCCCCACGCTCAGATTCTCATCCTTCCTCCGTCTCCCCAGCCTCCCTCCCATCAGAGCGGCAGAAAGCGAAAGAGCCTGGAGCAGGGGGCCAGGAGGCAGCAAAGAACCACTTGTGGCATCTCTGGGCATGGACAGTCAGGCAGTTCCCTGGGAGGCGGGACACCTCGGTCCTCGTCCAGCCTGGGGCGCAGAAATGCTTTGGTTCTCAGTTGGAGGTGATGCCAGGCCCAGTGCTTCTCGTGAGTGGCACGCAGCCCTGCCCAGAGCGGGCACCGAGCCATTCCCGGAGCGAGGCAGGAATCTGAAATGGGTCATTGGACCCACAGCTAGGGTTCCCGCTTCCTGCTCTATCACTGACTGGCCTGTGTGACCTTCAGCAAGTGATGGATCCATTCTTTTATATATATATATATATATATATATATATATATATATATATATACACACACACACACATATACACTAGTGGCCCGGTGCATGAAATTCGTGCACAGGGGCAGAGGGTGTCCCTCAGCCTGGCCTGGCACCCTCTCCAATCTGGGACCCCTCGGGGGATGTCCGACTGCCAGTTTAGGCCCGGTCCCTGGTCCCTGTGGGACTGGGCCTAAATCCGCAGTCGGACATCCCTCTCGCAATCCGGGACTGCTGGCTCCTAACTGCTCACCTGCCTGCCTGCCTGATCGCCCCTAACCACTCTGCCTGCCAGCCTGCTCGCCCCCAACTGCCCCCCTGCCAGCCTTCTCGCCCCCAACTGCCCCCCCTTGCCGGCCTGATCGCCCCCAACTGCCCCCCCTTGCCAGCCTGCTCACCCCCAACTGCCCCCCCTTGCCAGCCTGATAGCGCCTAACTGCCCCCCTTGCTGGCCTGCTCACCCCCAACTGCCCCCCCACCGGCCTGATCACCCCCAACTGCCCACCCCTGCCAGCCTGCTTGCTCCCAACTGAACCCCTGCCAGCCTGATCGCCCCCAACTGCCCTCCCCTCCTGGCCTGATCGCCCCTAACCGCCTCTGCCTCGGCCCCACCACCATGGCTTTGTCCGGAAGGATGTCCAGAAGGTCTCCTGGTCTAATTAGCATATTACCCTTTTATTAGTATAGATATGGACCCTTCTGAGCCTGTTTTCTCACCAGAGAAAGGGGAGTACTGGTGTTTCCTTCCAACACAGGGATGTCTGGAAGTGGCGATGGCCTATTATAGCCTTAAGTTCAGGGCTCGGTTCACGGCGCATGGTCACTAATGTGCCCATGGAGGAAAGACAGAAATCTCAATTATTCATCTGCGTCTCCTCTCCAATTCCCCTAGAGAATGCGGCCTTAGACTCTGGCGCTCATTTTCTGCCTGCTGCCCAAGAGACTTCCCCAGGCCTGGCTCAGACCACAGCCTCCCAGACCCCCCAGAGCCTAAGTTTCTCTGAGCCTCAACCTGCCTGCCTTCTCTCACAGCTCAGCCATCACCCACCTGTGCTTCAGACAAACCTCTACCTGTCCCGCATCCCTGCCCCTAGAAATCCTACCATCCTGGCAGGCCCAGGCCAGAGGAGTCCCCACAATTCAAACTGTCAGCACAAGAAGGAACTCATGAGGAGACTGAGGTCCAGAGAGGGGCAGTGACTTGCCTAAGGACACACAGCAACCTGGGATGCAACTTAGTGCACAGACTCAGGGCTCCCACCTGCAGATTAATTATCTTTTTTTTAAAACTAACAGTACTTTTTAATAGCTTGTAACTCACTTCTGTAAGTGAATGCTCTTTTAATGTTAGCTCAGTATGGGGAGTCGAATCTATCCCACGAAGGGGATTGGGAGGAATAATTGCATTTTTAGTTTGCAAACAAGGGAACTGAATCCTGTGGCGCTTCATGGTGTAGGAGGGAGACACGGAGGGCACAGGGAGGCCGCGGCAGCTTGTGGACAGGAAGCTATTTCATCGGGAGCCAGCACAGCAGCCCTCGCCTTGGGTGGCCTGCCTTGTTGGGGTGCCACCATCGGGCAGGCGTCTACGGGCTTGGCCAGATGGAGAACGAATTCAGTATCCAGGTTCCCCCAGGGTGAGCTGCCTCGTGGGGAGAAGACACAGGGGGACAGGAGGAGAGAGGAGGACCGGGGCCCCCCTGAGGATGAGAGGAAAGGCCTGGGCCTCCACAAGGACAACATTCTTTAGAGTCCCTGACAGCCACCTGTCCTGGCAGCTAGGAATGGATGAATGGATACACGAATCAATGGAGAGATGGAAGAATGGGTACAGTAACTAACAAAGGAACGGATGAATGGATATAGGAACCAAAGAAGGAATGGATGAATGGAGACAGGAACTAATGAAGGAATGATGAATAGATACAGGAACCAATGAAGGAACGGATGAATGGATACAGGAACTAATGAAGGAATGGATGAATGGATATAGGAACCAATGAAGGAATGGAGGAATGGACACAGGAACCAATGAAGGAATGGAGAAGTGGATACAGGAACTAATGAAGGAATGGAGGAATGGACACAGGAACCAATGAAGGAATGGAGGAGTGGATACAGGAACCAATGAAGGAATGGATGAATGGACACAGGAACCAATGAAGGAATGGATGAATGGATACAGGAACAAATGAAGAAATGGATGGATGGATACAGAAACTAATGAAAGAATGATAAATGGATACATGAACTAATTAAGGGATGGATACAAGAACTGGTGAAGGAATAAATGAATGGATACAGGAACTAATGAAGGAATGGATGAATGGATACAGGAACTAATGAAGGAATGGATGAATGGATACAGGAACTAATGAAGGAATGGATGAATGGATACAGAAACTAATGAAGAAATGGATGAATGGGTATAGGAACTAATAAAGGAATGGATGAATGGATACAGGAACCAATGAAGGAATGGAGGAGTGGATACAGGAACTAATGAAGGAAGGAATGAATGAAGGAATGGAGGAGTGGATCAGGAACCAATGAAGGAATAGGTGAATGGATGATGGAAGCAGCAGCTCTGAGTGCAGGGATGTCCACACTCACACAAGGCAGACATGCCCTGGAACGCTGGCGAGGGCACCTCCCCGCTGTGTGAGTCAGTGGATGCTGGATGTTCAACAAGGGACCCGGGTGACTTTTGATCTGGGAAAGACTTGGAACGAGAGTGAATCACAGAGGAAGGAGAATATACAGGCAGACACCCGGGCCAGCCCCTCCAGGGCTCTGCAGCCCTGTCCTCTGTTGGTAACGTGGTCTGACGATCCCTGCCTCCCCGAAGCCATCTTCCTGGTTCCAGAAACCTTCACGGCGTGCTCTCTGCTCTGAGATGAATGACATTAATTCAGCCCCCGTGTTCTTCGTAGTGGTGACAATCACAGCCACCATCACAGGGACAGGCTCGGGTGCATCTCAGCTCTCAGCTCACCAGCTGTGTGACCTGAGCAAGCGTCTTAACCTCTCTGATCCTTGGCCCCGCCCTCCGTGAAATGGAACTAAAATGACTCTTGCTAAGAGGCCTCATGACGCGGTGAGGAAAGTACCTGGCCCAGTGCCAGGATAACGAAGGCAGACAGATCAATGTCCTCCCCCCCAACCCCCCTCCAATTCTTTCCCGGAGTTTGAGCATCTCCACCTCCTGTGTGTGACACACCTGCCTCATTACACTGACTCGGGGCAGGTCCCACGGCCCTGAGGTCCCGCGGGCTGGTACCTCCCCACCTGTCTGGGCTTCAGCAGGTACCTCTTCCCCCTCCCCAGCCCAGCCTCAGAAAGCCAGGGGAGCCCTGGCGGCTAGCTGGCCCCTGGAGGCTCACCTTACAGATGGGGAATGGAAGCCCAGAGATGGTCTTTAACCTCCCTGAGGCCACACAGCAAGCCCCAGCCGGGGGCTCTCCCGGCCCATGCTCAGCATTTTTGTCCTGAAGGGTTGTCGCTCTCCCCTTTCCCCTGCTTCCTTGTCCTTCCTCTGCATGTCCACACCGCCCTCCCCTGCCCGCACCCCTCTATGCTACTTGTCTCATGAGGAGTCCTGTGGTGCTGAACATAGCTCCCCAGGGACCCTCAGGCTCGGGAAGTGATGAGTTTCCCAGGAATGCACCCCACCATGACTTGGCCCTACAACATCTGGGACCCCGTGTGACTGCCTCTGGAATGGCACGCTCCCTTTTGGAGCCTGTGTGTGAGCTGGTGTGTGAGCTGGTGTGTGAGCTGGGCTTGAGCCAGCCCCCAGCCGCTGGGGAAAACAGGCCACATTGTTTGCAAACACAGGATGTCAGCAAGGGAAGGGGTGTGACCACAGCCGCAGGCATACTTCCCCACTCTCCCACGCCCTGCTCGGTGCATTCTCTGGTTCTCTGCGTTGTTGGCCAGCGCGCCCTCTCCTCCACGCACAGGTCCCGGGCCCTCCCTCACCTGCTAGAAATGCAGAATCCAGATTTCAGTGAGATGCCCCCAACGGCATCCTGAGCCCCAGTGTGAGAAGGCACCGGTGTCCCTCAAGAGCTCGCAGCTTCGGTCCTCAAACGAGCTTCCCCTAGTCCCGTGGTCGGTAAACCGCGGCTCACGAGCCACATGTGGCTCTTTGGCCCCTTGAGTGTGGCTCTTCCACAAAATACCACGGCCTGGGCGAGTCTATTTTGAAGAAGTGGCGTTAGAAGAAGTTTCAGTTTAAACAATGTGGCTCTCCAAAGAAATTTCAATCGTTGTGCTGTTGATATTTGGCTCTGTTGACTAATGAGTTTGCCGACCACTGCCCTAGTCCCAGTGCCCAGCAGGCTCCGTCCAGGGAAGGCCCCAACAAAACCACGATCATGGCGGGCGGGCTGGTCCCAAGGCCTGCAGATGCCCCCAGCGCTGGGAAGGGACGGTAGTCAAGTCCCCTCACCTCTCAGAGCCTCAGCTTTCTCTTCTGTAAAGTGGGCTCGATGGTCCTCTGGTCTCTAAGGCAGAGCATAGCAGAGGCCCCACGTGAAGTTCCAGGAGGCTACTCGCGGCAGAAGCAGGAGGAGGGAGGGCGTCAGCCGTGCAGGCGGCTCCTTCCCGGGGCACAGACTGTGGTCCTAGGCTACACACGGAAGAGGCGAGGCAGGCTGTCCGCGAACTTCCAAAGGCGGCCCCGAGATGGCCATGAGCTGCCCCTTCCACCGGGGTGCAGACGGCTCACCCTTCCCCTCCTCTCTAACGCAGCCAGCCAAGGAGAAGGAAGGGGACCGGCCTGGGTGGCCAGAGACCAGCTCTCTGCAGAGCCACCATGGGAGAGGGGAGGAGGACGGAGGTTTGGGTGCGCGTGCAGGGCTCCGGCCAGAGGCACTCTCAGCGCTCAGGGGCTCAGGGTTGCTTCCTGCAGCTTGGCGACTAGGCTGCAGGGAAGTGGGGGGGGGTTGGGGGGGCCAAGGGGGACCCCTGCTCTTTTAGCAGAGGAAGGTGCCGTGTGATTGCCCCATTTCTCTCATGGTGCTTAGCAAGTCATCCCCAAACCTACCGGTTTGAATAACGTCAACATTTATCTCGCTCATGTACCCGCAATCTGGGCAGGGCGCGGAGGACGGGAACAGCTGGTCCGTGGAGGCGTCTTGCGGGGGCCGAGGGCTGGAATCATTGCCAGGTGTGCTCGCCCACCTGTGGGGCGGCTGGTGGGGGCCTCCATTTCTGTCTCTGTGTGGTCTCTCCAGGCTTCAGGGCAGCTCAGGGACCCATGGACACTGGCCCCCCAGAGAAGTCCGAAGTCACGCAGGCTGGCCCGTGTGTGGGAGGCGGTGGGGAGTCCGACTCCAGGTGTTGCCAGAGGCGTGTCATGAAATCTACAAGCTCCTTTTTGCCATCATCAGAGCAACCTCGGGCAAACGGCTTCGCTTCTCGGTGCTCCAGTTTTTCCCCATTTGCAAAAAGTTAGTGAGATACAGCCCCTCCCCGTCGCTCTATACGTGCTCTGGCAAAACCATAAACCTCATGGCTTAAAGCCACACTCACTGATCATTGGCCGTCTTCAGTTCTGACGTCCTCTCGGGAGAACGAGAGGAGAGGCTGAGAATGCCAAGCTTCTGATCACGGCTCGGTCTTTCTGGGGATCAGCCCGCATCCGGGAGCCCACCCAGAGCTGCCTCCGTAGAACAAAAGACGCGCCTGTCACCCAGGAAACCCCAAGGGTTTCGGGAGCTCCAGGTCAGGAACCGGCGACAGAGACCGATAGATATTTTTCCATTAGTTCACGCATTGCTACTCCACACTGAAACCACTGAAGAAATCGTTTGGACATTGAGCACAGACCGGCACTGCTAAGCGTGAGGAGGGTAACTTGGTCCGCTCTTCTCATTTTGTACCTGATATGTTTGAAGTTCAGAGAGGGACAGTGGTTTGCCCAAGGTCACACAGCAGGTCAAGGAGGGGCCGCTCCCACCTTGCCTGCTCAGGCCGGCGGCACCAAGCGGCCCCAGACCCACCCTGGAGGCCCTGAGTGATGCGTGGCGGGGTGCGTGTCTTCCCGGCCAGATCCTGCAGCTCCTGAAAGGCAAGCTGGTGGTGGGTCACGACCTGAAGCATGACTTCGACGCTCTGAAAGAGGACATGAGCAAGTATGCCATCTACGACACGGCTACCGACCGGCTGCTGTGGCGTGAAGCCGACCTGCACCGCTGCAGGCGTGTCTCCCTCCGGGTGCTCAGCGAGCGCCTCCTGGGGAGGCGCATCCAGGTGAGGCCCTCCCTCCCTTCCCAGGCCCCGGGGCAGCCCATCCGAGGCGTCCCTAGGAGGGTCTGGTCTGGGGGCCTGGACCTTCCCTCCAAGACACTAAACCCCACAAGGGGCAACAGAGCAAATATTTGGCCCCGGAGACACTCTGAGTCCCCTTAGCCCTGAGGGGCTGTGCATCTCTGAGAGGGGCCACAGGTGAACCAGAGGCTGGGGACGTCAGGTGAGCGAGGCCCCGTCCTCAAGGGACTCTTGCTTCCGTGGAGGGCCCCTACCTGGCTCATCAGCACACACTGTGGGGAGTGTCCCGTGGAGGGAAGGGCAGGCATCCTGGGGGCACAGGTGGCGGGTGGGTGGCAGGACAGGAGGCCAGATCTGGATGGAGGCAGAAAGGTGGCTGTTCGTGGGGGCGGGCAGGAGACGGGGTGCGGGAGGGGACAGCACGAGCCCCAGCCTGCTTGGCTGGGGAGCAGGGATCGTGCAGGAAGCAGGAGCTGGGGCTGGGTGTGGGCTCCCCTGTCAGCCGTGAGGCACAGAGGGCCAGCACACCGGTTCACCCAACAGCACCTTCTCAGCCGGCTGAGCTGGTGACACTGTAGAAACGCTCGGTGACATATTCCTGGGGGCCCGGGAGCGCCCTGCAGAGCTGCTCTGGCCCCTCTGTGTCCTGCAGCAAGTCTGCAGTGCCATCGGTCACGGAGTGTGAGCGCCCTGAGGGCACACTGGTTCCCAGGATGCTACTGATGTGCCTGGCCATGTCCCGGTCCCAGGCCTTCGTGCCCCGGTCCCAGGGCTGACGGGGGAAGCCAGGCCTGGCTCCAGCCACCCGCTGAGTCCAGGGTGTCAGAGTCCTGGGGAGACCCACCCACCAGCCCACCTCGGGGCCTGGAAAGTCGGGGTGTGAGCAGGGAAGGGCGGGTCACACGAGGCCTGTGCATGGGGCCCGTCCCCAAGTCCCCACTCTGTCCGTGTGTCTGCAGGGCAGCCTGTTGGGCCACAGCTCGGTGGAAGACGCCCGGGCAACAATGGAGCTCTATCAGATCTCCCGGAGAATCCGCGCCCGCTGAGGGCCGCCCGCCTGGCGGTGCCCGCTGGACTCGGCCCCGCCACCAGGGGCCACAGGTCCCTTCAGGACAGCAGCTGCTTTGCTTCTGGAAAATGCATCCTTCGCAGTAAAAATGCCTCTATATTTTCTCTACGACGTCACCGGCCCTCTTCTTCTCTTTTCCTTCCTTCTCTCCGAGCCGGGGAGCGGTGGGCAGGACCCGGTCTGTGTGATGCTGAGAGGGCCACGGGAAGACTTGAGTCGGGATGTGGGGGACAAGTGTCCGTTTCCTGAATACCCCGAATCCTGGGGTGTGCGTGACTTAATGACCAACCCCTGCCACTGCCTCCCTTTCCCAGTTGCTTCCACGCCCAGAGAGATGGCATTATTCCCTGGGGGTGGCGCCCGGTTCAAAGGTCCATCCTGAAGTTGGTGTCACGGCAATGGTGAGGTCTGAAGCGAAGGCACAGGGCGTGGGACGGGTGTCACCCCTGGCGACCTTCACCGAACCAGTAGATGCTAGAGTCCCAGAGAACTAGTCTGGAGTCCTGGTCCTGCCATCTGGCAGCGGCGTGATACAGGACGAGTTACCGAACCTCCCCGTGCCTCAGTTTCTCCATCTGTAAAACCGGGAGCTCTTAACAATTCATAGGATTCTTGGGAGATGCTGCCTACGAAACCTCGTCACCGCACCTGTCAGAGCTTAAGCACCCACCACGTGTCATGACTGGTGCTTTGTCTCTGGACCACCTGAGTGAGGGTCAGGGGACCCCGGGAGAGCAGCCGCGCCCGGCCTGGCCCTCTGAAGGAATTGTCATGTGCGGGGAGAAGGGTCTACCCCAGAGCAATGTCTGCCCATTAGAATTTGCTACAGAGCTGTTTCCATCCGTGCCTGGGTCTCAGGTTAGGCCCACGAACCATGAATGGCTGTTCTTCTTCTTCTTCTTTTTTTTTTTTTTTTTTTTTGACATATTTTTGTTGATTTCAGAGAGGAAGGGAGAGAGAGAAACATCAATGATGAGAGAGAATCATGGATCGGCTGCCTCCTGCACGCCCCACACTGCGGGATGGAGCCCGCAACCTGGGCATGTGCCCTGACCGGGAATCGATCCGTGACCTCCTGGTTCGTGGGTTGATGCTCAACCACTGAGCCATGCCGGCCAAGCAAGAATAGCTGTCCTCTTTAGGGTATTTGAATCGTGCCTGGGGGCTTTGTTAAGCAGCCCCAGTATCTGGAGGGTGCTGGGCCCACCCCCCGTTTCTGACTCAGCGGGTGCAGGGGGAGCCCCAGAATCTGAATTCCTAGCAAGTTTCTGTCGCAGCTGCTCCTGCAGGCCCGGGACCAGGCTTCAAGAGGCACCGCCTAAGCGTCAGGTGGCTGAAACGTGCAGCCACAGTTCAGAGTCACTGACCCAAGCACTGAGGGCCACCAGGCCGGACTCCCGTCACTGGTCCAGCCTCCTCCCCTGCCATCCCCCTTGCTGCCTGCTCAGGCAGACAGAGGGCCACGTATCCCAAGTAGTGCCACTGCAGGTAAGGATTCGAATCCAGGCCTGTCGGCCCCCAACTAGAGTGCTCCCCACTTCCGCTGCTTTGCAAGGCTGTACCTCCCGATTCACACCCTAACCTCTGTGAACCAGGAAGGCTCCCTCCCAGGTCAGGGGGGGGCGGGGTTGGTGGGGGGAGGGAGAGGTGCAGTTTGCCCTCTCAGGGTTCTCTGCTGCCCTCTGCTGGTGTATGATTTTTGTAAACCTCCAAAGCGGCCGGGTGCAGCTGCCTTGTCTGGACACCAGGTGGTGCCCTTGGTCCGTCTATCAGCCAGGCTGTGGTGCAGGCAGAATCAGCCTGAGCAACGCGGAGAGGCTGGGGGGGCGGGGGGGGGGGGGGGGGGGGGGGCGGAGATGAGGTGTGAGGGGCTGTGTCTTCAAAAATGGGCAGAGGGCTGCTCCAGAGAGGGGCTGGGGCCGTGATGCAGCCTGGCCTGCAAGGTAGCCCCAGGCTCCCCAACTCCCAGCAAGTTTCTTTCCACCACCCCAGGCTTCCTTGAAAGGAGAGATGAACCAGGATTCCCACAGGAAATCTAACCCGACTCCCTGCTTCTGGCTGTCGTCCTTGGATGCCCCCAGGGGAGAGAAAACACAGATGTCGGGTGCTCTAATGAGCGCACCAGCTTTAGAGTCAGGGCAGCCTGGCTCGAGTCTCACCTCTGAGGGGCTCAGTGTTCCCATCCATCAAATGGACTGAGAGGTAGACTTGAGATCTCACACACAAGCTGCCCAGCAGGGCCCCATACGCAGCACCATCCACTACTGGTCATAATAAAAGCCACGAGCTGCCTCTGGGCCACCCCTTAGCTCAGGCCTAACAGAAATAAAGTCGGTGCCTGCAGATACTGGGTCTATCCGATGCGGTTGTGAAGGATGGAGGAGGGGGAGACGATGCTTGTGAGTGGCGGCTTTGTGCCCGATCCGTCATCCCTCAGTTCCGGAAAGTGCCCATCAGGGTCGGCCCCAGGCACACAGGGAGCAGGCAGAGCTGGGCTTCTCAGCACCCCCTTGCCCCCCACTGCTTCTCCCCAAGCCCTTTAGCTGCCCCACATGCCTTCCCCAGGTTAGCCTCCAGCCCCACCCTCCTTCCCTCAGACCCACAGCTGCTGGACCAGGGGTGTCTCCGTTCTCAGAGCAACTGCTGGGGTGCCCTTCCCAGGCCCAAGACACCCCAGGGGCCTATCTCCAGTCCTGGGCAGGGAAGCGAGGGGAATGACTAAGCTGTCCTGGGTGACGTCTCCCTGGAGACCACGGTAGACCCCTGTGCATGATGGCGGCATGAGGAGGGGGAGGAAGCGGGTGCCACGGTGGTCTGCAGCCAGGTGGGAGCTCTACCTGCACCCCAGTTCATGCCATGTGGGCTCACCTGGGCCTGTGGAAATCTAAAGGGGGAGAAGGTGAGTGTGGCCGGTGCCTCTGCTCCAAGGCTCACAGACCTAAATGCTGTGCACGACTGGGAGTGAGCGCATGACCCCGCTGGGCTGGACAGTGGGCACTCAGCCCCAGTGGAGTGTGCCAGGCAGACATGCTGGCCAGTGGGAACACCTTCAGGGCTGTGCCTGGCTCACAGGCCACCCTGAGACCTAAGTTCTAGTCCACCTGACCCCTGACCCCTTTCGGCTGGGGGGCCATCCACCCTCAGCCTGGAAGTGTCCAATGGCAGAAAATTGATTCACTGTCTCACATGCTCTCCTCAGAGGGCGGGGGTCCTGACGTCTGCACGCAGGGCTGGGGGCTCCCACCCAGGACAAATCCACGCCCACTCCGACACGGCCGACCTGTCACCCATCTTCAGATCACGGTCATGACGCTCATCTCTGCCCGCAGGTGCCTGCTTAGATGTCCCCAATGTCTTCAACGTGTTCCCCTTCTGCACAGCCCCTCCCATTTCCCCTCACCCTAAGAATCACCCCAGCGCCCCTGCCTCCCCACGCCTTCCCTGCCCATTCTCCCAGCCCCATTCCCAGCGGATCTGTCACAGGTGGAGACGAGGTGGGAGGAACACCAGGGCTCCGTGGAGCTAAGGGCATGAGCAGCGTCCCCCATGCCAAGACCTGAACAGTCAATGGCATGGCTTTGGCAGAATGGGCCAAGGCAACAGAATCACCGCCTGCCGCCTAACTCTAAAAGCATCAGGAAGAATGGGGCGGGGGTGGAGGGGAGAGACACGCTGGGAAATGACCGTCTAAATATAGCCCGGCCTGGCTGAGCGCACCTGAGTCACCTCTGACTCAGGCCAGCGTGCTGCCCACGGAGTGAGGGGCTCGGGGAGGTCGCCTGCTGCTCTCTGACCCCTTCGCCTCCCCGCATCGGCCAGCCCAGCCTGCATGGGGACAGGCACTCCTCCTCAGGGACAGGACTCTCTACCCCGACCTGCCCAACACCTTCGGGCCCCTACTCCCCACGGTCCCCCATCCCATCCGAAGGCCGCTGGGCCCCCGGGGGGAGTCCCGCCGGCCCCGTCGGGTTCCCAGAGAGCTAAGGAACACTGCCCGCTTCCTGCCCGGAGGGCCGGGCTGGGCCGGGCTCCGCGGCCAAGAGTCTTACTCACGGGTGGAACAATCTCTCCTCTATATGGAAAGAATATATGCTTTCCCTGCTGGGGGAGGAGTTGGGGGTTTGAGTGCTCTGCTGAGACGTGGAGGGAAAGGCAAGCTTTGGGCTGGTCCTGGCACCCTGATTCCCAGCGAGGCGCTGTGTGATCTTGGGCGGAACTTCGGGCCTCTGTTCCCAGGAGCAAGGGAAGGCCCGGGGAACTCTGGCCGGGGCCTCGGCTTTAGGACACGGAGCCGGTCCCTCGCTCAGGGCTGGATGTCCATACATCTTCCTTTTCGAGTTCCATTTGATGGCTTAAAGCGGCTCTTTGGCCCCTTGAGTTTTTAGCAGAGGCCAGCTTAGGAGTACCCTAATTAAGTTAATAACAATGTACCTACCTATATAGTTTAACTTTAAAAAATGTGGCTCTCAAAAGAAATGTCAATCGTTGTCCTGTTGATATTTGCCTCTGTTGACTAATGAGTTTGCTGACCACTGGCTTAAAGGAACAGGAGCACATTTTCTCCCAGCTCTGGAGGACAGATGTCTGTAGGGATGGGGTCCCACACAGGCATGGAGAAAGCACCTCCCTGCCCCCCTCTAGCTTCCAGTAGCTGCTGGCGCCCCCGTGGGTTCCAGGCTGTGGCAGGTCACTCCGACCTCTGCCCCCACCTTCACGCAGACTCCCCCTTGCTGTGGGGTGGCCTGTGGGCTCCCTCAGGCGCTCTGTTCTGAGGACACTGGTCATGGCTCTCAGGGGCCAGCCAGGTAATCCATGCTTAGCTCCTTACCTCGGGATCTTGAACTTCATCACACCCGGGTCCGGTGACATACTCAGGTCACAGGACTGGACACGGATAAGTCTGGGGAGAATATTTTTCCGCCTGCCAGAGGAAGTGACTGGGTTTAAGGAAGTGGGAATTTGGGGGCTATTGCCCAGGGGAAATTCAGAAAGGGACCGACAAGAGCAGAAAATGGATTGCTGAATAACAATGAAACGGACCCGAATCGAGCAGCATTTTTGGTGGGATTTTTCAACAAAGCTGAAAGGCTCAATTTTGTGCCACAAAATCTTATCTTCTGTGATTCCCTTATCACTTCTATTAGCAAAAAGAAAAATTTAAAGAAAGAAACGCTTGTGTAGATTGTATAGATTTTAGGGGTGGCAGGGAATAAAAAGACATGGAGACACGTACTTTGGGTAAATTCAAGTCAAACCCAAGTTACAAATTTAAATTCTGACCAACAAAATTTGAGACAACACGCATCCTAAGAGGCAAAGAGAAAGTTTATGGATGGATAAAGGGACAAAAAGACGACGTACAAACACAAACCTTCGGATGTATAAAGCAGGCATTCCACTGTGACTTTACACAGAGAGAGGTGTGGTCTGTGCTTGCACAGTCCTGCAGCTGCCACTAACAACATGTGTCCACTGGGCACCGGGAATGGGGCTAGTGCATCGGACGGCTTGAATTTTTAAATCTATTTCATTTTTAAAAATATGTTTTGATTGATTTCAGAGAGAGGAAGGGAGAGGGAGAAAGAGAGATAGAAACATCAATAATGAGAAAGAATCATGGATCGGCTGCCTCCTGCACACCCCCTACTGGGGATAGAGCGAGCAACCCGAGCATGTGCTGTGATCGGGAATCGAACTGGTAACCTCTCCTGGTGCATGGATGACGCTCAACCAAGTGAGCCACACCGACGGGGCTAGAAAACTGTCTTTATGTGCCTACTAGAGGCCCGATGCACGGAATTCATGCAAGAGTAGGCCTTCCTTCCCCCGGCTGCCGGCACCAGCTTCCCTCCGGCACCCGGGACCCAGGCTTCCCTCGCAGCCCCGGCTTCATCCAGAAGGTTGTCCAGAAGGACGTCCGGTCTAATGAGCATATTACACTTTTATTATTGTAGATAGTTAACCACGTCCTAGTGCACACCAAGAACAGAGCTAAAACTGAGATTGTGGGAGGGGAGAAGAGAAAACTGGGGGGCCAGGCCCCTGGGAATGGGACAGGCGGTGAGAGAGATGATGGAGGGGCCGAGGGCCTTGCCAGCCTCTTGCTGTGAGTCCCTCCTTCTGCTGGAAGCACCACAAAGAATCACCGGCTCTTTCTTTCCAGTGATGACGAGCCGTCCCAGACCGGGGGCCGCGGCTCTGGGCGGATGGCAGCTGTTCCCTGGCTCAGCACGGGCTCGGACCACGGCGGTCATCAGGTGGCCTGCGGAAGGGTGTGTCGCTGGCCGCCGCGGGCATCCAGGAGCCGAGGGGCGGGCAGGCTGCCGCTGGGGCAGGGGCGCGATGTCGCCTGGCAGTACAGTATGCAGGATGGGAAGGAGGCTCAGAAAGGCCCGCCCACCCCGTGAGCAGCCTGGATGCCCAGATGGGTGTTTCTAGAGCGTTTTTTGTTGCCTAAGGGAAACTCACTCACCCTCCCGCACAAACCGCGGGAGCGATTTATGAAAAACAGATGCTGGATGGAGTCGGGGTGAGGGGATGGGGTTGAACTGAGCGTCCCCCCCCCCACCTCTCCACCAGCCCTGGTCCGAGGCAGACCCAGCCTGGCTGCGGAAGAGGCCCTCGGATGACAGCGCACACGTTGTAGGAGCTACAAAAGGGCCCACGAGGACTTTGGCGGCAGCGGGCAGCGGCTGACATAACAATCCCAAGATGTGACACCCCAAGGGCTCGCTGCCTGCCGGGCATGGCTCTACACTCATTTGTTCCTCCCTGCAGTCCTGTGAACTCTGTACACGTCGTCGCCATTTTCACAGGCGCAGAGAGGTTAAGCGACCGGCCCAAGATCACACAGACAGTAAGTGGCAGAGCTGGGATTTGAACCCCGGGCCCACGGGTTCCGTCTCTTAAACCCTGCCCGGCATAGACCTTGCACTTGATCCCTGGAAAGGAAGCGGGCAAAGCCAATATTTCTTCAGCACCAGCTGCCTGAAGAGGTCATTTTATCACCTTCATTCGTTTTCGGAGGTAGTATCATCAATCCCTGTTTTACCGACGAGGAAACGGAGGCTCAGATAGCACAGTATGGAACCTGCTCAAGGCCACACAGTGACTCCGTGGCAGAGCCTCGGGTTTGAATATAAGCCTGCCTCGCTGCAAAACGCGGCACATAACAGTACCTCAATAAACGCTGGGCCCCTTCTGTCTACTCCGAGTCCAGGAGTCATCTCCTATACTCGTGTCTGGCCTGGCCTGGTTACAGTCTCCTCCCCCCCTCCCCGCCCCCCATCTCAGCCAGACCACTTACTGTCGGCAAGCCGGCCAGAAAAAGCCAGAGAGAGCGTGGAGACCTTAGTCAGGGGCTGACTGGAGCCTCAAGACCCTCCGCTCGGCCCACCCACCTCCCCGCAGGGACCTCAGGACGGGAGCCAGCGGAGCAGACAAGGCTGCATGGATCGGCAGCCGGCGGCGGGCCCCCGGGGCGGGCAGCCAGGTGCCCGCGGCCACAGGAGAGAAGGGCCCCTCTTCTCTCCGCTCAAAGGTGGATTGAGGAAGGCTGGCCCCGTGATTTTTCCAAGAAGCTTGTCTAGAGCCAGAGAATGGGAACATCTGTGCCGTGGGCTCGGTTCTGGATGCGGCTCAGGCCACAGTCTGGGGCTGGCGTCAGCTGGAGACAGCCCTGCGTGGAGGGAGCTCTGGGCCGCTGGCCGGCTGGTGGGGCCCGCTGGTTGGCCTGCCGCTGAGGGCAGCCGCTGGCCTCCTCCCCGGAGACAGGGAGCCCAGGCCAGGCAGGGGAGCAAGGAAAAGCCTGAGGCTGGGGTGCTGGTGGCCTTCTCCATCACCTGTTCGTGCTAAGGAGCTGGAGAAGGCCCTGGCCACCCAGCAGGCGGGCCGGGGGGCTACGACTCCCTGTTCCGGACCCACGCACCTCCCTTTTTCCCCTGCCTCTCAAGACAGGCGCCTGTGGGCATCTCTCGGTTCCTCCACAGCCCGCTCACCACAGCTACGGGGGACTGCAGACCTCATCCTCCCGTGACCCTTTTTACCCATTTGATATACACTGAGTGGCCAGATGATGATGATCTCTGAACGCATAATAACCTGGCCACTCAGTATATATCCTATATCATAAAAGGCTAAATATGCAAATCGTCCCCTCGACCAGGAGTTCGACCAGCAGGCAGGCCGGCCAACCGCCCATGTCCCCTCCCCCTGGCCAGGCTGGCCAGACCCCACCCATGCACGAATTCATGCACCAGGCCTCTAATTTATACACACACACACACACACACACACACACACACACACACACACACACAGAGTGGCCAGATTATTATGCGTTCAGAGATCATAATAATCTGGCCACTTGGTGTATATTTTATTTTATTGATTTCAGAGAGGAAGGGAGAGAGATAGAGAGATAGAAACATCAATGATGAGAGAGAATCATTGATCGGCTGCCTCCTGCACATCCCCTACTGAGGGGGATCGAGCCCACAACCTGGGCATGTGCCCCTGGCCAGAATTGAACCTGGGACCCTTTAGTCCGCAGGCCGATGCTCTATCCACTGAGCCAAACCGGCTAGGGCGCTATATATGTTAAATTTACATTTTATTTTCCTGAAAAGGTAATGTGTTTACACGGTTCAAAGTCAAAATGCTGCAGAGCGCTATCCATTGAGAGAAGTCTTGTTTCAGGACCTGGCCAGGGAGCTCAGTCAGTCAGAGCGTCGCCCCAGTATGCCAAGGTTGCGGGTTCGAGCCCCCCAATCAGGGCACATATTAAGAATCAACCAATGAATGCATAAATAAGTGGAACAACAAACCAATATCTCTACCCCCCACCCTCCCCCACACACACACACACACCCTCTCTTTCTAAAAAAAAATCAATAAAAATATATTCCGGGGTGAGTGTTAAAAAAAAAAAAGGAAGCGGGTGAGGCTAATGTCCTACTTGTAACCTCCACCACCCCTGCCAGGCCTTGGAAAATCCTCTCCAGACCCTAGGGGTCTAAGGAACACAGCTTAAAAACTACCCCCTCACCGATGGGAAACTGAGGCTCAGGACAAGGGCAAGACAGAACTGCGGTCACAAGTTATCCTGTGGCGGAACCGGAATTAGAAGCCCGATCTCTTGGGTTCTGCTCGGCCACACTACTCATGCTGCATCCCCAGGGGGTCCTCTGAATGGAATCAGAGGCAGAGGTTACTGTGAGCCCAGCCGTGGACACAGCCATCGACCCAGCTGTGGCCCCAGCACGGACACAGCCATGGGCACAGCCATAGACCCAGCTGTGGCCCCAGCACGGACACAGCCGTGGGCACAGCCATAGACCCAGCTGTGGCCCCAGCACGGACACAGCCGTGGGCACAGCCATCGACCCAGCTGTGGCCCCAGCACGGACACAGCCGTGGGCACAGCCATAGACCCAGCTGTGGCCCCAGCACGGACACAGCTGTGGGCACAGCCAAGGACCCAGCCATAGACCCAGCTGTGGCCCCAGCAAGGACACAGCTGTAGGCACAGCCATGGGCACAGCCAAGGACCCAGCCATAGACCCAGCTGTGGTCCCAGCACGGACACAGCTGTGGGCACAGCCATGGACCCAGCCATAGACCCAGCTGTGATCCCAGCACGGACACAGCTGTGGGCACAGCCGTGGGCACGGCCATAGACCCAGCTGTGGCCCCAGCATGGACACAGCTGTGGGCACAACCATGGGCATAGCCATGGACCCAGCCATAGACCCAGCTGTGGCCCCAGCACGGACACAGCTGTGGGCATAGCCATGGACCCAGCCATAGACCCAGCTATGGCCCCAGCACGGACACAGCTGTGGGCACAGCCGTGGACCCAGCCATAGACCCAGCTGTGGCCCCAGCACGGACACAGCTGTGGGCATAGCCATGGACCCAGCCATAGACCCAGCTGTGGCCCCAGCACGGACACAGCTGTGGGCACAGCCGTGGACCCAGCCATAGACCCAGGTGTGGCCCCAGCACGGACACAACTGTGGGCACAACCATGGGCACAGCCATGGACCCAGCCATAGACCCAGCTGTGGCCCCAGCACGGACACAGCTGTGGGCACAGCCGTGGACACAGCCATGCATCGCGGATTTGCGTCTCTCTCACTCTGGGCCTCCACGTCCTGGTCCATCGCTCAGGGTCAGCCCCTTCGCACTCCCAGGATAAAGGGGCTTTGAGTTCCCGGAAGGAACAACAAGGTGCCCGCACAGAGAGAACCCCGGCGGCGGAGCTGGGCTCTTTAAGAAGTGGAAAGTCACGCGTGTGCAGGAACAAGGAAGCCCGGGTGCCCCCGGCCTTTGGTGGCACATGCAAGCAATCCGCGCTTTTGAAGAGAATCACTGGCGAGTTTTACAACGAGCAAGTGACGGGGGAAACAGGTTTTATGAAAGGGCGATGTGTTTACCGCCAAGCAAAGGTCCAGGGGAGGGAGGGTCTGTCTCATCGGAAAGGATCTAACCAATAAACAGGATCGCAGCGGGCCAGCAGGCAAAGGGGACAGAGGGAGGGAGGCCGGCCTACATCCGAAAGACTCAGTCTCCCAGGGTGGGACCAGCCAGGGGCACGAGGAAGAGGCGGGGTTTGGGGGGGGCCACCACCTCCCCCCCACCACCACCGCACCCCTGTCTTGTAGGTGAGGAAGGTGACTCAGCCGGCCCGGAAGCCAGAAAACCTAGCTCCTATCTTGGACTCTGTGGTCCAGATGCACCGTCTTGATGATGAGAGGGTTAGACTCAGCAGAGGGATGGGGGGTGGTGTGGGCGGGCGGGGGGGGGGGGGCGGCGCGGGGAGCTGTTAAACTTTCTTTTCAGCTCCAGAGTGAGAAGACTGGACCTTGCCTTGGACCAACGACCCTCAGGCCCCATGAGACAGGGAGGGAGGGAGCCGCCGCCCTCATGAACCCGGAAGGCTTGGCTAGTGAGCAGCCCAGATGGTCTCCTTTCCACGGCTGTCCTTTGGCTAAACCACAGGGGATGGTCTCTAGGATGGAATTTCTCGTCATCCTGAGACACCAGGTCCCAGGGTTTTGTCTGTGATTTAGAAAAAGATAAGACGATGCGATTTCATGCACTGAGACTAGCGGAGTAGAAACGCACGCCTGCTTCTTCAGAGTTGCCTGCCCTGGGCACCACCTCCCGCGAGCCCTCCCCCAGCCCTGGCCCCGGTGACACAGGGAGGCTGTGGCGAGGGGGGGCGAGGGGGGGTTAGACAGGAAGGAGGCCTGCGGTGCCTTTCCGGAAGGAAGTTGCTTCCCCGGTTACTGGAAAGGGGCTCCGGTGTCGATACACGTGGGTAGATGGGGACACACACACACACACACACACACACACACACACTCACACACACACACACACACACTCACACACACTGCACCTGCAGCCAGCACACACCTTGAAAGAGAGACATTCAGGCCCTCATCAGTTTGGCTCAGTGGATAGAGCGTCGGCCTGCGGACCAGAGGGTCCCGGGTTCGATTCCAGTCAAGGGCACGTACCTGGGTTGCAGGCTCCTCCCCAGACCAGGCCCTGGTCAGGGCTCATGCAGGAGGCAACCAATCGATGTGTTTTTCTCACATCGGTGTTTCTGTCTGTCTTTTCTTCTCTCTTCCACTCTCCCCCTGCCCCCAAAAGAGAGGAGTGGGGGGGGAGAGAGAGAAAGAGAGAGAGATAGAGAGAGAGAGAGAGAGACATTATGGTGCTGGCAGGTGCCCTGTAGGAGCCAAGGAAGGGACAGGTGCTGGACATCAGGTGGAGCCCAACTACTATGCCCCCAGGATGGGCCATCCCCTAAGCTGAGGCAGGGGAGGGGCTCACAGAGATGAGGTATGGGTGAGGATAGAAGAGCAGGCACCTGCCGGGCAGCCTCTGAGCTCTAAGCAACTGCAGGCAATGAGGATCCACGGCTCAGACCCTCGGGTAACGGCACAGCCGCTCCACAGCCGTCCTCCCACCCCCCACCCTTGGCCTTGTCACCCGTCTCAGCTCAAACCTCCCAGCTGGGTGTGGCCCGGCCTCCGAGCTGTGAACGTTTTGGGTCTCATTATGTGCCATTATCTACGGAGACACGGGGTCCTTATCTACAACCCCGGGCCTCCCAGGCTCCGAGTACTGCAAAACAATTCTTAAACAGCTCATTTGGGACAAGGTATGGTCTTCACTCGGTGTGAATGTGTAAAAGTTCAGCTACGGCCCTAGCCAGTGTGGCTCAGTGGACAGAGCGTGGGCCTGTGAACTGAAGGGTCCCGGGTTCGATTCCGGTCAAGGGCAGGTACCTCGGTCGCAGGCTCCTCCCCGGCCTGGGCCCTGGTCGGGGCGCGTGCAGGAGGCAACCAATCCATGTGTTTCTCTCACATGGATGTTTCGCTCAGTCTCTCCCTCTCTCTTCCACTCTCCCTAAAAAAATCAATGGAAGAATATCCTCGGGTGAGGATTTAAAAAGATAAATAGATAAATAAAATAATAAATAAAAGTTCAGCTACGGAAATGCTCATGTGTGTGATTACAAGGCGCTTCCAGGGCCCACTGGGTGCGACGGTGTATAGAGCCGTGGTCGGCAAACCGCGGCTCGCGAGCCACGTGCGGCTCTTTGGCCCCTTGCGTGTGGCTCTCCCACAAAATACCACGGCCTGGGCGGGTCTATTTTGAAGAAGCGGCGTTCGAAGAAGTTTAAGTGTAAACAATGTGGCTCTCCAAAGAAATGTCCATCGTTGTGCTGTTGATATTTGGCTCTGCGGACTCATGAGTTTGCCGACCCCTGGGATAGAGTACATGCCCCAGGTGACCTGTCTGAGGCTGAAAAGGTCTCCATCCTGAGGCATCACGGCCCCCAGGAGCTCAGAAAGGGGACTGTGGATTGTGCTGCTAACTGCCCCCCCCCCCCCCGCAAGCGAGGACACGAAATGCCTTCCCCAAGGCCGCACGGCTGGGAAGTGGGGGCGCAGAATTTAAAACGTCAGACCTGTGGCTTTGCACCCTGCGCTCAGCCCAGCGTTTCAGCGGGGCCCGTGCGTGGGAGCCCAGGACTGAAGCGAGGAACCCAGGAACCCAGCAACCGGCCGAGACACCGGTCCCCGCAGCCTTTCCTCCCTGCAGCCGTCGGAGGTGGCACAGCCCCGCCTGGGGGAGGGCAGGTTCAAAGGGGAAGAGATGTAAAAGCAGCGCAGTGGGAGGATTTATGGAATCTTTAGCAAGTCTTATTTTTTTTGTCTTTTTAAAAAATATATTTTCATTTATTTCAGAGAGGAAGGGAGAGGGAGAGAGAGAGAGAAACATCGATGAGAGAGAAACATCGATCAGCTGCCTCTTGTACACCCCCTACTGGGGATGTGCCCGCAACCAAGGTACATGCCCTTGACTAGAATCGAACCTGGGACCTTTCAGTCCGCAGGCCGACGCTCTATCCACTGAGCCAAACTGGTTTCGGCTGTCTTTTTTTTTTTTTTTTTTTTTAATATATTTTTATTGATTTCAGAGAGGAAGGGAGAGGGAGAGAGGGAGAGGAACATCTATAATGAGAGAGAATCATTGATGGGCTGCCTCCTGCCTACCCCACACGGGCGATCGAGCCCAAAACCTGGACACGTGTCCTGACCAGGAATCGAACCCAGGACCCTTCAGTCCGCAGGCCGACGCTCTATCCACTGAGCCACACCAGCCAGGGCCATCAAGCAAGTCTTGATGCCGTGGACGGGGTGAGCAGTATCAGATGTGTGACGCCTCACCTCGCTCTCCTGCTCCCTTCACCATCGCAGACCCATCCCAGGAGCTCCCGGGCCCCCCCTCCTGACTCCCCCGCCCTCTGAGCACTGGTACACTGCGTTCTTTGGGTAGGAAATCTAAGAAAGGGCCACACAAGCCAGGGCTTCAGAGAGGCAGCCTGGGTCCCCGCCTCCTGTGGTCTCTCCGGGAAGCCTCCCGAATAAATGGATTCATGCTGCTCCTACCTGCACCTGGAGGCTTGGCCTGTGTGTTTCGAGAGGGTTTGAATTATTTTCAAAAAATTAAAATTCTCTGCCAGGCAAGGCCGTCCCGGTAAAACGACCACACAGTGCAACGTGACAAGGGCCTCTTTCACAGGCCCCGACGGCCGGGGCTGGCCGGGCGGCCGGAGGCAGCGCCTGATGAATCAGCCTATGTTAGAGGGGCAGTGACTCAGAGCCTTGCTCGGCCCGGATTCTGGCGGCACAGAGGCAGATACGTGGAAGGACAGTCTGTGTTGTCATGGTTCCCCAGGATCGAATTTTTTTTTTTTTTTAGTAATACAAACAGGTCTTTCTCTCTTTTTAAAATTTTTTTTGTTAATCCTTACCTGAGGATATTTTTTCCCCTGAGGATATTTTTTCCATTGATTTTTTTTTTTTTGAGAGAGAGAGTGGGAGTAAGGAAGGAACAGGAGGAGGAGGAGGAGGAGGAGAGAGAGAGAAACATGGATGTGATAGTGATGCATTGATTGGTTGCCTCCCACACACACCCCAACTGGGGCCAGGGATCGAACCTGCAACCCAGGTACGTGCCCTTAACTGAGAATTGAACCCTCAACCCTTCCGTGCACAGGCCAATGATCCAACCACTGGTCCGCACTGGCCAGTGCTAAAACAGATATTTCTTTATGTCCACCTAAAACATATTTCCACATTATCAGCGTTGTAATGTATAATTTTGTCTTTTTCAACATAACCACTTTTCCATGTAGGAATCCTAATTATCTTTCAAATTTTTAAGACAATTTCTTGAGGTGTAACTGACATGTGAAAAAGCTGTAACTATTTAATGTATACAACTCAGTGAACTTGGGAAAAGCACACACCCACAAAACCATTGCCACCATCAAGGGCACAGACGTATACATTATCCTCAAGGGTTTCCCCCAGCCCCCTTTACTATAATTACTAGAGGCCTGATGCATGAAATTCGTGCAAGGAGCTCGGCCCTTGCAGCCCAGCTGCCTCAGCCCTCGCAGCCCTGGCTTCATCCGGAAGGCCATCCGGACGGTTGTCTGGATGGTCGTTCTGCTGTTCAGTCTAATTAGCATATTAGCTCTTTATTATATAGGACTAGTGGCCCAGTGCATGAAATTCATGCACGGGGGAGGGGGGTGTCCCTCAGCCCGGTCTTCCCCCTCTCCAATCTGGGACCCCTCAGGGGATGTCTGACTGCCTGTGGGATCAGGCCTAAACTGGCAGTGAGACATCCCACTTGCAATCCGGGACAGCTGGCTCCTAACCGCTCACCTGCCTGCCTGCCTGATTGCCCCTAACCACTCTGCCTGCTGGCCTGATCACCCCCAACTGCCCCCCCTTTCTGGCCTGATCACCCCTAACTGCCCCCCCTGCCAGCCTGATCCCCCAACTGCCCTCCCCTGCCGGCCTGATCCCCCTACCTGCTCTCCCCTGCTGGCCTGATCACTCCTAACTGCCTGGGCCTTGGCCCCACCACCATCGCTTTGTCCGGAAGGACGTCCGGTCTAATTAGCATATTACCCTTTTATTAGTATAGATAGAGGCCTGATGCATGGGTGGGGACCTGCTGGTCTGCCCTGAAGGGGGTCCCAGATCAGGGTGGGGGGCCCCTTGGGGGGTGGGGCCAGCCAGGGCGAGGGGCCTGGGGTGGTTTGCAGGCCGGGCAAGCCCCCGACTTTGTCCAGAAGGACGTCCAAAAGGTCTCCGGCAGGTCTCCCGTTCTAATTAGCATGTTACTCTTTTATTAGTATAAATTATGATTATTTTGTATGCAAACGGTGATAAGAACATTTCCTTCTCCCCAGGATTACTGATGTTGGTTGTTCATGCAACCAAACCTATTGTGCCAGGGAGGATTCTGGGCCCAGAGACCCAGTGGTGACCGCAGGGCCACAGACCCTGTCCTCAAGGAGCTCCCCTCAAATGGGGTGTCAGATGATGGACCCACAAACACGGCCACCCCTTTCACAGGACAACTGAAATGACTGGCCAGCATAGGAAGCAAGCAGGCTCGTGGGCTGTTTCTATGCAGGTGATATTTCAGCTGAGAACTGAAGGACAGGAGGCAGGTGGCCGTGTCCCAGGCAGAGGGCACAGCTTGTGCGAAGGCCTTGGGTGGGGACACGCTGGCCGTCAGAGATTACGCGTACAAGAATCTTGGGGTCTGGAGCGTCAGGGGTGTCCTAGGCACAATGAGCATCGGAGATTTAAAGTCACAGGAAAGGCAGGAGCCGACGTGCGTGGCCACCAGGACAGTGGGGGGCCTGGAGAGGGGGGTCAATGGAGGGATGCGTGAGAGAACAGTGGGACACTCCATTCGTGTGTGAACCAAGCAGCTACTTAGCTATGCAACCAGAGGAGCTCCTGGCTTGAATGCAGAGACGTTCGGTCCGGAGGGCGCGAGCCGAGCAGACCCTGGACACACAAGAACGTTTCGGCGGACTCCCCAGCAGCCCGGGGGCTGGGTTTGTTCTGGGCAGCTCCGGAGAGCAGGCGGGCTCTGCGCCCCCTCAGGAATTAAAGCAGCCCCCCAGAATGAGGAGGGCCACTGTGGGAAGTGATGATGGAGCCTTCCAAGCCAACACCAGGGGGACCGCACAGGGGGGTGCCCAGAGAGGCTACCAGATGTTCCCGGACGCACCTCCCCGGGAGCTAAGGGAGGTCACTGCTCCAGCCGGCCCCTCAGAGAGTACCCTAAACCCACGCGCCCCGGCCTACGCTGTTTGGTTCCACGGTATGAGGAAACGCTACTCCTTGGAAGCGCTTAACCTGTGGTGGCACCCAAATCCCTTTGCGGACCCTCGCTCAGAAGGTTGCACCCACGGGCACCCCCAACACCGCATTCCAACACAGGGCCTTTACAGACCCCCGTCATCCATCCCTGGACACCCCAGGGACCCGGACTCAGGTTAGGGGGGTAATGTCCATCGGTTCCTGTACTACCTTCCCCTCAGGTGAGAGTCAACAGTCCCCCAAGGGCCCGAGGTCTCCAACTAGGCAAGAGCGTCCTCAAGGCATGGCCGGGACTCTGAGTCCTAAGAGCGAGGTCCCACTTCCACCCGCGCGGCCTGCTTTTCCTTATATGACCCGGGGAGTTTGGGGAACCCCGTCGTACGACCCTAGAGAAGGTGGCTATCAACACCCTTGGGGAAAGTGGATTGCTGCTGTACTCCTCAATATTTGGATTTACACCCTTTCTGGAGTGTGCACCGGGAGGAAATAAGGGTCTCTCTCTGAACTTGGGCTCTGCTTGGGTCGCTTGCCACAACAGGCAGCAGAAGCAAAAGGAAAGGAAGAACTGAGCAATATGTGTGAGAGGGAGAGGGGGAGGGGGAGGGGTGGGGGAAAGAGAGAGGATGAGGGGGAGAGAGGGGGAGGGGAAAGAGAAGGGGAGGGGGGGAAGGGGGGGAGAGGGGGAGGGGAGAGGAGGGGGAGAGAGAGAGAGAGAGGGAGGGAGAGAGAGAGGGAGAGAGGGGGAGGGGAGAGGGAGAGGGGGAGAGAGGGGAGGGGGAGGGGTGAGAGGGGGAGGGAGAGGGGAAAGGAAGGGGAGGGAGAGGGGTGAGGGGGAGGGAGAGAGAAAGGGAGAGGGAGAGGGAAAGGGAGAAGGAGAGGGAGAGAGGGCGGAGGGGGAGGAAGAGGGGGAAGGAGAGGGAAAGGGACAGGGGGAGGAAGAGAGGGGGGAGGAGAGGGAGAGGGAAGGGGGAGGGGGAAGGAGAGGGAGAGGAGAGGGAGAGGGAGAGGGAGAGGGGGGAGGGGGAGGGAGAGGGAGGGGAGAGAGAGGTGGGGGAGGGAGAGGGAGAGAGGGGGAGGGGAAGAGAGGGGGGGAGGGAGGGGGAGAGGCAGAGAGGGGGAGGAGGAGGGAAGGGAGAGGGGGAGAGGGAAAGGGGAGGGGGAGGGGGATCTGGCAGGGACAGGCCATCCACAGCCCGATGCACCACAGTAAGCACTTGGGACATGGTGGTGGGAAGCCGCTGCTGAGTTATAATCAGGGCAGTAACATCCACTTACAGAGAAGCCTCGGGGGTTTCCCCAGAGCAGGAAAGTGGCAGTTTTCCAAGGAGCGAGCGAGGGACCCTGCACTCAAACGCATGTCCGCTGTAACCAGGCCGTGTCTCTGTCGCCAGCAGGTACAGCCCGAGAAGCGAGAATTAGCCGTTCTAACCTCACCACTACTATGAGGCAGAGATGAGGGCGCCCGGGGGGGTATGTAGCCTGTGTGTGTGTGTCCACATGTGTGTGTGTGTGTGTGTGTGTGTGTGTGTGTGTGTGTGTGTGTTTTCTAGCAAAAGAGGAAGTTCCCTTGGCCGCCCTTGGGAGATCATCGTTGATATAATGTCTGGAGGGGACAAGCTAGGGCTCCCTGGAAAGAACCAGGGGACTCGGGGTGAGGACAGTGGCTCAAGACCCTGCCCTGCAAAGCTATTTCAAGAGTCAGGAGGGAAAGGTAGCTGAGCCCGGTGTCAGGGTCCCCAGGGAAGGGGGGGCTGGAGGGATTCCCCGAGCTCCCAGGCACCCTGCCCAGAGAAGGGCCACTTGGATGGACTCTGCCCGCGTGGCTGTCATGACCCCTGGCCACCGGGTCACCATCTGCGGTGTCTGAAAACAAAGCCAAGTCCTGCCTCCATCTTTTCCAGGCGATGGGGTGACCTGCTCAAGCGCACACAGCCACTACAGGCAGTGTCGGGACCAGAACCGGGGCCTCCAAAATCCAGCCCACTGCTCCTCCTCCTTTTTTAAAAATATATTTGTATTGATTTCAGGAAGGAAGGGAGAGGGAGAGGGAGAGGGAGAGGGAGAGGGGGAGAGAGAGAGAGAGAGAGAGAGAGAGAGAGAGAGAGAGAGAGAGAGAGAGAGAGAGAGAGAGAGAGAGAGAGAGGAGAAGCATCAATGATGAGAGGGAATCATTGATCGGCTGCCTCCTACATGCCTGCCCCCCCCCCACCCCCCGCCAACTCAGGCACGTGCCCTGACTGGGAATCGAACCGTGACCTCCTGGTTCATAGGTCGATGCTCAACCACTGAGCCACGCCAGCTGGGTACTTCTCTACTTTTGCAGCTCTGGGAGCCCAGGAAAACCCCCTCCCTGCTCTCAGGGAGCTGCTATCCTGGCACGGTAGGAAAGAGGAGCCTGAGCAAATTATGGCTGCAAATTGCAATCACAGCCCAACCACGTGCAAAGACAAAGCACCCTCAACCCCTCTGCAGGTACAACTGGCAGAGTAGACAATCGGGGGTCCTGCAAGCACCCAGCATCCAGGTCAACCCCGAACACTGGATGCAAGAGGAGAGCGCCCCCAGATGACATGGATATCTGTAGCCTCTTTCTATGCACTGGAGCTCCGACTGGGTCAGGAGATCAAGCCTCTGCGCCGTGGAGAGTTCACCCCGCAGAGAAGGCCCCCACGGATAGCCTCTACGTGTCCGGAGGCTGCCAGTCCCGAGCCCACGGACACGACCCTCGACATGAAGGTGCTACGTTCACCACCTCGCCCTCCCCACAGCCCCACGCGCCCTTGGGAGAGCTTTGCAGACATGACAGAGCCAGCCTGGCCTCCGGGACAAAGTGCGGTGTCAAGGACGCGTGCCAGGGCTATTACTCAAACACACCACCACTCCGAGGGCCGGAATAGGAGCCATTATTTAAGTATTCTTGGAAACCCTGAAATTTTCTTTCTCTGAGCCTGCGCTCATTTTTTCCTCTGGGCTTCAGAACAGACTCGCGATTGTCAGCACAACCCCCCCCCCCCCCCCTCATTCCACCCTCCCTTTCTCTCACACACACACACACACACACACACACACACACACACACACACACACACGAGAAACCCATGCAGGCAGGGTCTTCTGTGGCTTTGTAGAGAGCCCAGGATCACAGGGCACTGGGGATTCTGCGTGGTAAGACCCAGCTTCCCTGCTAGAGGCAGCAGGTGGAGGAAGCAAGGTTGGTGGATGTGGGGGTGGCGAGAAGGGGGGACAGTGCTGGGGGACATGGCTGGAGCAAAGACTCCTCTTCGAACAGCTCAAACCCCTGGAGAAGGAGCGGGGCAAATTGAGCTAGATACTGTTTCTTTGCCCACTGAGCATCCCAGCAGGGAGCCCCTTGATCTCCCCGGCCACTAGGTGGCGCCCTTGTGTCTGTTGCCCAGCTTGCTGGGGACAGAAGCTCCCGCTGCTACCTGAGCTGTGTCACGTCACGCCAGGGCCTCTCCCATCCTGGCCCCCGATGACCAGTAGCTGTCACCTACGCCCCCCGGCGCCCTCCATCACCAGCCAATCAGGGGCGGGCTCTGCTGACCACCGGCATCACGTCATTCTAAGCTAACCTGGGGTCTCCAGTGACATCACTTCCTGCCCCTCACGGGCTCATTTTCCAGTCATCACGCCCAGGGCACCAGGGCTAACTGGAACAAGTCATAGGGGCCTTCGGCTGGGAGGCCACGGCTGCTTTTGGAAGATGTTAGCGCTTTCCTGTTGGACGCCAGCGCCTTGGAACGGCGCTTCAAAGGAAACCTCATCTGCAAAATGAGGGGGTGGGACGATCCTGGAGAGCCACTCTGGCTCTGGCAGTTTCTGCTATGATGAAAAGAAAACCCCAAGAGCGGGGGGCGGGGGAGCCCAGCGCCGCCACCGCTGCTGGCTGGCGGCAGTGGTGCTGGTGGTAGCACAAGAGCGGTTGTGAATCAGTTTTTATTTTGGGCCCCACAGCTGATAGATTCATTTGTATTTTATGGGCCGTCCTCTGCGCAATTCCAAGAAAACCACTCCCTCACAGAGGCTCCGCTGACATCACCAGCCACCACAGGAGGAGGCCCCGGGCGTGCAAACCTCAGGCCCGGTCCCTGTGCGAAGACTTGGCTCCAGGTGAAAAAGAGGCTGTTAGGGATGGGGCCCCTTGTCGCCACGGAGATCGAGTGGCTCCCTCTCCGTCCACTTTTCAGGAGGTTTGAGCTCCCGAGGGTTTTCCCACGTACTCATCCCCAGATTTGAATGTAATGGGTCCCCATCTTGGGTCAAGCAAATCCATCCTCTCTGAAGAGATCGTGAAGACAGACAGGCAGACAGACAGACCGAAGAACTCCACAGACAGCCCAGCAAACTGAACTTGGAGGGGTTTGGCCTTCACTGCCATAGAGTTTGGGCTTGGAGGTTTATTATTTACTTATTTTCTTGTTTGTTTAATTATTTCTTATGGAATTTCTCCATTTGGGTACAGTTTTCCTGAACTCTTTACTTTTGGGGTTCCTCCCTCCCCCCCGCTTCCCCCGTTTTATTGGTTTGTAATTGCCATACAACACTGTTTAAGTTTCAAGTACTCAGCATAAATAATTTGACATAATAATTTGTAGTGAAATGACTGCCACAATACGTTTAGCTAACATCCATCCTAAGCTCTTTATTTGGAAAAGAGAAACAAATCCTTTTCTTCTTCTTAAGACAGAGAGGAGAGAGGTTTTATTGTCTTTTCTGTGGAAGGCCAAAACCACTGAATTAAAAAAATGCGCATAGAGGAGACCAGGCAGGAATGAGAGGAACCACAGTGAAGACCAACAGACTGTTTCTAAATTGAGGACGGTTTCTACATTGACCAAGCAAAGGAGCATTCTCTTTGTCCAGTGCTCGAGTCTTTAGAATCCTGGAATCTTCTCCCTGGGAGACACACGGCCTACGGCGATCTCCCTTCCTTCATCCTTGGCAATGGCCACCCCTTCCCTGCTTCCAATGGACACACAAGTCTATCTCTATATATAAAAGGCTAATATGCAAAGTGTCCCCTCGGGAGTTCGACCGGAAGACCCGGAGTTCGATCACTTGCTATGACGTGCACTGACCACTAGGGGGTGGCGCAGAATGAAAGAAGGCCCCGGCCAGCAGCCCGCAGCCGGTAACAACCAGCCGCTGGGGGAAGGAAGGCTGCAGCTGGCAGTCGGAAGGCCCCAATCGGCCCTGATTGCCGGCCATGCCTAGGGACCCTACCCGTGCACAAATTTCATGCACCGGGCCTCTAGTGTTTTTATAACTTGGGTGTTGTTGTTTAAATTTTTTAAAGTCCCTAGGTTGAGTGGAAATCGGCCTTCAACTCATATCAGCAAGTGGCAGGTCTGTCCTCGAAAAGTCCGTACAGGGAAAAAGGCCAACCCTATTCCAAGTTAGCCTGGACAACAGCCTCTGCAGCAATGCTGCCTACACTCACCCCAGCAGTCAGGCGTCCCTCTCTTTTGGCTAAAACCACACCACCACGCCCCCATTCTTGTAACCACTCCTCATTCAAGGTCATTTCCAGACCCTTCCCCTGGCGACTCACCTCTGGACACTGAGCAAGCTGTCAGCCGCCCTTTTACACCATGGCTGGGGTCTGGACGTCCCTGGTGTTGCCTGATTCTGTGTTGATGGGCTGGCAGAGGTGGGGACAAGCCCAAACCTGAGGTTGCAAAGCCTCATGCAGATGTCACACCCAACACTGGCCACGGGGACACTTCCTGGCCTGCTATGAGGATAGTCTTTGAGCAGCTGGCGGATACTACAGCACGTTGTCTGCCACGAGAACCACGTGCCACATACTCTGAAATGCGTCTCTAGAGAATCAGAGGGTGGTTGGATTCGCTTTTCACTCAATGAACACTTAGCGTTCCCTTCTCAGATCGCATCACTGACCACAGAGGAAAGGCTATGGCACTGTGACAATGAATGACCCAGTCTTCACCCTCAAGGAGATTCAACCCAACAAGCTTGCAAAGGCCTGACTGGCCCAGGTGTGCCGGCTCCAAGCAACTTTGGAAGAACTCTGCTTGTGATCCAAAAAGAACAGGCATACCAGGGGTGAGGAACATTTTTTCTGCCAAGGAACATTTGGAGATTTATAACATCACTAGAGGCCCAATGCACAAAATTCATGCAAGGGGCTCGGCCCTCGCAGCCGCGGCAGCTTGCCTTGGCCCTCACAGCCCCGGCTTTGTCCGGAAGCTCATCCGGAAGGACGTCCAGAAGGTGGTTCGGCTGTCCGGTCTAATTAGCATATGATACTTTTATTATTATAGATTCTCGTACCATACAAAATTATCAATTTAAAAATTAGCCTACTATGTCTGGTTGGGTGTGGCTCAGTGGTTGAGCATCGACCTTTGAACCAGGAGGTCACGGTTTGATTCCCGGTCAGGGCACATGCTCGGGTTGCTGGCTTGATCCCCAGTGGGGAGTGTGCAGGAGGAAGCCAATCCATGATCCTGTCTCATCATTGATGTTTCTATCTCTCTCTCCCTCTCCCTCTCCCTTCCTCTCTGAAATCAGTAAGAATATTTTAAACATTAAAATAAATAAAAATTAGCCTACTACTTTTGGTCAAACATTTAATTAGCTCACCTCTAATGCTTTGGCAGGGCCAGACCAAATGATTTCCCGGACCTTATATGGCCCGTGGGCTGGACGTTCCCCACCCCCTGTACAGATGACTGCCGATGGAAGGGATCTTAGGAAGCTTGGTTTACAGATGGGCAGACTGAGCTCCAGAACTCGTCATTCGCCCACCTGGCCCTTTGTCCATCCATCCACGCAGCAAACGCATTTACTGAGCAGTCGTAATGAGCAACGTAATATATCTGGCGGGGGGGATCCAATGTGAACAGCGATAAGGAGTGGCAAGTAACTCTGTTGGTGTGTAGATAGGGCTCTGGCTGGACGGTCCGGCCAAAGGAACACAGCTGGTTGGCGTCAGAGCCAGAATCAGAAACCAGATCCCCTAACCCAGTGGTCGGCAAACCGCGGCTCGCGAGCCACGTGCGGCTCTTTGGCCCCTTGAGTGTGGCTCTTCCACAAGATACCACGGCCTGGGCGAATCTATTTTGAAGAAGTGGCGTTAGAAGAAGTTTACGTTGAAACAATGTGGCTCTCCAAAGAAATTTCAATCGTTGTCCTGTTGATATTTGGCTCTGTTGACTAAAGAGTTTGCCAACCACTGGCTTAACCTCTGACAGGGCTCATCCCAACGCACGATGCAGTCCCTCATAAACGACCAGATGGTAGATATAATATATACACAATAGGTACACAGATGTGTAGACTATAGCGTGTAGGCCCTATGTCAGGGGACTCTGTCCTTAGGGAACCCTATTTAGACACTTCAGGCAAGGTGTCTGTAATTGGCGAATATGCCGGCCATACAGAAATAACTAAGGGTGCAGAAGCTCCCGACAAACCATTCCATCCGCCTCCCAGGAGCAGAGCATTATGACTTCCCCTTGCCAACGGTCTATCAAAGCTCGCCCCCAGGACAGCCAGAGAGCAATCCAACCTGCCCTGCTGCTCTTTCAGCTCCACAGGATTGGTTGTTACTGACTTTTCTGAAACCTCCCCACCCTCCCCCGCAACTCCTTGGGTCCAGGAGGCTGTAGGCTTCTCCCTCCTTGCTGACTGCCCCTCAGTACTAGTCCCTTTAACCGTGAACATCCACAGGGACCTGTCCTCATTCTTCTTCTCTCGCGTCAATGTCTCTCCTTTGAAGACTGATGCATTCTGAGAACCTCCGTATCATCTCTGAGCATGGCATTTCCAAATCTGCATCCCCACCTTGACAAGGGTCCCCTGTTCCGCCTGACTCTCCCTCCATTGCCTCAAACTCCACAGGTCTCAAACCAAGTCTTCCTCGCTCCATCCCCGTTTTCCTGCCTGCCAAACCTCCATCGCCCTCCCACAACCCCGGCTTCCAGACTCATTCTCTTAGTCCATCAGGCTTAAACACTGAAATAAAATTTAGTTTTTCTCCCTTATGTATGTAAGTTAATCACAAGTAAGTCATTAGGGATTCCTCCCTCAGATCAGCTTAATTTTATCCATCCACCTATCCATCCATCCATCCATCCATCCATCCATCCATCCATCCATCTATCCATCCTCAAATCCTTCCCTCCATCCTTCGAGGACACTCGTGCACAAATTTCATGCACCAGGCCTCTAATAGATAGAATAGATAGATTCTTGTACCATACAAAATTATCAACTTAAAAATTAGGCTGCTCCATTTGGTCAAATATTTGAGCTTACCCTGGGATGACTAGGTCACGCTCCAAGAAGCCCTGGTCCCCAAGCCCGAGGTAACGTCACATCTCAGCGAGAACTGCTGGCACATGCACCCAGCAGGCATCATGCCTGCTTGAGCGATCCTGGCCTCTCACAGATGCCGCCACCCCACCCCCACACCTTCCTTTCTCCCCAAGTCCAAGATCAAAGCCAAGAGCAGGTGCTGGCCATCCATCCCACAGAGCTGTCTCCCCATCAGGAGGCCTTACTAGAGAGCAAGTGGATGGACATCGCTCTCTCCCGTGTCACCGGCCCACCTCCTGAAATCAGACCCTATTTCAGGACAGGTAGCTGGGAGCTCAGGGCTCGCCCCCTCCAGTACAGCCCACTCCCAGCCTCCGCCATCCTCAGGCTCATCCCACCACCCACCAATGCTGAGACGCCAGCGGCAAGCCTTCCTCTACAGTTCATTTCAAAGACAGGGGGACTATATATTAACTAAGCATCTTTTTCTTTTTTCTAATACATTGTTATTGATTTCAGAGAGGGAGAGAGAGATAATCATTGATCGGCTGCCTCCTGCACACCCCCTACTGGGGACCGAGCCCACACCCTCTGCATGTGCCCTGACCGGGAATCGAGCTGTGACCTCCTGTTTCATAGGTCGATGCTCAACCACTGAGCCACCGCGGTGGGGCTTAACCAAGCATCTTTAACCTCCCCAAGAACATAGGGGCAAATGTCCAGGAGAGAACCCCTTCCAGGCCGTGCTGGGGCACATGGAGCTGCCAGCATCCCAGCATGACCTCCCAGGGACCCGCATAAAGACTGTCAGTCTGATCCCAATTGTATCTGCACCCAAATTCCAGGATGCACAGAAAATCAAGAGCAGAGAGCGCCTTCAGAGACCAACCCGGGCCATGCCCTATCATGCAGATGGCAAAACCAAGGCTTGGGGACGTCTTGCGGGCACTCAGTGAGGCAGAGGCAGAGGGCCAGGCCCATGGGTGGGACAGAGGCAGTGAGCTGCCCTCTCCCTGAGACAAGACCCCAGGGCAGCCAGGGGGGCTCTGGGGCTTCGAAGCCCCTGAAACTTGGGGTCAGACAGGCTGTGCTAACAAGCGGAGCCAGGAAGACAGTATGAGCACAGAATGGTGGAGACAGGGGGCTGAGCAGGGGCGGGGGACACGTCCAGTGAAAGGCGGCCGTGCTTGGCCTGGGAGCCTGGCACCACAGGGAAAGGCAGGGAACAGCCCAGCAAGGACTTGAACTTCATGTTCCCTACCAGGGGCCGGATGATCTGGGGAGCCAGCCAACTTGGAGGAAGGACCCCCATCTTGGCCTCGGTGCCGACTCCCACAGCTGCCGGGCACGCGGCAGCACCGGGCCTGCTTACCTCACACCCGCCGGTCGTGTCCGGATGGCGCAGGACGCCGGCTGCTCCCTCTGCCAGGGGCCCGTGCAGGGCCAGACGACCCAGGTCCACTTCCGAGGACGGGGGTTCCCGGTTCACTAAAAAATAAAAAGGTGTCAAAACAGGGTCAGCAAAATCGGGGGTGTGTGTCTCAGACATTTCCTGTGAACAAACGAACACTCTTTTTACACACACCCCAAAATAAACATAAGGCAACACAATCGTGCTGTTCACAAAATCATCACAGAAAGTACATAAATAGGAATTCAGAGCCCCCCCCAGGCCATGGGGCCCAGCAATGACATGAATTTAAAGTGGTACGACAGCCCTAGCCGGTTTGGCTCAGTGGATAGAGGGTCGGCCTGCAGACCAAAGGGTCCCGGGTTCGATTCCCATTTAGGGCTCGTACCTCGGTTGCAGGCTCCTCCCCAGCCTGGGCTCCTGGTCGGGGCATGGGCAGGAGGCAACCAATCGATGTGTTTCTCTCACATGGATGTTTCTCTCCGTCTTTCCCTCTCGCTTCCACTCTCTCTAAAAAATCAATGGGAAAATATCCTCAGGTGAGGATTGAAAATTAAATTAAATTTTAAAAATAAAGTGGTACGACGGAGGTCTTCCGCTAATCTCTGTGCCTGGGCGTGAAAACCTCCCTCGAAGGTAACACCTCTAGTTGAAATTCAAGGCCCTTGGAGACAGGAAACGAATGTCTCCCTTGGGTCCCACCCCCACCCCCTTGGTCAGCTCCACCCCTTAGGTGTTGAGAGGACCCTACCTGAAGGTGGGCGGAGCCCCTAAGGGACTGGGTTTAAGAAGCCCACTTCCCACCCCACATGTACACGCAGCCCCACGCCGTATCTTAGAGAGAAGGGCGGAAACCAGGCTGCCCCCAGGAACAGCACGGGAGCTGAATGGGGCCTTTTCAGATCACACTACCCAGGAGGGGGGCGCAATCCCTCCCCCGCCACACAGAGCGCCCTCAATCCAGGCGGCACAATGCACTGTTCACACAGCTCAGGAAACAAAATAAATATATCCTCCCCCAAAGACCCCACAATGGGGCTTTTTCATGGCAGGGACTCGGGACCAACCCACCGCCTCCACCTGGCAGAGGGGCTGCTCGGCCCTGCCGTCTTTGCCCAACCTGTCCTGGGACTCAAGAGTCCACCTGGCCTGGCCTGGCCCCGCCTGCCCACTTTCTGGTCATGGCCAAGTATGGACAGTGGCCCTGTGGGTGGGGACTGGGCAGAGCCTGTGAGTGTTTGGGAGGGGAAGAAGGAGGCAAGGGAGGAACTGGATATTTACTGATTTCCTACTATGTGCCGGGCAGTCCTACTATGAGGACTTCCTTCTTATGGACAAAAGCCATCCGCAATGAGATTCCACAGGGCTCAGGATGGGGGCACCACTCAAGGTGGCATGCGAGACTCCAGGTCAACCCAGCAAAGCTCTAGGCCAGTGGTTGGCAAACTCATGAGTCCACAGAGCCAAATACCAACAGGACAATGACTGAAATTTCTTTTGAGAGCCACATTTTTTAAACATAAACTTCTTCTAACGCCACTTCTTCAAAATAGACTCGCCCAGGCCATGGTCTTTTGTGGAAGAGCCACACTCAAGGGGCCCAAGAGCCACATGTGGCTTGTGAACTGCGGTTTGCCGACCACTGCACTAGGCCAAATGGCACAGTTGGGGGAGCCTTCCAGAATTCTCTGACCCTCTCCATCACACCTGGCCGGAATCGTCCCATACCCTCAGACCCTTTAAGAAGCTTGCTTTCGCCCCGCCACCATGGCTCAGTGGTTGAGCATCGCCCTAGGAAGCAGGAGGTCACCGTTCAATTCCTGGTGAGGGCGCATGCCCAGATTGCGGGCTTGGCATGCAGGAGACAGCTGATCAATGATTCTGTCTCATCATTAGCGTTTTTCTCTCTCCTCTCCCTCTCCCTCTCCCTTCCTCTCTGAAATCAATAAAAAGGTGTCAGCCTGCCTCGGAAAGACTTCCTCTGGACTTCGCCCCATTTTTCGGTCAAAGCCAAACCCAATCACCTGTGGCTCCCCAACCTGCCCACCCATCTTGCGTGGTGCAGCCCACTCTGCCCTCTCCCTTTCTGCTCGCCTCCAAGGTCATGGAGAGCAGTGACAATAAAAGCACTGCGAGCTCCGTTCATGCCGCCAGGCGTGTCCGTCTCCGCCACTAGGCCAGTACTCCTGCAGGGCAGGGACTGGGTCTTCCTCTGTGAGGTCCCCAGGGCCCAGCCTAAGGTCAGCGAAACGTGCTTTTTCAGTAAGTGTGTCCACTGAACACAGGACGGGGCCTCCCAGACGCCATCTCCAGGCTGTAATGCAAGGAGCTGAGCTGCCATGGCTGCCCTCCTGCCCAGAGGAGGATGGGGGGAAAGAGGGAGGAGGAAGAGGAAGAGGAAGAGCAGTATGGGGCAGAGGGAGAGGAGGAGGGGGAGAAAGAGGAGGAGAACGAGGAGGAGAGAGGGGGAGAAGAGGAGGAGGGGGAGGAGGAGGGGGAAGGAGGAGGAGGGGGAAGGAGGAGGAGGAGGAAGAGGGGGAGGAAAGGAGGAAGAGGGAGGAGGAGGAGAAGAGGAAGAGGAGGAAGAGAGGAGGAAGAGGAGGAGGAGGAGAGGAGGAGGAGGAGAGGAGGAGGAAGAGGAAGAGGAGAGGAAGAAGAGGAGGAGGAGGAGAGGAGGAGGAGGAGAGGAGGAAAAGGAGGAGGAGGAGAAGAGGAAGAGGAAGAGGAGGAGAGGAGAAGAAGGAGGAGGAGGAGGAGGAGGAGGAAAAGGAGGAGGAGGAGAAGGGGGGAGGGGGAGGAGAGAGGAAGAACCCAGCCCCATCCCCCCTCGTGGCTGCTGGAGCGGCCCTCTGGTTCTGGTTGACCCGGGAGGGCGCTGATGGGCCACGGGCAGCCCAGAGCCGTCTTTGCTGGCAGTGGGAGCAGAAGCTCCTGGCCGCCTCCCACCCCCGCACCTGGCTGATGCACCCCCACCTGCCCTTCCAACACCACCCCTCCGCCTGCAGAGCATCCCGCTGGGCAGACACTGGGGCGCCCACCTACGCCCCATCTAGTCCCCTTCCCTGGCAAACTGTACCACTTAGCCAGAGGGGTCTAGAGCCCTTCTAGACTCCCACTCAGAGCTTCTTCCAGCCCCTCCCTTCCTCCTCTTGAGCTTGAGGACCAGGGAGAAGCCATTGGTCCAAGGTCACATGGTGGATTAGGGACAGTCAGAACTAGGCTGCAACCCCAAATCCGTGTCCTCTCTTGCCTCTGCCCTGGGTCCGAAGCCCAGGCAATCCACCTAGGGATGCCTCCCCAAATCCCGTAGGACCCACGGGCCCCTCTTCCTCTGCGGCTCTGAGTAAAAGGGCTGGGTCCCGTGCATCAGTGTCACCTGGAGGCTGGCACTAGACCCTCAGGGGTCACCTGCCTTCCCTCTTGCCCTCCTAACAGCCCTCTCCATCCGGCAGCCAATGGGATCTCTTATCACATGAATCTGACCACCACACCCCCATTTTAAAGTCCTGGTGGCTGCCAGCCCCAAGTCCCAGGCCCCTGCTTCCTACTCCCCTCCACCCCCTGAGCTCAGTCCTCCAACCTGCCAAGTTCATTTCCGCCCGAGGAACTTTGCACTGGCTGTTCCCTCTGCCCCAAACACTCCTTCCCTAGGGGTTCTCAACCAGGGGGTCCACGGATCGAGCTGGATTTCAGTTTCGTCGTTTTCCCGTGACACGCTGTGTGTATTCCACTCTGCATTTAAGAACATCATTTGGGGAAGAATTGCATAGGCGCCACCAGACTCCCCAGGACACTTTATCCCTGCGCGATCGGTTATCACCGTCCAACCAAGGAAAGCTGGAACCCGGCGCCTGAAGGAGGGAGGACCCTAGGGACAGAGGTAAAAGGGGGGCCGGCTGAGTGAGCTGCAGCTACATTAGACCCACAGCCCACAGAGGGCCAGGCCGTGTCTTGGGGAAGGTGCGCAGGTTGAATCCAGCCAGAGTAGGGCTTGGAGAAGCTGGTACTCCGTCTCCTGCTGGCTGTCTCTGCTCAGCATCGAGCTGGAGAGGAGAGGAAGGTCCCCATTCCCATTCATGTGGCAGGAGAGGAGTTTGCATCGCCTTGGCCACTCCCACCGCAGCCCTGGTCTGAACGTGAACCAGAGTCCTGAGGTCCCATGTGGGACCAGCCACAGTCACTCCCCAAATCATACCAGCCTGGTCTCCTGGCCTCTGCCCCACTGGCCACAGGAAGTTCCAGGGCAACCCCAGGGCCCTCCCATCCTGAGCCGTTTCCTGTGCATTTTCCAGAAGGGCCAGATGTTCCTGCAACCTGAGCCTGAGCCCGGTCTCGGACTGGGGAGCCGTTCCCTGGGAGCTGCCTGCCGCTGCCTGCAGACGGCTCAGCTCGGCGCAGCCTGCAGCCTCTGGCTTTGGTTGTAAAATGGGATTCATGGCCCTGTTCCTGTTGGCCACTGGGCTCTGGCCTCCTTGCAATTCCCAGGCCCCCGGAGGGGAGAGAACCAGACACTTTTAATTGACTTCCCCAATCTGATGATAGAGTATTGGGTATCAATAGACCGCAGGCGAGCTATTTTCATCCATGATTTCAGACGGGGGCAGGAGCCCAGGCTGCCGCCACGTTCCTGCCACACCACCTCAGTGGATGAGCTCACCCCCTGTCTGCTAGCACAGCAGCATTTGCCGGGACCGGGCAGTCTGATTCAAAGACCTCCCAGGGAAAATGCTAGGAAGAGAGGGTGTGAGCCATCCCAGCAATGTGCCTGCACCAGAGCCAGCCAGAGACCAGCCTGGACTCAGGAGACCTCTTCCTCCCTGGGGAATTCTGAGCAGATGACTTGACTAATCTATGCCTCAGTTTCCCCCGCCTGTTACGAGGAGGCTGAAGTAGCCGGCGATGTTGGTTCTAGAATCCCACAGTGAGGCCTGAGTGCGTTTCTCGCCCTTTCTCATGTTCGAGTCCTGAGCCTTGTGATTCTGTGGATGGTCGTCAAGGTAGGCATCGCCAGCTCGATACCATTCAGGGCCCCCGGGTTGGGTTCCAGAATCTCCATTTGACTACCCTTCCTGACCTTGGCCGGCCCTCCTGGGCACAGCATTGGAGAGGTCATCCCCAAAGTGTGTAGGGCACCTCACAGGCATATGTCTCCATTTTGGGGTCCAGCTGTGAGGCAAGCATACATTGAGGGGGTGGAGAGAGGTCCAGGAGATAGGCCCCCTGGCAGACCCTCGTCCTAGACCTTTCCCTCGGCATTGTCCTGTCTGATCTACAGCGGCTCCTCCCCAACCCGTCTGTGAGTTCAAAGGCAGGGAGGGAGGGGATCCCGTCCCATCGATGTGCCCACAGGACCGCGTTTGAGCTCAATGAATGACTCATGGAACAAATGAATGAACAAGTGGATGAACAGATGGATGGATGAGTGGATGAATGGATGGATGGATGAATGAAAGAAAGGAGGAGAGCCACAGGAGGCGGCTTGCGTGATACCGTGTGTATGTGTGTGTCGTTGCTAGGTGGGGGAGAAGACAAGATTACTCACCCCAACAGGAGGGGGCTGGATGGCTCTGCCTGGAAATAGCACACCACTACTCCCCCCGCCCCCCCCCACCCCCCGCCGCCTCCCGTCAGTCACGGTCTGCAGACTCAAGAGCAGGGAGCAGCTTTCCTCCGCGAGAAAAACCATAGAATCACAGAATGTTGGCTCCGAGGGGAAAACCACAGGTCACTTCGCCTGCACCCCTCCAATGGGGAAGCCAAGGCCCAGACAGGTCCAGCTCCTGCCTCTGCTCTGACATCATCATGGAAAACTGTTGTTTTTCCATGGAAAAGGAGCGGGGGGGGGGGGGGGGAGAGGGGAGGGATGGGGGGAGAGAGAAGGGGCACGGGGCAGAGTTGGTATTAAGTAGACAAATGTTAATCACAGAGAAAGCCTGTGCCTTCCCAGGGGCCGAGGGCTCACGGAGGAAAGGGGGTTCGCCGGCCTCGAGGGGTGCCAGCCGGGCTGGGCCGGGCCACCAGGCATTACATAACCAAGCTAGAGGTCTCCAAGGAACACCTAAGCTGGCGCGGGCTCATCCTGGAACGCGGTTTCCAGCTATTTCCTATCGAGGGAGGTTTTGCTGAGCGCAGGGCTTTCTGCGTTTTCCATCCGTTTGCTCCTAAAGAGAAGCACGGGGCAAAATATAAAACCCTTCCCCGAGGCTGCCAGAAATCTCCCAATTTTGAAGAAGGGAGATGTTAATCTTCATCCCGTGGCCCCTATCGGCCTCGTGCCTCTGAGGAGGCATCAGGGGCTGATCCCAAGGAGAGATCTGCTCCATCCAATAGGCTACTCCCCTGGGGCCTGGCGGGGGGGAGGGGAAGGGAAGGGTGCTGAGTCCTGCAGCTGAGGCTGCTGCAGACACCTGAGCTCGCACTGCTCCCGGAGCAGAGAGGTGAGCTCTCGGGGACCTTCTCTGGGCTCTGGAGGGCAAAGCTCTACCAAGAGATCAAGCATGTCAAACTCTCGGCCCGCGGGCCACACGCCTCATTTATTTGGCCCATGTTAGCCTTGGAGTTTGACATGCTTGACTTAGATGGTTTAAGTCAGCTTTGGGGAGGTTGATACCAGGCCCTCCTAAATTTCATTGGCACCCCAAAAATGTCATCACTAAAAGTCCCATCTCTGCCTTAATGCGCTGTCTGCAGACAGCCTCACACAGGAAAGGATAGGTGTCTTTAACGCATCCCCATGGGGTGAGGTTGTAGGTGTGGGAAAGAGTTGGCAAGGTGCCCCTCAGCTCCCTACAGCTCAGCATCCAACTGGAGCCACCTTCCTCGGCTTGACCGTGTAGGGTGGGGACAAGCCCACCAGCTCTGGGCCCAGCTGATCTGGGTTTGAACCCCGTTTCCGCCATCAAGTAGCTGAGTGACCTTGGGCAAGTCACATGACCCCTGCAAGCCTTGGTCCCTCGCCTCTCACGCGGGGAGAATAATAACTGATGATTCGCTGCGACCCAGGCACCGCTCTGACGGCTTAGCGAACACCGCCTGATTTCACCCTTGTCCCAGCCCGATGACTCAGCTCTTTTTGTTATCTCCTTTACACGCGAGGAAGCGGAGGCTCAGGCAGGTAAGAAGCTCTGGGTGCAGAACCAGAGCCTCGTGAGACTCCCGGAGCCTGACACCTGGCCCTCCCCTGCCTTCGCCAGTTCCTTTCCCCACGAGTGGCCGGAGGGAAGGGGGTACTTCGGGCCCAGGGGTCATGATGCTCTTGTTCAAAAATTCTTTCTGGCCCTACCGGGTTTGGCTCAGTGGATAGAGCGTCGGCCTGCGGACTGAAGAGGTCCCAGGTTTGATTCTGGTCAAGGGCACAGGCCCAGGTTGCAGGCTCAACACCCAGTAGGGGGCGTGCAGGAGGCAGCCCGTCAATGATTCTCTCTCATCATTGATGCTTCTATCACTCTCTCCCTCTCCCTTCCTCTCTGAAATCAATAAAAATATATATTTTTTAAAATTCTTAAAAAATTCTTTCTATGCCCTGGCTGGTTTGGCTCAGTGGATGGAGCGTCGGCCTGCGGACTGAAGGGTCCCGGGTTCGATTCCGGTCAGGGGCATGTACCTTGGTTGCAGGCACATACCCAGTAGGAGGCGTGCAAGAGGCAGCTGATCAATGTTTCTCTCTCACTGATGTTTCTAGCTATCACTCTCCCTTCCTCTCTGTAAAAAATCCATAAAATATATTTTTTTTAAAAAAAATTCTTTCTACCTAGACAGCAGTCATCATGGGCTCCATGTTTGCAGGTAGGTGGCCCATATCTCACATCCTGTACCTCCTCCAGCTCCCTGCCCCCTCCCCAAAAAAACCCCACCAATTTCTTTGCTACTTTGTGACATCCAGACAATTAAACAGGCATAACTGACCTAAGCTCAGCCCACTAAGAGGGACCTGGCTACACCAGAAAGAAAAATTGGAAAACAAACAAACCAACAAAAAACCCTCACAGACTAAGTTGTTTGTTTGTTTTAATGAAAACACCCGAGGGACTAAAATGGCTGGGGATGGGTGTGGCGGGGGGGAGGTTATTTGGGGTCAGCAGAGAAGTGGAGAATCCCAGAGGGCCACGTGGACGATCAGAAATAAACCGATCCGTGCTTATTCCAGCGTGTGGGCCTTTAAATAGAGGACCCGGGTGCGTGGCTGTGGATGTCGGACGAGGTGTCCCCTCGGCAGGCTGTTTTTGGGACGCGCCCGTTCCGGCCTTCAATGGGCTGCTTTGTTGTGTGTCTGCCTGCGCAGCCGCGGACAGACCATGCGTGGCTCCAATGCCCGCGCGCCTTCTGCCGCTTCCCTTCATTAAACACACTGCAGAAGCAACGGGCGGTCTGGGAGCAGGGCTTGGGACAGAGAGGACGGGGCCCAGGCTGTGGCAGGAGGGACATCCCTCCCGGGCACCCTCGGGAGAATTCCAGAGCTGCTCAGCAGGGACCCAGCGATAAAGCTGGGACCTCTTGGTCCCTCAGTTCCCTGCCCGGAAGGGGCTCACCTTGCTCCTGGACCCCTAACACAGTGCGGGGGACGGGGGGCCTTTGCAGAAAGAGGTCATGAGTCCAGGCCTGCCAGCGGGGGCCAGGCAAACGTCCCTCTGCTCAGTCTTTCTCTGCCTATGAGTCACCCACCCTCCAAGCTGCCTCTGCGTGTCAGACCCCGGTTCCAGTTCCATAACCACCAGCACAGTGGCTGCCTTGCCCGGGCGCTCACTGCATGCCTGGCCCCACGTGCCTTCCTCCGTTCATCCTCACAACTACTCTGAGTGTCACTAGCCTCGCTGCATTGCTCCCATTTTACAGATGAGGGATGGAGACTCCAGGAGGCCAAGTCCCCGCAGTCAGTCAAGAGCAGCCCGGTACGCTCACCCAGGCGTGTGCGATGAGCTGGAAACACATGTGCTTTCTCCCAAACTCGCCCACCTTGATGAGGCAGCAAGCACCACCCCTGCCCTCCAGGAGGCAATGATAAGCAAGAAAACATGCCCTGGCCGGTTTGGCTCAGTGGATAGAGCGTCGGCCTGCAGACTGAAGGGTCCCAGGTTCGATTCCAGTCAAGGGCATGTACCTTGGTTGCGGGCACATCCCCAGTGGGGGGCGTGCAGGAGGCAGCTGATCAATGTTTCTCTCTCATTGATGTTTCTAACTCTCTATCCCTCTCCCTTCCTCTCTGTGAAAAATCAATAAAATATATTTTTTTAAAAGAAAACAGACCATTATTGATGTGCTGTAGGAAACACCAGCCCAGGAGAGAGGGGGCACTCAGGTAGCCCGAACAGAGCAAGCAGGTCACAAAGAATGGAGAAGAGATGTTCGTTGAGTTCAGTCTTTTTTAAAAAGTAAAAGTTAACCAGATGGAGGAAGCAGATCTGCTCCCTGACTCAACTGGAAACCACTTTGGGATGGGGGGAGTGTGTGAGTGTGTGAGTGTGTGTGTGAGTGTGAGTGTGTGCACACATGTGCACGCGTGTGCATGGAGTCTGACAGTTGATACAGGGAACAAGGAGACATGCTCCCACACTGGAGACTCGTGGGCCTTCAGTACATAATGGGGTTCTGCCATTGGTACCTTCAACGCCCGACCCTGATAATGTCACAGCCACACACGTTTCGTAAGAACCTAGATTATCCGTATCTTACACGGCAGTACAGCCTCGAGGGTGTCAAAGCCCACGTGGTCCTCACCATGATGCGACCTAGGCATGTTCGGTCTTTCAGATGGGGAAACCGAGGCTCGGTGTGATCGAGACACTTGCCCAATGTGCGTGTCCCCGACAGAATCATAGGCCCGAAAGCCTCTTGGGGCAGGGCGAGCCCTTAGAGCAGTGGTTCTCAACCTTCCTAATGCCGCGACCCTTTAATACAGTTCCTCATGTTGTGGTGACCCCCAACCATAACATGATTTTCGTTGCTCCTTCATAACTGTAATTTTGCTGCTGTTAATGAACCGTAATGTAAATATCTGTGTTTTCCGATGGTCTTAGGCGACGCTGCTAGCGGTTCTCAACCTGTGGGTCGCTGCTGTGGAGCCTAAGACCATCGGAAAACACAGATATTTACATTACGGTTCATTAACAGCAGCAAAATTACAGTTATGAAGGAGCAACGAAAATAATTTTATGGTTGGGGGTCACCACAACATGAGGAACTGTACTAAAGGGTCGCGGCATTAGAAAGGTTGAGAACCACTGCCTTAGAGAGCATCTATCGCAGTCATCCATCCAATTCAGAGCTCCCCTCCACACATCCGTCCGCAGGGGTGGCCAGACCCTTTGTTCAAACACATTCATTGGAAGATGAACTCATTATCTCCTCAAACACATCGTGTGTCCGCTGAGAGATGTCACGGTTTCTGACAAGTTTTCCCTTATCTCAGGAGTAACTGCCCCTTCCAGAGGCCAGCCCTCAAAAATTCAGAAAACACACGCGGGTCTTGGCCAGGAGGCGGCAGCCATTTGGCGAGGTCGCCCGGGGGGGCTCCTGTCCCACTGTCCCATCCCTGCAGACCTGCCCCGTGCATCGGCCTAGCACCAGGCCAGTGCGTGTCTGCCTCCAGCACTCGGGCTACGGGGGGGTGGGGGGGGGCGGGGGGGAGCTACCGCAGTTTCTGCCCAGTGACCTCACCCAGGGGCATCTGCCCAACCAGGTCCGTAGACTAGCCCCAGCCCCGTGTGGTCCTTCCCTGGGCCAACTCTGCGGCGAGTTCTGCTCTCCTCTCTCCCTGTGCGGGTGAGAGAGGGTTAGGAGCGAGGCAGCAGCAAAATGCCCTACTGTTCATGCCTGCCACCGCCCCCCCTCCCGTGACTCTCTCCCAGGACGTGTGGCCCCTGACTCACCGGCCCGCCCTGGGTAAACGTCCCGTGCCCACTCGGAGCGTACATTTCCATGAGGCCCAGGTCGGACTCCCAGAACCGCACCAGGCGGGGACCCACACCTTCTCCCGTCCCCCTCGCTCAGGCCGGTGTTGACACAGGAGTGAGTAAGGCAGGGGCCTGGGACAGTGGGGCTAAGACCGAGCAGAAGGGCAGGCCCCCTCCTTGGTGGTCCCCTGGGACAAAGCCCAGCGTTGTCCACATGCGGTTCCCTGCTGTCCATGTGGGGCCATCACCTCGAGTTACTGGGTGGGATCCTCCTTGCCACCCGCCCCCGACCATGGCCGGCCCCCAGGAAACGGCTCCTGCCGGGCTCAGGAGGCAGCAGGTAGATAACAACCCACCTGGAACCTCCCCTTCCTCCCCGCAGCCCCCGGGGTCAGGCCATGGTGGGGAAGGGAGGCCCAGGCCTCTGGAATCTTCCAGCCCTCCTGCTCCCCTGGCTGTGTGTGTTTGTCTTGGCGGCCTCCACCTGCACTTTTTAAAGCAGAGTTTCTTCCCTCTGCGTCCCCAGCAGCTGGCCTCCTGCACGGCCCACAGAGCAAAGCCTGTTTCCAGGGGCCACAGGACCCAGCTCTGGGCAGCACAGACAGCAGCCATGGGGGGCGGGGGGCGGGGGGCGGAGGGGGTGCCTGGGACCACAGTGCCGGGAGGGGGCACTGGGAGGCCAAGGTCGGCTGGGCAGGGAGAGGAGAAGGAAAACAGGGATCCAAGAAAGCAAGTCAAAACCAAGTGGAGAGAAGGAAGGAGGAGGACCCCAGCCGGTCTAGAGTGAGACCCTAGAAAGGGGGGCTGCATTTAAGCCCCCCTCTGCCTCTTATTCCCCATCAGCTTCGGGCCTCGGTGCCCTACGCCTCCCTCATCTGCACTGCGGGCATAATAATATTTTGCTTGCTCCAAGGTGAGGAACTGGGCTTCTGGAGGTCCTTGCCTATGAAAACCTATGACTTCACAGTTTTGTTTTCCTTTAATGGCAATAAAAAGGTTATTTGTTTGCAAACAGAACATGGACGAAGTGTGCCTGGTAAGGGTGGGGCGCCGTGTTCTGCCCGGTGACTTTCAGATCGATGGTAAGGGTCGAAACAGTTCTAAACCTCAGCCAGTCTTCCTGGAGGGGGAGGGAGAGGGGGCTGGTTTCGGAATGGTAGGGGCCTTCATGCTTCCGTCTCCGCTGTCCCGTGCAAGAACATAGGGCAGACGTTTCCCGAGAAGCCCCAGCCTTCTCTGCTAAGGCCCCCTGCCCCCACCCTGCCCACAGCCAGTGCCCAGCCCAGCCCTCGTCCGCCTCGAGGGTCATTTGGGGCCCACGCTTGGAGGCACGTGCCTTCACAAGTGCCAAAGCCTGAGGTTCAGAAAGTCTGGTACCCGCTGGAAGGTCCTGGCCGTTCCGTCTCCCCTTGGGATGCTCTCCTGGTCAAGTTCCCTACATCCCAGCTGAGTCGTCATTTTTGTGTGGGGGTGTTTTTTCATAGTTTAAGGATTTGTTTTTAATATATTTTTATTGATTTCAGAGGGGAAGGGAGAGGGAGAGAGAGATAGAAATATCAATGATGAGCGAGACTCATGGATCGGCTGCCTTCTGCACGCCCCCTACTGGGGATCAAGCCCACAACCCGGGCATGTGCCCTTGACCAGAACTGAACCTGGGACCCTACAGTCTGCAGGCCAGCGCTCTATCAACTGAGCCACACCAGCTAGGGCAAGGATTTTTTTTTCATGTAAACGTTTTACAATGAACAACAGCAAAAGGGATGTGTTTCCCACACAAACCTAGCTCTCCTCACTGCCCGCCATTTCAGTCACTGGTGGCACCTCCATCCATCCAGTTACTGAGGTCTAAGACCTTTCGTGGGTGACTCCCTTTTCCTCCCTCCCCTTCTACCCCTCCATCAAGTCCAAGAGTGCCGGGAACCAATTCCAGCATGTCATCATTACAAGAGTTTCACCAAAAAGTGGGTGAAGCTTGGGGAGCTCAACAAGGTTTGAGTCAAATGTAATCATTTGGAAACGGCTCAACGGCACTTCCCCCAAACCTCAATAGGATTACTGCTTGCTGCCAGACAGCTCAGGGCATTCTGTTGCCTCCTGTTGGCCAAACACCTGAACGGCTGTAGGCTAGTCCCCAAACTGACAATGCTTCTGTACCCTACCCTTGGAAACCCTACCCTCTGAAGTGTATTATCTCCACCTTGCCTTAGGAAAAATTGTATTAATAAAAGCAGGGTCCTGAGTCCAGGAAGGAGTCTTCAGTTCCTTTAGCTGAAGATCCTCTGACCACCCCCAATGCCTTTCAAAATTATCTTTCGCCTCCGGACTCTTTAACCATCTACGCATCAGCCCCTTTCTCCAGAATGCTGAACCCTCTGTAAGGCTGGGAAAAAGAACCCCGGCACAACAGTAGCACCCAAAGCTCACCCTTCCCTCCAAGCCTTACCACCCTCCCCCGCCCCACCCTCCGCCCACTGCACACTCTGTCCAACCTCTGTCATGCCTGAGGATAGCTGAGCTCCTCACATCCCGAGTCACCCTTTCTTATCGCCCGCTGCATCTCTGCAGGACCAGGCCTTTCTCTCCCTCCACGCCTCCGTGCTCTCTCCTTCTGGTTAGTTCTAAGAGACTTGTGTGCCTTGCCACTTGACCTACAGTCCAGACGCATTATTCAAGGGAGTTACCGTATTTTTCCGAGTATAAGACGCCCCCCCCCCCCCCCCGCACTTTTCCAACCCAAAATTAAGAAATCGATATTTTAAACATTTTGCTGGTTTTCCTCTTAAGGCCTTCTTCTTTTTTTGGCATCTTAACACATTGCGGACGGATCACGAGAATTTGCCAGCTTTGTTTCAGGTCCACTTCCTATTTTACACAGTGTTTTACAAAGTATCGTACTTTAAAAAGACACTAGCTTGTAACGACATGTAATAAGTAACTTCAAAATGCAAAGGGTAGACCTAGCTGGTTTGGCCTAATGGATAGAGCGTTGGCCTGGGACTGAAGGGTCCCAGGTTTGATTCCGGTCAAGGGCACATGCCTGGGTTGCAGGCTCGATCCCCAGTAGGGGGCGTGCAGGAGGCAGCCAATCAATGATTCTCTCTCATCATGGATGTTTCTATCTCTCCCTCTCCTTTCCTCTCTGAAATCAATAAAAATATTTTTGAAAATGCAATGGGTATTTAATTTTAAAGCATGCCTTTAACATTTGTGTAAAACGTTTTTTTGTACTTGTTCCATAGAAACTTATCTGGCCACTGGGTAAAGCTAGCAATGAAACTACTGGTCTGCAATGTGTTAAGGAGTTGTTCTTCCTGTTTTCTCTGCTGTCTGATCATACACTCCATGGGAGGAGGTCCAAATTGTCTCTCTGCAGCTCTATGTCCATGCTCTTTTGCATAGCTGATTGCATTCAGTTTGAATTTTGCAGAGTAAGACAATCGCTTACGGGTATTTATCTTTTTATTTTTTGACATCTTTATGGGCTCGGAACGCTCGGTCCCTCTTGCATCCACACTGTCCACCTCCACCTTTAATTATGGAATCAGCTGACGTCAGTAACAGTAAGGCTCGTGATTGGAAGAAGCCTGTTTGACGAGGTATGGGCAGGTATGCACTCTCGCGGCTCCCTCCTCGGCTGACTTCCATGTATAAGACGCCCCTCGGATTTTCAGCCTAACAATTTTTGAAAAAAATAGCGTCTTATACAAGGAAAAATATGGTATGTTCTATAAGGTCACCAATATTGCTGAATTATCGAATGTGGAGCCATTTCTCCTAAGGGGAATACAGCGTCAGGTCCAGCCAGCTTCTGGTCACGACCGTTTCATCAACCGATTGATGCATAACCTTGTTTTATTTTATGCGTGCTTCTATTTAAAGACAGCGTATTCAACAGATACTGTTGATCCAATGACACTGCACTCAGGGTCAACAGCACTGACTGGCGCCTAAACGAAGCTTCCCTAACACAGGTGTCTTTACCCAACACACCGATTGTCTCCCTCAGGCACCTCGGCTTCTTGCGCCCAGGAACATAAGCCAGCACTTTAGCACTGTGCTTGGGGGCCATTACACACAGAGAAATCACCCACACGCCCTTGCTGGTTTGGCTCAGTGGATAGAGCGTCAACCTGTGGACTGAAGGGTCCCAGGTTCAAATCCAGTCAAGGCACATGCTCGGGTTATGGGCTTGACCCCAGTCGGGGGCGTACAGCCGATCAATGATTCTCTCTCATCACTGATGTTTGTCTCTCTCTCTCCCTCTCCCTTCCTCTCTAAAAATCAAAAAATATATATATTTTTTAAAAAAGAAATCACCCACAAAAAGCACAAATATGCCAATAAAAAGACCCCCAAAATGACACTATTTAAACAAGGAGGCAGTGTCACCTGGGTTCAGCTCAGTGGGAACACATGCATTTGACAATTCAACATTGTCACTGCCCTGTACACATCTGTAAGTGTCCAGACCACAGTATTAATTTTATCCTATCTAATAAAGATGGAATATGCAAACTGACCATCACTTTGTGACAAAGATGGCAGCGCCCACAGCCAATAAGGAGGGAATATGCAAAATGACGTGACAAAGATGGCGGCGGCCGGGCTGGGACACTTGCATCATCACCATGGCAACAACGCAGGCTTTCTGCCCCACCCTGCCCTGGCCACTCTGGGCCTCTGGGCAGCGCGCGAAGGCAAAAGGCAGCTCCGGGCTGGAGCGAAGGCGGAAGGCGGCGGCCAGAGAGAAGGCCCAGGTCCCGGGTGCTGGCAGCCAGGGGAAGGAAGGCCTATTCTTGCACTAATCTTTGTGCATCGGGCCTCTAGTTTTATTTATATTGGGTTTTTTTTTTAATTATTGACACTGTTGGAGCTGTCCCCCATTTCCCCCTGCTTTGCCCCTTTCCACAGCTGCATTCAGATCTAGGGGAAGACAAGACCTCCCAAACGAGGCCCATTCCCAACACAGAGCTATGACTCCCTAGGGAAGGAGATACAGGGCAGCGGGCCAGGTGAGTCAAAAGGAACATTAATTCCCAGCCCCCTCCCCGCCGAAATCCCACCACACAGATCCGCCTCTACGGTTAAAGGCAGCCCCAATCCTGGAGCTCCGTGGCTCTGACCCCATGAACGTACACGTGCGCGCACACGCACGTACAAACACAGCCTCGCAGTCTGCAGGGTGGAAAAAGAATCTCACGTAGGTGTACGGGTTTCTTCTCGACATGTCACTTTTATCTGTAAGGTCTCCACCCAAGAAGGAAAGACGGAGAGAGAATCAGGGACCTGGATGGTGGGGCTCGGGGCGGAGAGGGACGGTGGGTCGGTGTGAAGGTGAGTCATCCCTCACACTTGCTCATGAACCTTCCTCAGGTCCAGGAAAAAACGCAGCCTCGCTCCGTCCTTCAAGGCAGGGCTCCAGGAGGGGAGCTCAAAGGCAACTGGCCCAACACCACAGAGAGGACGGAAACCCTAAAAGGCAGAGAGGACGGGAGGGGAGCACCATGGAGCAAGCTCTGGGTGAGCGCCCTCCACACCTGCACCTCTGAGGGTAGCCCCCACGTGAATGTGGCCGCAGCAACCAGAGCAGAGAGGGGGGGTGGGAGGGAGGACCCATGAGGATGCCAAGGGCTCCAGACCCTGCTGGCACAGAAGGCCAGGCCCACTCCAAGGCCGCGTGAGCATTGAGGTCCACAACAACCAAGTGTGTGAGAAATGGAAGCTCTGGAGGGGCCAGAGTGGCAGGTGATGAAGACGCAGGCAGCCCTGAGTCAGGCCGACGTAGCTGTGTGACCAGGGCCTATGCGAGCTCCAAACTCTTCGCTGTGCCATGGCTGGCACTGGCACCCCCACTCCACAGGCTTGTTGGGAGGGTTAACTGCATAAGGCTTAGCACTGTGCTTGGCATGTAGTAGGTCTGCAAAACCTTAGCAGCCATGATGCCAACGATGACACGGATGATGATGGAATCCCTTTAGCTCTTGGGAATAAAGGTGCACATGAATCGAAGCTTTCACTGCTACGGACGCTTTCTTGTCTCGCCTACAAAATGAGATGGCTCAGCCAAATGAGTCCTAAGATTGCCACTAGAGCTTAAGGTTTAGCCCCTCGGAGTTTGCAAATTCTGGGAGTCTACAAGCCAGAATGAGTGAGGCCTCTGAGATCCCTTGTGTCATGAATAGGCAACTACAATCCAATGAGACTCTTTCCTCCCACCCCCCACCCCCGCGCAATATTCTAGTTTTATTATAGACTAGAGGCCTGATGCATGAAAATTCGTGCAAGAATGGGCCTTCCTTCCCCTGGCTGCTGGCACCACCTTCACTCTGGCCGGAGCCACCTTTCCGCCTTCCCACGCTGCCCAGAGGCCCAGTGCGGCTGGAGCATCCCACCCCCAGCCACTCGGCGCCTATGTATGCAAATTAACCTGCCATCTTTCTTGGGTTGATTTGCATACTCACTCCTGATTGGCTGGTGGGTGTCGCGAAGGTACAATATGCATCTTTCTCTTTTACTAGTGTAGATTGGTTGTAGCTTTATGTATGTCTTATATATTGTCAACTAAGCATAAATGGTTCTGCAGGCTTTGGCTAGAAAAAAGGTAATACAGATTTATCCAGGGGTCTTAGGGTTCGCAAACCATAAAAACAATTAGGCAATACCTAGAGTGTTTGGAGAAGAGAAAAGCTGAGGGTTCTTAGAGTGAAAAATACATTCTTGAGAAGAATCAGTTCTGCATTCCTAGCCCCTGGATTGGTCCGAGATGGTGTTCCTCTACATCAGCGGTCGCCAACCGGGGACCACCGGTGGGTGGTCCGTGAGGTCCGAAAGGTTGGCGATCGCTGCTCTAAATCACCGGTGGTCTGGATGCTCTAACATTCTTTCCTTAGCCTATCTGGAGGTTTGGTGTATACCCAGGATTTGCTGCAGGGCAAGTAAACCAATCATTCTCCCTATATCCTTTGTCCCAGCTCCAGGTAGTGTCCCACCATCCCTGGGCTTCTGTTTCCACTGCAATGATGCGCGAGTTGGCTCAGAAGAAGCGCGAGGGCGCTGAGCGTCTCTTAAAGATGCAAAACCCGCTCGGTGGCCGCATTCTCTCCTGGATGTGCTGAAGCCTCCCCAAGATGAATGGGGCAAAACTCAGGCTGCCATGGAAGCCGCCTTGACCTTGAAGAGGAACCCGAACCAGGCCCTTATGGAGCTGTAGGCCCTGGTTCCGCCCGCGCGGACCCTCAGCTCTGTGTCCCATGAAGCTCTTGAACACTGGGATCCAGTTCACGGGTTCCAAGCCACACTGGAGCTGGTTTGCCCTCCAAAGAGCTGGCCCGTCAGCCCCCCAGCTGCCCATCCATACTACGGCCCAGGGCTTCTCCTCCCACAGACACAACAGGGAAGGGCGGTGCTGGATGGGGGTCCTGGAAACGCCTGGACCAAGCGCGCCACGTCCACCCACATGGGTCGTGCACGGCCCACATGACATCTTTTCTGAAAGTAGAAATAACCTCACGCAAACACAAGACCGGAAGAGATGTTTGACAAGGAGATGCCCAAGCGTTGCCTAGGACCAGCACGACCGTTTCAGAACACACAGGGAAAGGACACACACACTCGGCACTTGGTCCTATGCAGTGACCTGGATCGTACACAGGAAATAGCTGGGTAAGCCTCCAACCTTAACACACACACACTTGATCAAATTCCACCTCCTGGTGATAGAAGGAGAAACAAACAAATCCATCATTTTTAGTAAGAGGAACTATTGGAAAATACTGTTAGGGAGGAACAGAAACAAATAGAATATTTTCCTGTTTTTACAAGTAAATAGGGGACAGGAAGCCACAAGTCGATTTCAAAATCCCATCCTGAAAGTCCAGAAAGAAATGTGAGCCGAGGCTCCAACGACACAGCCGCTAAAGAGCGAAGCTGACTGGCGGGGCTGGTGAACGCACAGGTCATCGGAGCGGAAAAGGCGTCTTTTCCAAAATGGGAAGTGGGTCCTCACTGGTGTGGCTCAGTGGATAGAGTGTCGGCCTGCGGACTGAAGGGTCCCCGTTCGATTCCAGTCAAGGGCATGTACCTTGGTTGCGGACATATCCCCAGTAGGAGGTGTGCAGGAAGCAGCTGATCGATGTTTCTCTCTCATCGATGTTTCTAACGCTCTATCCCTCTCCCTTCCTCTCTATAAAAAGTCAATAAAATATATATTTTTTTAAAAATGGGAAGGGGGTCTGAGCAAGCACAGGAACCCAGAAGCCCCCGCCGAGAGGGGGCTGGTGCCCCCCAGCCAGGGTGCTAAGCCCCACTTCCTGACCCCTCCAAGCTTCCCGCCTGTCCCTTCTCTGTGCACCCTGAAATGCACGTCCCTCTGTGTTCTGGGCAGCCCTGAAGTCTCTCATCCACGCGCCTCTCTCTTGCGGGCCGGCTTGATAAGGTTTCTAGGTCAAAGCATGATTCAAGGAACGTCTGAGACCAGCTACGTATTTCAAGTCAGAGATGAAGTCATGGAGGTCTGAGGTTGGGGGGAGATGATCCAGCCAGATGGGGGAACTAGACTGACCGTTACCGTGTTCACTGCTCTGAGTGAGGGAGCACAGGGCTCTGGGAGCCCAGAGGAGGGTGGGGACATCAGAGAAGGCTTTAGGGGACCCCGCGCCTGGGCTGGGTCTTGAACTAGAAGAAGAAGAGAAGGGCATTTTAGAAGGGGAAGCCCCCAGGGCCAAGGCAGAGAGGTGAGAGGTCAGCAGACGGCAGGGTACCCGGGGGCACACATGTAGGTGTAGGCTCAGCATGGGTTTCACGAGGGCAAGTCCTGTCCTCCCGTCCATCCGCTCCCCGGTGACGGAGGCATTACAGCACAAGGCGGGGTTCGGGGGAGAGCGATGTCACCTATCAGAGCAAGAGGGACTGACACTGAAAACAGGTTGAAGTATTTGTCTTGCTTCTTCTCAGGAGAACCGAGAAGAGAGTGTTCATGTCATGAAGAATATGGAGAAGAGCTCTAGCTGCTTTGGCTCCGTGGACAGAGCATCAGCCTGTGGACTGAGGGGTCCCAGGTTCGATTCCCAGTCAGGGCACAGGCCCCAGTTGCAGGCTCGGCCCCCAGTAGGAGGCGTGCAGGAGGCAGCCGATCCACGATTCTCTCTCATCATTGATGTTTCTCTCACTCTCCCTCTCCCTTCCTCCCTGAAATCAATACAAATATGTATTTTTTTTTAAATATGGAGAAGGTTCAGCCCTTCACCAGGGTGGAAGCAGGAAGTACCCACAACAAGCTTAGGAAGGGATGTTTTAGGAGAAATAGCGGGAAGCAGTCCTTTACCCCCGAAACATCTGGAACTAATCCGCCCTAGAGACGGTGGGGAGGCAACCAGAAGTCGGCTCGCGGAGGGTTTGGACCATTTCAGGGACAGGAGCGTCGCAGTGATTATTAAGGGAAGCTGGGGATGTTTGGGACGCCTGCCTGACCACTTGAGGTTGGAGTGTTGGGACAGCAGCGCGCCTTCCCAGCAAGCCTCGCAGACACGGCAGACCAAGGGTTGGGCCGGACTGACCACTCGTCCACCCCACCTGGCACTGCTCCAGCCCGGCTGGCCCTGGTTCTGATAATGATGGAGAGGCAGGACGCAGGGCAGGCCCCTGTGGAGCCTGTAGACCCACCCAGGACGGGCTGTGAATGCCCTTGTCCACGGGCTCTGAGCACTATCTGAGGTTATTACTGCAGACAGGTCTCCTTACCTCAACAGGGAGAGGCTCGCTTTGAGACAGACACCACCTATGGGTAGGCCAGGCAGGAGGTTTCTAGTGTCAGGGGTAGGGATGTGGAGAGTGCTAAGAAAAATCTGATAACAGTAAGGAGGAGCTAAGGATAGAGGATGAAGAGGTGATGATGATAGGACTATTGGTACGAGGGGCAGCGGTCGAGATGGTGGCGTTGACGGTGGAGAGTAAGCCACGGAAGTAAAGACGGAGGAGACAGAAGTGGAGGCAATGACAACGGAGACAGAGCTGGTGGGAGTGGGAGTGAGGATAATGGAGCAGTAGCAGGGGAAGTGATGTTGATGAAGGTAGTGGGGGTAAAATCGGAGGTATGGCAACTGCGGTGGGGGAAGTGACAGTGAGGGAACAGAGCACTGGTGGTGGGGGTGATGGTGGACGTAGTGGACTGCAGATGGGAGAGGTGATGTCGGAAGATGAAGCCAGTGAAGGTCAAGGTGAGGATGATGGTGATGGTGGTGTTAGTGAAAATAAAGGAAGAGCAATGGTGGAGGTGATGAAGGAGAGGAAGGCACTGGAGGTGGCGGTGGAGGTGAGTGGTTGCAGTGGAGGTGGTGAATAAAGAAGGAAGTTAATTGTGAGCTAGATCGGTCCGGGAAGGATGCCTGGAATGTGTGGGAATTTACAGACTGGTAGAATTTAGACAGGGGAGGGGGGACGGGGGTAGAGTAGGACATTCCAAGCCAGGGAACCGTTAGTGAGAATTTGCAGGGATAGAATAAGTAGGTTGTACTTATGGGGCAGCAGGAACAGCACGCTGGGGGAGGGGAAGGTGCACATGGGACTGGCATGGGAAATGAGCAGAACAAGGAAGTAAACCCTGGGAGCCTTGAGGCAGGAGGGACTGTTAGGAAAGGTGGGCTGTGGGCAGCTGGAAATGGCGAGCAGCGAGCTGAGAAATAGTGGAACCCATGGGATGGGCAGGGATGGCAGCCATGTTCCTGGCAGGGACTGGGTTAGCTCAAGCTCTGAGGCTCACTTAACCCTAAGACTTCGCTGATTTGCTCCTTCTTTCCTGAGGTCCAGGTTCCAACCACCACCACCACCCCTACCTTCACCCTAATTCAGCGACTCCCAAGGAATCAGGATGCACTGAGTCTGGTCTGACCCTTTGGCAGGCTGGACCCCAGGGATGTGCCATAGCCAACTCACGTGGGACCACGGAGCTGATAACACCAGTGCCTTCCCAACTTCCAATCCAATGGCATCGCACTGGTTGTCTGAAATGCACCACGGTGCGAGGGCTTCTACCACAAAGACTGGAAAATCGGCTTTTCTACTCCTGGAGATCCCGTCGCTAAACATTTAACTACACACCACTGACTGCACCCCAGGGACCCCAACAGGAAGAGCAGTGGCACTCCTCATGCTAGGCCCGGGGCACATCGCACATCCCTGCATTCTAACGTCTGTGATGGCATGTTTCAAATCTAACCTGTGGTGCCATACTTTTGAACATCCAATAGGCCACATGTGTTGAGGGGACGCCCCTTTGATAGGGCTCTTATGTTCTTTTGACGTGACTTCATCTTTGAGCACCTCCTGGGTTTTGACCACAAAAGATGCTCCAGGCTTATCTTTTTGCTTTTCCTGATGACTTATGGCATGTGCGGATTGGGGTGTTTATGGTGTGCTCTGATTGGGTTGTTTGTGGTGTGTGCTGATTGGGTTGACTGTTTATGGTATGTTCTGATTGGGTAGACTTATAGGTTTGTTCTGACTGGGTTGATTACGGTGGGTTCCGATTGGGTTGTTTAAAGTATGTTCTGATTGGGTAGATGGTTTATGGTGTGTTCTGATTGGGTAGGTTTATAGTTTGTTCTGACTGGGTTGATTATGGTGGGTTCCGATTGGGTTGTTTAAAGTATGTTCTGATTGGGTAGATGGTTTATGGTGTGTTCTGATTGGGTAGACTTATAGTTTGTTCTGATTGGGTTGATTATGGTTTGTTCTGATTGGGGTGTGACTGGGTTGTTTATGGTGTGTTCTGATTGGGTATATCGTTTATCGTTTGTTCTGATTGGGTTGATTATGGTTTGTTCTGACTGGGTTATTTATGGTGTGTGTCCTAATTGGGTTGTTTTAAAGTATGTTCTGATTGGGTAGACTGTTTATGGTGTGTCCTGGTTGGGTTGTTTAAAGTGTGTTCTGATTGGGTAGGTTGTATATGGTGTGTCCTGATTGGGTTGTTTAAAGTGTGTTCTGATTGGGTAGATTGTTTATGGCGTGTTCTGATTGGGTTGTTTAAAGTGTGTTCTGATTGGGTAGACTGTTTATGGTGTGTCCTGGTTGGGTTGTTTAAAGTGTGTTCTGATTGGGTTGTTTTTAAATTGGGTTGTTTAACGTATGTTCTGATTGGGTAGACTGTTTATGGTGTGTCCTGGTTGGGTTGTTTAAAGTGTGTTCTGATTGGGGTGTGACTGGGTTGTTTATGGTGTGTTCTGATTGGGTATATCGTTTATCGTTTGTTCTGATTGGGTTGATTATGGTTTGTTCTGACTGAGTTATTTATGGTGTGTGTCCTAATTGGGTTGTTTTAAAGTATGTTCTGATTGGGTAGACTGTTTATGGTGTGTCCTGGTTGGGTTGTTTAAAGTGTGTTCTGATTGGGTAGGTTGTATATGGTGTGTCCTGATTGGGTTGTTTAAAGTGTGTTCTGATTGGGTAGATTGTTTATGGTGTGTCCTGATTGGGTTGTTTAAAGTATGTTCTGATTGGGTAGACTGTTTATGGTGTGTCCTGGTTGGGTTTATTCTTTGGCAAAGGAAAAAGGCAAAAGGCCAAAAGTCATTAGCACTTCCTCATCTGTGTCCTCAGGATCTCAGGCCACTTCTGTCCCTCCCTAGGCCAAGAAAATGGCCCAAATTAGATGCGTGAACATGCAGAGGCTCCTGAGAGCCAGGGGGACCAGCATAAGCATGGTGATGGTTATCACACCTCCTCCTCCCAAGAGCCCGGGGTCAGGCTCTCCACAGGCTGGGCTTGTCCAGCGGCTGTGAAATTCCTCCTGAGCTCAGCAGGACGTGGCATTTGGACTCCGGGTGAGCAGAGCATTCCAGACGCCGCCCAGAATGAGGCATGAGGGAGGCCAGTCATGAGCAGGGAGGGGGGCAGGACCCTGAGTCAGTCTTTCTGAGTGGGACCCTTGCTGACTCACCCAGCCTGTGGGGCGTTCCTGAACCTGGGAGGCGAGAAAAACACCAGAGAACCCAATTCTAGGACTTGGGAGAAGTCCGCTCTCCCAGCTGCCTCCCCCTCTGTGTGCAGAATATGAAAACTAATATTTTAATGTATAAGTGTTACTACCTATTGGCACTTACATAGCTCCCAGTTTGAACTGTATGAAATTTCCATTTCTGTGGGCCAAAAATGGTTGCATATCGGCATTTTCATACAGCTCAATCCCAAATGGGCCAGAAATGCTCCAAGTGCTTTTCTATATCATCTCCTTGTATTCTCACAACTCTACAAGGTAGATACTCATCTGAGGAAACTGAGGCTCAGAGAGGTAAGACACTTTCAGCACCTGCCTCCTCTCTCCTTATCTGTCTGAGGGATTTGTCACAGACCAGAGCCATTCACCGCCAGGAATTAACAAGCAGCAGGGAATTAACACCCCCAGAGGCAACCCTCCATCAATGGGGGACCGGTGTTGGTAGATGCATGCTCCAGCCTGCTGTCCCGTATAGTAGAGACCGAGGCAAATCTGAGGCATGTTCCATGTGGGGATCCCAGCAGGATGGGGCCTCAGTTGCCCAATCTATAACCTGCCCATTGATGTACCCTTTATGGGCTTCCCTCTGTTCCCTGACTCACTTTCCCCACTCCCTCACTAGGATGAACTACCAAAGAAAGGACTTTCCTTCATTTCATTTCCTTTTATTTTATAGAGAGGAAGGGGGAGAGAGGGAAAGAGAGAGAGAGGAAGAGGGAGCAAGGGGGAGAGGGAGAGGGAGAGGGGAGGGAGGAAGGGCAAAGAGGGAGGGAGAGGGAGGAGAGAAACATCAGTTTGTTGTTCCACTAAGTTATGCATTCATTGGTTGATTCCTGGATGTGCCCTGACCGGGGATTAAACCCACAACCTTGGTGTATGGGGACGATGCTCCAACTCACTGAGCGACCCGGTCAGAGTTTATCTTGCTTCTTGGTGCTTTGAGGGGAACTGAGGACACACCTGGTTTCTAGTTCTCACTCCTTATTACCGTATTTTCCGGCGTATAAGACGACTGGGCGTACAGAAGATTTTCCTGAGTTAAAAAGTCGTCTTATACGCCGGAAAATACGGTAACTGCAGGGCACTCTCTCCGGGCCGCCCTTTCCCTGCTGGATACAGGGCTATGGCCTCTGAACAGCACTCAGGGAACAGGGGGAGACAAGGTTTTCCCTAGGCAATGACTGTGAACACGTCCTGCACAGCACAGGGGTCGACATGAGGAGGTGTAGCACCTTTCTTAGTTATGCCAGAGTGGAGGCAGCCAGGTGATTCCAGGGGACCCGGAGAGGAAACGTGCCCGCATACAAGAGCAAAAATTCAAATGCTGGCCATTTCCCCTTCTCTCTCAGTCCTTCCTCCAGGACGGAACGTGCTGGTTCCTCTAGTTCTTGTGCCAACTTCTGATCATGCCACCTGTCTTCTGCATCCTTAATAGGCCTATGACGGCAGGGACTATGAAGAGTTTAATCCTACCAACCCCCCTGAATATTCCTTCGAAGAAGAGGAAGGCCCAGCCGGCGTGGCTCAGTGGTTGAGCGTCGACCTATGAAACCAGGAGGTCACAGTTCGATTCCCGGTTGGGACATATGCCCAGGTTGTGGGTTCGATCCCCAGTAGGGGGTTGTGCAGGAGGCAGCCGATCAATGATTCTCTCTCATCATTGATGTTTCTATCGCTCTCTCTCTCTCTCTCTTCCTGTCTGAAATCAATAAAATTATATTGAAGAAGAGAAAGGAGAACTGATACTCCTTGAGGGGGCTACTCTGCTAAATGCTTTACATAAGTGGTCCTTTTTAGTCCTCCTAAGAATACTGCCAAATTGGTATCAATAGTTTTACTTTATGAACAGCATAAACTGATGAACAAAAACAGATCCAGAGACAGAAAAGCATCGATCAGACCGTCAAACCTCAGAGGGAAGGTAGGGGAGGGTGGGGGTAAGTGGGAGAGATCAACCAAAGGACTTGTATGCATGCATATAAGCATAACCAATGGACAGACACCAAGGAGGTAAGAGGGGAGTGGTGGGGGGAATGGGGGGGTAAGAACACATACGTAATAAATACCTTAATCAATAAAGAAAATTAAAAAAAAAAGAATTTAGCCCTAGCTGGTTTGGCTCAGTGGATAGAGCATCGACCCGCGGACTGAAGGGTCCCAGGTTTGATTCCAGTCAAGGGCACATGCCTGGGTTGCTGGCTTGATCCCCTGTGGGGGGCATGTAGAGGCAGCCGATCAATGACTCTTCTCATCATGGATGTTTCTGTCTCTCTATCCCTCTCCCTTCCTCTCTGAAACCAATAAAAACATATTTTTTAAAAAAGAATTTTAAAAAGTTTTACTTACACCAATGCCCAGTGGTTAGTGCCTAAGGTCACTCAGCAAGGAGTGGGACAGCCAGGCTACAAATCTGTCCACTTTCCCAAGCCCGTGTTCCTCCAAGCTCCTATACGCTCCCTCTCAGAAGGCCGAGCTCTGTCCAGCAACACTGCCCCGGCTCATAAATCCTCTTTAGACATTGTCCTCCGAGCCAAAGAAAACCAGACTTACGAACATTTGGTTATAATGTTATCGGTCAGCTGTGTGCCTTCCCCCACTTCTCCCTGGAAGCAGCACAGTGAGGAGGTTCAACAGGTGGACTTGAGTGTCAAACCGACGGGGTTTGAACCTGCATCTCTGCTGTGTGACCTTAGGCAAGTGACTTAAAGTCTCTGTGCCTCCGCTTCCTCAGATGTCAAGTGTGGACCAGGGAGTCCTAGTGTACCTCCCTGGAAAGGCTGTGGCGATAAAGCATCCACGTTCATCCACGTCAAGTGCTCGGCGCCACGTGTAGTACGTAAGGAGTGCTCAGTCCACACTGGCAAGTGCTGTCCTACCAGGAAAGCCCTGGCTGATTCCCACCCCTTCTGTGTGTGGCCGGGGCCCTCTGCGCTCTGCCTCCCCAGCACCCCAGGCTGCCTGTCACTGCAACCCCTGGGAGCTGTCGCTGCCTGCCACTTTCTACCAGGCATCAGCTATGCTCTCTGAAGGCTATATCATTCCCAGACCAGGTGGGCCGGCGGGGGAGGGGGAGAGGGGAGGTGGGGGTGGTTCTTAGAAGGACGTCCAGCTGGTCACCGGCTGGCCAACCTGCTGATCACACCTAGCGAACCATCCACACTTCCAGTATATCCTCCCCTGCATACAACAAGAACAATGCCTGGCTCACCATCAGCCATCGATGAATGAGCTCCCAAGGACTTCTAGTTATTTTTAATTTTAAAACAACAACCGTCCCCACTGAGAATATTCAAGATAGCTTGGAGTCCGTTCCTCAAATAGTGGCCGCCTCCCTGGCTATGCGGGTAATCCAGCCTCCCGGGGTGGGCGGGGGGGAGGGGTTGTGGGGGGGGGGGCAAACTCATTTGCATGGATAAATTCTGATGTGTGGTTTCTGCGAGTCAGTGCTTCTTTGTGTCCCTCCCAGGGCTGTGCACACAGTAGGAGCTCAATAAATAGTTTGTTTATTTATCGAAGTACTCCGGGGCCCCTGACTTCACAAACACAACCCAGAACTGGAGTCCCCGCCCTCGCAGGCCAGGCCTGGGTCCATCTGGGCAGACAGATGACCATTCACTGGCCGGCTTCCTCTGGGAATACTGTCCCGGCTCCAAGAAGGACTGCTGAAAAGGAGCCATTCTCCCATCTCAGAAGGGCCTCAGACACTCCACAGCGAGGGTTTTTTTTCTCAGCTTCCTCACTTGACCTTTGGGCCCACCGGGCAGTTGGGTGAAGCCCCGGGAAGGCCCGTGACAAATGGCCTGCCCCCAGCCCACGATGCAGTCTGCTCTCCTGGACTGCCCATTCGGGGCTCTCTGGGGCTGTCTTGGGACCCTGGCAGAGCACAGAAGGCCCTATTTCCCTCCTTTCCACTGGCCCAGGGGCTGGTCTCCACCGGAAGTGGAGACCAGCTCCTTCCGGTGGCCACAGCCTCTGGGCCATCGACTCTCTCCCTTCCCCTGTCTCCCTCCAGCATAGCCGGGGGTCACGGCATTTGGTCATCTTTTTTCTTTTTTTTTCTTTTTTAATGTATTTTATTGATTTTTTTACAGAGAGGAGGGGAGAGGGACAGAGACTAGAAACACTGATGAGAGGAATATTGATCAGCTGCCTCCTGCACGCCCCCCACTGGGTATGCGCCCGCAACCAAAGTACATGCCCTTGACCGGAATCGACCCCGGGACCCCTCAGTCCACAGGCCGACGCTCTATCCACTGAGCCAAACCAGTCAGGGCTTGTCATGTTAAATTGTCACAAAAGTACTGACTGGCCGGTATGAGGGTTTCAGAGAGCCGGGCAGTCACGGCTCCCCTCCCCCTGTACCATGGCTCCATCTCTGAAGACTGGCACGCTTGGGGAGAGAAGGTGGTGCTGGTCATGGCCCCAGACACGCAGGCTCCGCTGAATCATCTGGGAGGAGGAGGTGGGGCACGAGGGAGCCAGTGGGAGTGCATGGCGTATGAGCATGTATTGGGGTCAGAGAAAAAGATCTAACAGGATATACTCTGGGGTCTCCTGAGGGATCGGGTCAACGACCTCCCATCTTTTGGTTGCTGTATCTCATCCCCAACTTCTAGCACTTGCGTGAGAGCATTCACGAGAGACCACACAAGCAGGACACAGCACCACGATCCCACCAAAGGTCAATGTCACAGTCAAGGGCTTAGGTTCTGGGAACATTGACACTGTATGATTGCGCCGATAAGGAGATCAACTCACAGAGAGAGAAAACAGAACCGCGGTTGCCAGGACTTGAGGAAAGGGGAGACCAAAGGATTTGTAGTTCATAGGTACAGAGATCCGCTTGGAGAAGATGAAAAAAGTCGAGAGATGGATGGTGGTGATGGTGGCAAAAATAAGATGAATATATTTAATGCCACTGAACTGTATGCTTAAATATGACTAAAAGGGTCAATTTTATGTTGAGCATATTTTACCACAATAAACATTACTTTCTCTAGATTTTTTTAAAAAGTTTATGTTCTGGGAACTGAGAGGCCTGTGTTCAAATTCCCACATACCAGGTGACCTTGGACAAGTCCGGTACTATTATTTTTTTCTTTTTTTAACATATATATTTTTATTGACTTCAGAAAGGAAGGGAGAAGAAGAGAGAGAAACATCAATGATGAGAGAGAATCATGATCGGCTGCCTCCTGCACCCCCCACACTGGGGATCGAGCCACAACCCGGGCATGTGCCCTGACCGGGAATCAAACCATGACCTCCTGGTTCATAGGTCAACGCTCAGCCACTGAGCCACGCCGGCCGGGCAAGTCAGGTACCATTCTGAGTGTCAGTTTCCTCACCTGTCAAAAGGCCCGAATAATCCTTGCTACCTTGTAGCACTGGGGCGAGGAAAGCTCAGGACCTGGCACACACTGAGTGCTAAGCAAGTATCGGCTACATAATTATCAAGTGCAAAGACAGCGGGTACGCAGGCAGCAACAAGTTGACCCATGTGGCTGGAGCTAGGGGGCAGGTGCCAAACATCATGTGAGAAGGGACTGAAACGATAGATCGGAGGCCATGCCCTGTGGGAAGCTTCTAGTTCATGCAGTGTTCGTGGGGAGCCATCGAAGTTGTGAGCAGGGGGGACAATGCAAACAGAACTGGTGTCAGGGAAGGAGGTGAGAATGGAGAGCTTATAACCAGAGAAAAGGCACAGCCTGTGGTCTTGTTACCAATGCCCTTGTGTTCCGATCATGCCAAGCTCATGCCCCCCTACACCTCCCACTCCCAGCCTACTCAGCAAACAGGGTCACCCTTGACATTGAGGATTGCAGCTTGCTCCTTCCCCGCCCTCTGGATGTGAACGTGAACTCTTGCTTGCATTTGCCGAGTGAAAATAACGGGACTGAGCGAGAAATGGCAGGTATGATGTCACGCTGATCTGGCACGACGGCCTCGTCTTCACACCTTTCTTCTCCCTTCCCTGGGATTCCTCTTCCCTCTGCAGTGCTCTTTGCCAGTCTCTGACAGGGGAACCTTGGCGCTTAACTGCATGGGTCTGGCGGTCAGTCCCGTGCACCAGTTACGTTGGATCTGCAGGTAGGGAATCCTGCAGCCACTGCTCCCAGGAACCCTGGCGGCCTACCTGATCCCATGCCAAATGGCATAGCAGCGCAGAACAGGCAATGGAGTCAGGCCATGGGCACCCGATGGCAGAGACTGGGCCTGCCTTGTTCTCTGATGACCTCCCAGCGCTTGCAACAGTGCCTGGCACACAGCAGGCACTCAATAAATGCACGCTCCGTGGAGTGAGTGGAGGATGGATGCCCGTCACCACGAGCCGTCAGGTGTACCGAATGCCCTGCGGGTCAGCAGTGCCTTGCTGACACGTGCCAGGCTTTGGGAAGGGGGCCAATACCCATGCTGTATGGGTGGTCGGTGGGTAATGAGCGGGTATTGGAGGAAGGGGCAGGTGGCAGGGCTGTGTAGGCAGATCCACTCTGCGGATGAGTCCGGCCGAGGCACGCTCAGGGTGGGATACGGTGTCAGCACAGGTATAAAGACCCGGTGCTCCACCCCCACCCCAGCACCCAATCCGTGCCCACCACAGAGGTCACCAGACAAGGGCAAGTTGACTGCCTCTGTCGGTGGCAGATGCCCATGACCCACAACTTCAGAAACCCACCGGCGAAGGGCCAAGCAATCAGGCCTGGCCTTCGGACCAGAGCCCAAGGTAGGGCCCCTGGAGCTATGGCAGAGCCCACCCCGCCCCGACCAGGAGTCCACGGCAGACCGCACGTCCGTTCCCAGCGTGGTCAGGACTCAGCTCCACGCACACACACAGGCGAGAGGGGACCCCGGGAGGTCTGGGCCCAGGGCACACGTCCAAGGCCCCCAAACAAGGACAGGCTTTGTGCTGCAGGCGGGCAGTAGGACAGCCAGTCCCTGGGCCCCTCCTGGCAGGTCCCAGCCACTGCGCTGCCCGTGAATTCCTGAGGCCACAGCTGGGTCCTGGCTGCGTGGAGATGGCAGGCGGGCAGCCTGGAGTCTTGGCCTCGGCCCTCAACCTGCCCTCCCTCTCCCGGAGAAGCGCCCAGACCTCCGAGGGATGCAAATCATCCATCGAGACAAACAGAGATTTGAGCATAAGTTTGCTTTTCCTGGGAGTGGTTCAAGGGCACACACAGGGTCCCTGGGCTGCTCTCCCATAGAAAGGGCCGCATGCACTTCCAATACGGGCGGTGGGGGACGCTAGGGGTGCCTTCCTCCTGGCCCCGCCTCCCCATGGCCCTCAGGAGCGAGGGGCTGTGCACACCTGAGACACCTGAGTGTCTTGCACTCTCTGAGGCCACCCCAGGGACAAGCAGGAAGGAGCCTGAGGCGGGTCTCTCAGGTTCTCACCCCAAGATCCCGATTCCCAAGCCACGCTCATCCACTGCTCCCAGGAACCCTGGCAGCCTACGTGACCCCACTCTCCTCAACCCCCTCCCACATCCCCCCCCCGCCCCCACCTCTCTCCTGAACCTAACTCTGGGTTCTGCCTGAAAACAGGCCCACAGGGGCCAACGTGACCCTGGGAAGGGACTTGCTGGACCGTTCTCTGGAGGGTATTATCTCACTCCGCTGGGAAGTGCCCGTACAAAGAGGAGTGTGACATTTCAGGAGGCAACCTGTCAACACGGGTAAGGTCTTTTACAATGGTCTTCCTCCTGATCGGCGATTTCAAGGAATTCATTCTCGGAGACAGGAATTAGCACTGTGCACAAAGGTGTTCACTGTGGCATTACAATAATAACGAGGCAATTGGAAACAAAGCCATGGCCATCCATAGACTAGTATACACTGAGTGGCCAGATTATTATGATCTCTGAACGCATAATAATCTGGCCACTTAGTGTGTGTGTGTGTGTGTGTGTGTGTGTGTGTGTGTGTGTGTGTGTGTGTTAGAGGCCTGGTGCATGAATTCGTGCATGGGTGGGGTCCGGCCAGCCTGGCCAGGGGGAGGGGACATGGGCGTTTGGCTGGCCTGCCTGCTGGTCGAACTCCTGGTCGAGGGGACAATTTGCATATTAGCCTTTTATTATATAGGATATACACTGAGTGGCCAGATTATTATGCATTCAGAGATCATAATAATCTGGCCACTCAGTGTATAGACTTGACAAGGCATGGGCATGGGGGAAAAATGTCATGATATAGCATTAAAGGGGAAAAGTAAATTACAAGCTGTATATCAGGCATCCTCAAACTACAGCCCGTGGGCCACATGCAGGTGTTTTTGCTGTTTTGTTTTTTTACTTCAAAATAAGATATGTGCAGTGTGCATAGGAATTTGTTCATAGTTTTTTTTAAACTATAGTCCGGCCCTCCAACTGTCTATAGTGAACTGACCCCCTGTTTAAAAAGTTTGAGGACCCATGCTGTATATTGTCAGAGTAAGAGCTCTGATAGGCCAGGGTCTGAGTGTGCCGAAGCCGAGAGCTAAAATAAAGAGAAACCAGGGTTTGCAAAGGCACGCCCTTGCCTCAGAGCACAGAGCACAATGTTTTCCTGACCAAATGAAATCATAACAGCCTGCATTCACTAAGTGCTTATGATATAGAGGGAAATTTCTAAAAAACTAGATAAAGACAATGAAGAAGCAGAATGGGGGGTAAAAGATATGTAGGAAAAACAAGATAAATAGAAAGCACACCATAAGAGGGTAAAACTAATAACTCCCTATGATAATTATTATAACTGGTAAAAGTCTAAACTCAACCTTTAAAAGTTAGCCAGATTTGCTTTAACCCTTTGCACTCGCTTGCTTTTTTCTCGATTCCTTTATTCTAATGCTAACCGTGTCGAGTCACACTCGACATCCGAGTGCAAAAGGTTAAGAAATATGTGCACAAATCAGAAAGTGTAGAATTACTTTATAAAGGAGAAACTTGTAAATCCACAACCATATATGTAATATTTAGGAGAGAAAGTCAAAACATGAAAGGGTTGAAAATAAGACTGAAAAAGATGTACCAAGAAATACTACTATAACCCCCCCCAAAAAAAATAATAACCACTACAGCTATATTAAGCTTTAAGAGAAAAAGCATTATTGAGAATATCAACAACTGCATAATTCTAAAAGGAGTCATTCACCAGGAAGCTATAGCAATTATAATAAATTTAGTATCCAAGCTTATAAGACAAAAAGTGAGAAAATCACAAGGAGAAAATTATAAATCCTCAGTCATAATGGAAGATTTTTATTACACTTCTCTCAATAACTGCTATATTGAACAGACAAAAATTCAGGAAGGACAGAATATTAGAATAACACAATGAAGTGTCATTTATGGACATGTACAGAACCATGCACCCAGCATTTAGAAATACTTTTCAAGAACATCTAACAACACATTTGCAAAAAAATTTATTATTTACTAAGCACAAAGACACCCTTCCTACCAGCTAGGTCTCTGACACTTCTCTGCACTTTACTTGAAATCCTTTCTGGTACTTAACTTGGAAAAAAAAATACCTTTTTTTTATATTTGAAACTTTTCTGTAAGTTAAAGATAATGTTTTTTAACTGAAGGACTTGTATGCATGCATATAAGGATAACCAATGGACACAGACACTGGGGAGGGGAGCGGGGGATGGGCATGTACCAGGGGGTAGGGGAGGTGGAGGGGAGGTCAATGGGGGAAAAAGGGGAGACATGTGCACTACTATTTGTAATACTTTAAAGAATAAAAAAAAATTATGTTTTTTAAACATTTCATTTAAAAACCTTACAGGATGCGGCCAAAACAGTGACTAGACATTTTATAGCCTTAAATGTTTAGATTACAAAAGAAGGCTGAGAATTAACCAGCAAAGTACCCAAGACATTTGAGAAAGAAAAACAGAGTAAACCTAAGAAAGCAGAAGGAAGGAAATACTAAAGATAAGTGGCGGCAAAGTCATACGGTCATGTCAACGCGTCCACAGTTATGCAGGGGTGTAACCTGATACAACCAATCTGGAAAACCATTTTCCTAACCTAGTGAAGTTCAGGTTCGCACAACCTATGACTTAACAATCCCACCTTCAGCAGCTTCTCCGCGTGCCCCAAGAGATAGTACAAGAATGCTCTTTTCGGGATTGTTTGTAAGAGCCAAAAAATGAACACAAATGGAATGTCCGTTTACCGAATGGAAAATAAATCACCATCTATTCATACAGTGGAACACTGTGGACCAGTAAAAATGAACACACCACAGCTACACGCATCACCACAGAAGGAATTTCAAAACCATAATGACGAGCGACAGTCACTGGTGACAGAAGAATTCATATTCTGAAACTATGTCAAGAAAACATAGGCCTATATGTCCTTAGGGCTGGGAAGACTGTCTTAAATAAGACATAAAAAGGCATGCAAACCATAATGTGTGAAAGACTGATAAAATTGGTATTATGAAAATTAAAACTTCCTGCATGACAAGCCACAGGCTGGGAGAAGAGATTTGCAGCCGACTGAACTGACAACAGACTAGTCCCTAGAATTTATAAAGGAACTAGAGGCCCAGTGCATGAGATTCGTGCACTGTGGGGGAGCGGGGTGTTCCTTCAGCCTGGCCAGAGCCCTGTCACAGTCCAGGAGCCCATGGGGGATGCCTGACTGCCGGCTTAGGCCCATTCCCCTTGGGCAGCCGGCCTGAGCTGTCAGCCAGACATCCTTAGCGCTGCCGTGGAGGCAGGAGAGGCTCCCACCATCGCTGCTTCACTCGCCAGAGCCCTGAGTCGGCTTCTGGCTGAGCAGCGCTCCCCCTGTGGCAGTGCACTGACCCCCATGGGGCAGCTCCTGCATTGAGTGTCTGCCCCCTGGTGGTCAGTGCGTATCATACCGACCAGTCGTTCGGCCGTTCGGTCTATTTGCATATTAGCCTTTTATTATATAGGGTTATTAAATGTCAACAAAAGTCAAGCTCAACAGCAAAAGAAATGGGCAAAGCTTATGAAGATCCAAGTCAAAGAAAAGGAAGGTGGAATGACTGACACACTTAAGAAGATGCTCTGGAGAAGGTGGGATGCAAATTAAAACTCTGATGCTTGACCTCAGTGCTCCGCCCAGGCGCTCAACACCACGCTTACCCACCTGCAGCTGTCACTCATCCGGGAAAGGTACCTTCAGTCCCATGGGCTGCTGACCACACCCCAGCACTCTACTGCCCCGCCTAGGTGTCAAAGCTCACCTGTGTCCTGCCCGGTGGTACACTGCTAGAGCTGGTTAGGTCCCCAGGAGTTAGACACACACAGCTTCCCTCTTCCCTAAGCCACATACAGACTTCCAGGAATGGCTGGACTCAGGCAGAATCAACTCGCAGCTAAAGCCTGTGATTCATAAAACAGTGGGCCCTAGCCGGTTTGGCTCAGTGGATAGAGCATCAGCCTGTGGATCAAAAGGTCCCAGGTTCGATTCCGGTCAAGGGCACGTACCTCGGTTGCAGGCTCCTCCCTGGCCCAGGCCTTGGTCGAAGCTTATGCAGGAGGCAACCGATCTATGTGTTTCTCTCACATCGATGTTTCTCTCTGTCTTTCCCTCTCTCTTCCATTCTCTCTAAAAATCAATGGAAAAATGTCCTCGGGTAAGGATTAACAAAAATAAAATGTCTGTCCTCTTCAACACTCAACCCTATTGCCGAGTCGGTCTCACCATGGCTTGCCTCCTTTCTCTGTGGTGGACTCGCCTCCATGTCCTCAAATATTCATCTCCCTTGCAATTAAGTGTCTGTCGGCTTCTCCACCCCATTCCCGTGTGTCTGAACCCCCGAGGGTGGATACAGTTTGGGATCGTTCCCGGAAGGCTACCCAGCCCCTATCACTATCAATGGACGCCAAACATCATTCATGGCTCGAGTCTTTTTTCTGAGATAAGTAAAGCTTGCTCATTTTTTCATCAAGGTAGAAAGTGAAAACAAAGAACTTTGGAATAACCAAGGTCTGGTGACATCTCCGGCGTGCCATTTTGCTGGGGGGACCTAACACTTGACTTCGGCCAGCCGTGGCATCCCAGATACTCCTGCATGACACCTCTAGTAAGAAATTCAGGAGTAAGGATAAACTGCTCAAGAAATACAGGCTGCCGAAACCGGTTTGGCTCAGTGGATAGAGCGTCGGCCTGCGGACTGAGGGGTCCCAGGTTCGATTCCGGTCAAGGGCGTGTACCTTGGTTGCGGGCACATCCCCAGTAGGGGGTGTGCAAGAGGCAGCTGATCGATGTTTCTCTCTCATCGATGTTTCTAACTCTCTATCCCTCTCTCTTCCTCTCTGTAAAAAATCAATAAAATATATTTAAAAAAAAAAAAAAAAAAAGAAATACAGGCTTCTTAGCCCCGACCAGTGTGGCTCAGAGGTTGAGCATCAACCTATGAACCCGGAGGTCACGGTTCGATTTCCGGTCAGGGCACAGGCCTGGGTTATGGGCTCGATCCCCAGTGTGGGGCGTGCAGGAGGCAGCCGATCAATGATTCTCTCTCATCACTGGTGTTTCTATCTCTCTCTCCCTCTCCTTTTCTCTCTGAAATCAATAAAAATATTTTTTTTAAATAAGAAAAAAAATACAGGCTTCTTTCTTGACAAGCCATAACGCAGCCATGCCACAGAACAGGGGAGAGTTAGCTGCCACGTTGCAGGAACACAGCAACTTATCGGTCTTGGGTTCCAGCTCTCACCCCTGGCAAGAATGCCCTCTACAAAGTCCTGAGGACAGAGAGGTGAAGTCTGGCTATACTAAACACCCAGCACCCAGCACCCAGCACCCAGCAGGAGACATGGCAAACCACTGAACTCAATCAGTATCTGCTGAGCAAATAAGTGGATTTTTAATTTACTGAAATGTTTATTAGCAGCTTCGTTTGAATGTGGTCTTTGACCTATTCGCTTTATTTCGTGACTTGGAACGACATTTCTGTATTTTTACACGAGGGTTACATTTAGAGTCTAACCGCCCTCAGAAAATAGCTTTTTTTTACGAATCTAAAAATTCTCAAGCTTGTTGTTTCAATGAGACTGGAAGCAACATTTCTCTAAATGGCTCCTTTAAAAGCAGACGTAAATCAGCCCCGCTTCGCTGGTACAAAAATACTGATGCAACTAACGAATTAGAAGTTATTTGCAGATTGCAGCATGCTAAATCTGTCCTAAAAAAAATCTACTCATGTCACCAAATATGGGTTTCTCTATAGCACTAAAAAATAAAAGTTATTTTTAAATGTAATGTAACCCAAATGTCAACAATCCCCTCGTTCCCTCCTCATTCTTTTCTTTCCTATGTCCTCCTCAGCAGTGGCTGAGAATAAAAGTTCTTCACGTGGTTATATAACATTGCATAAAACTCAGAAAAGAAAAGGAAAACTACCAAAAAAATGTAAGCGTTTTTATGACCTTCCTTCTTTCCTTCCTTCCTCTCTCTCTCTCTCACTTTGCGTTTTTGCTGTTGTTCATTCACATTCTACGCACTTTGACATACATTACCACATCCCAACCCTCACTGCACCTTGAAGTCAGCAGATCAGGCTGCATCATGCATTTTCAAAAGGGAAATCCATATATATAAGAACCTAAGTGACCATTATGACCAGATGACCAGATGACCGGCCAGTCGCTATGATGCACACTGACCACCAGGGGGCAGATGCTCAATGCAGGAGCTGCCCCCTGGTGGTCAGTGTGCTCCCACAGCCAACCTCCTGCGGCCGGCCAACCTCCCAAAGTCCCTCCTCCCAGCTGGCCGGCCCCAATCGGCCAGATGGGGACTAGGCGAGATGGCCCTGATCGGCCCCAATCGCCGGCCAGGCCAAGGGACCCCACCCATGCACAGATTCGTGCACCAGGCCTCTAGTCATTTAAGAGAAGTTGCCCTAAGGCTGCAGTTCCTGAGTCAGGCTAAGCCAGACTGCAGGCTCTGCTGCAGGAGGGTAAGTGGACCTCAGAGTTCCTTCGGAATCCGTGTGTCAGGAGAGTAAGTCCAGGAGGATTCCGAGGAAAGGACCTCCTTCCCAAGAAGGAGCATCCCGGAGAACCGGGTGGCTGGATGGAGTCGGAGCACACCTGGAAAGCGGATCACCTGGTTCTAGATCCAGGTCTGCCTCCAGCAAGGCGATCCTGGGCCAATCCCTCCCCTGTCCCAGCCCAGGCTGCCTGTTCCACTCAATACAGGAAGAACTGAGTGGCTGACCGCCAGCGTGCAGGCTGGCTCCAGGATATCGATTTTACGTTCGTCTTCATTCTATTTAGCATCCTCTGGCTTATGCTTTCTGAAAGCAAATCAATTTGATTTCTCATTATAAATACTTCATCTTCCGTCATGTAAATGCTGGTGAGTGTGAAGTTGTATGTCCCCAGAGGGACTTTATTTTCCACGCCAAACCGCACTACCTGTTACAGGACCGACAAAAGTGGAAGCTTTAACCTCCTGATGGCAGCTCTTTAGAGATAAATGCAGAGGCCCGGGGAGGCACTAAGCCAGACACCATCAGGACAGCACCCCAAACCTCCACCAGGCTTTGAGCCATCTTCCCAAGCTGGTTTCCTAGACTCGAACTGAGCCCAAGGGTCTGATACCCCATAATAATCACGTTTATTGAGGACTTACTATGTGCTTACTGCGTTCTCCCAGCTTTCCCAGTTGTTATAAGGATTAAATGTATTTATTCATTTAATCCTTATAACAACTCAACCCAGTTCTTATTATTTGCATTTTACACGTGAGGAAAATGAGGCACAGAGAGGGTAGGTAACTTGTACCAGGTCACACAACTAAGTGGTAGAGCCAGGATTCAAACTCAAAGCATTCTGCCTCCAGGCTGATGGATTCATCACAACACATGTTGTCACGATTTATAATCAATAGAATCAAGGAGCCGAAAATGGTTTGGCTCAGTGGATATAGCGTCGGCCTTCGGACTGAAGGGTCCCAGGTTCGATTCCGGTCAAGGGCATGTACCTTGGTTGCGGGCGCATCCCGAGTGGGGCGTGTGCAGGAGGCAGCTGATCGATGTTTCTCTCTCATCGATGTTTCTAGCTCTCTATCCCTTTCCCTTCCTCTCTGTAAAAAATCAATAAAATATATTTTAAAAAAATAGAATCAAGGAATTTTACTAGGGAGCCCGGCCGGTGTGGCTCAGTGGTTGAGCATGGACCTATGAACAAGGAGGTCACATTTCGATTTTCCCAGTCAGTACACATGCACGGGTTGCGGGCTCAATCCCCGGTCGGGGACGTGCAGAAGGCAGCCAATCGATGATTCTCTCTCATCAATGATGTTTCTCTCTCTCTCTCCCACTCCCTTCCTCTCTGAAATTAATAAAAATATTTTTAAAAGAAATTTTACTAGGGGATGAGCATATTGTGACTGTGCTTAGATGATACTTTAAAATGTTAACTACGGTGTGTTTTTTCCTTTAAATCTTGTACTTCTTGTACCCCATAACCCTTTCCCTATTCCAGGAGACATAGCATGTGGCAACTTTTGCTTCAGAAAGGAATAGAAGCAGAACTTTCAAGTTCCCTCATAGAGCTTACATTCCGATGCATGTAACAGGGGAAGGAAGAGAGTGTCTAGCCCAAACACGTCTAACTCGCGGGCCACAGGTGGCCCACAACGAATATTTTTGTGGCCCGGCCAATATAACGGTATGTAAGAAGCGTTTTAATAAAAATTTCATAACTTAATTTTTTACAGTATCCTGTTATGCATAATCTATAATAATAAAAGCGTAATAGGCTAATTAGACCAGATGTCCTTCCGGATGACCTTCCGGATGAAGCCGGGGCTGCGAGGGAAGCCTGGGTCCCGGGTACCTGCTGGCAGCTGGAGGGAGCCCGGGTCCTAGGTGCCAGAGGGAAGCCGGTGCCGGCAGCCAGGGGAAGGAAGGCCTACTCTTGCACAAATTTCGTGCATTGGGCCTCTAGTTATTAATAACGAACTACAACATTTGCTAATGACTGATTACTATTAATTATGTTGCATTCATTTCCCTTACGCGCCTTACGCGCAGGGGCAACATTTCTCTCCACTAACACCAGCAGCGAATATTTTAGCAGCCGATGGCCATGTCATTCGCTTTGGACTGACTTGTTTGGTGTGCGCAACAGGAAATATTTTGCTTTTGGGGAACAAGAAAAATAGGTTTATTTGCGTTACGCTTATTCATTTGTGCAGTGATTCAGTGTCTGGTACGTTAATGTTCAAGAAAAAATATTAATTTGTATTAAAATGTTCTATTATTTTATGTTAACGATGACTCATTTATCTCAGCCCTTGTGTTCAGCATGTCTCTATCAAAATAAACCTACGTTTCTATGAAAATGGAAGCTTTTGGTTTTTTTGCGGCCCACATACACTTAAACCTTGTTTACACTGAGTGGCCAGATTATTATGATCTCTGAACGCATAATAATCTGGCCACTCAGTGTGTGTGTGTATATATATTCATGCACCAGGCCTCTAATATAGATATATTTTAGAGGCCCAGTGCATGAATTTGTGCATGGGTGGGGTCTGGCCAGCCTGGCCAGGGGGAGGGGACATGGGCAGTTGGCCAGCCTGCCTGCTGGTCGAACTCCTAGTTGAGGGGTCAATTTGCATATTAGCCTTTTATTATATAGGATATACACTGAGTGGCCAGATTATTATTTGGCCCGTGTGAGCCTTTGAGTTTGACATGCTTGTGTTAGTGTCACTAAGTGCAATGGAGAAACAGAGAGAGGGAGAAGAAATGCCAGCGTGGGACTGGGCAGCGTGGACAGGGGATCCAGGGAAGCCTCAGGGAGAAGGTAGCAGATGAGCAAGGACCTGAAGGAGATGAAGGAGGGAGGCTGTGTGTGCTTGGTGAAATGGTGATCCGGGAAGAGGAGCCAGCAGGTGCAAAGGCCCTGGGGTGGGAGCATGGTGGAGAAGAAACACAGTCATATTCCCAGAATCTGGTCCCAGACGGGGCCCTGCTCTGAAACCAGACTGAAGACAAGCTGTTTGTACAGGAGAGGAGCTACCCTCCGCGGGCTGAGCAATGACTCCGCGCCCCAGATTGGCCGGATATGTACCCATGGGAGCAATGTCCTTCCTGGACTACGCTCCCCTCAGTGCATGTCAAGGCTCCTCTCCTGCGGCCTGCCCTATGGAGGTGAGAGCTGGCAACTGCTTTCTCGGGGCTCCTGGCTTTGGCCTTGAATTCACCCAGAGGTCGCTGCCTTGAGCAGTGGGCACACCCAGAGCACAGGCCCTGTCCCAGGTGCCAGCACGTGCCCACGATGGGGAGAAGCCGGTTCCTACAGCCATCTGGCTGCTGTACCCCACACACAGTTTAACACCAGCCTTCGTGGCCTCAGCCAAAGCTGGCCAAGGAGCCTTTAGGGAAGAGCCAGACTCATCTTCAACCTCACCTCTCCCTTCTTTCTGCCCTCCTCATATCCCTCAGGATCCCATGGGCATGCCACCCCCTCCAGAAAGGCCCCTCCTAGTCAAGGAAGCTTCTCTCTTCTCTGGATTGACATAGCAATTGCTCTGTATGCTGAAGCTACAGCCCATTATATTCCAGTTGGTTGAGCACATTTCCCCATGAAATGAAGGCTCCTTGAGGCTGGAACTGGACTTAGTCTGTCTCCCACTACACCCAGCACAGGGCTGTAACTCAATAAAGGCTTTATATATATACTAGAGGTCCGGTGCATGAAATTTGTGCACAGCGGGGGGGGGGGGTGTCCCCTCAGCCCAACCTGCACCCTCTCCAATCTGGGACCTCAAGGGATGTCCGACTGCTCGTTTAGGCCCGATCCCACCTAAACGGGCAGTCGGACATCCCTCTCACAATCCAGGACTGCTGGCTCCCAACTGCTTGCCTGCCTGCCTGATTACCCCTAACCACTTCTGCCTGCTAGCCTGATCACCTTCTAACCACTCCCCTGCCGGCCTGGTCACCCCCAACTGCCCTCCCTTGCAGGCCTGGTCCCTCCCAACTACCCTCTCCTGCTGGCCATCTTGTGGCAGCCATCTTGTGTCCACATGGGGGTGGCCATCTTTGACCACATGAGGGTGGCCATCTTGTGTGTTGGAGTGATGGTCAATTTGCATATTACCTCTTTATTATATAGGATATATATATATATGTATGTATGTACATATGTATATATATATGTATATATGTGTGTGTATATATATACACACACACACATATATATATACACATATATACATATATATATACATATATGCAAATAATATTTTTCTGTGTATAAGACGCCCCCATGTATAAGACGCCCCCCACTTTTCCAACCCAAAATTAAGAAATCAATATTTTAAACATTTTGCTGGTTTTCCTCTTAGGGTCTTCTTCTTTTTTGGCATCTTAAGGAGCTGTTCTTCCTGTTTTCTCTGCTGTCTGATCATACACTCAGTGTGGGAGGAGGTCCAAATTGTCTCTCTGCAGCTCTATGTCCATGCTCTTTTGCATAGCTGATTGCGTTCCATTTGAATTTTGCAGAGTAAGACAATCGCTTACGGGTATTTATCTTTTTATTTTTTGACATCTTTATGGGCTCACAACGCTCGGTTCCTGTTGCATCTGCACGCTCCACTTCCACCTTTAATTATGGCATCAGCTGACGTCAGTAACAGTAAGGCTCGTGATTGGAGGAAGCCTGTTGGACAAGGTATGGGCAGCTACACACCCTCACTGCTCCCTCCTCGGCTGACTTTCGTGTATAAGACGCCCCTCGATTTTTAGTCTAATGATTTTAGAAAAAAATAGTGTCTTATACATGGAAAAATACAGTATATTTCAGAGAGGGAGGGAGATAGAAACATCAATGATGAGAGAGAATCACTGATCTGCTGCTTCCTGCACACCCCCTAATGGGGATTGAGCCCGCAACCTGTGCATGTGCCCTTGACCAGAATCAAACCCGGGGCCCGTCAGTCTGCAGGCCGATATGCTCTATCCACTGAGCAAATCCAGCTAGGTCAATAAAGTCTTCTTGATTGACTCAAAAATGCTCCTTGCAACTGGCTGCTTTAATACCTACCTTCCGAGCGCCAACGCCTCACTCCTCAAAACCCAATACCCAACCTCTACCCAGTGGGTAAGACCTGCAGGGCAGCCCGGGGCGCAGGGGCCCACTCTCCTGGGGAAACCTACAGAAGACGTGCAGGCTTTCCGAGGCCCAGGGTGCCGCGGGTCAGAGAACGAGGCCGCGGCTTTAAAAACTGTATAGGCTGTACTAACAACAAGATGACACGTGAACGTTTTCTCTCAAAACCACTAGACGTGGGTCATCGTCAGCATCCAAGCCCATCTCTGAGCTGTTCTCCAGCGCGGGCTGGGCTGAGCTCAGGAGGGGCCGCGTGTTTTACAACTGTTTACAGGCAAAGGGGGAGGCTCCAAGGAGCCAAAGAAAGACCTACTGTTGGGAGACCAGATGGGGAAGGTCAGCATGTCTGGTCAGCTCCAGACCAGGGCGACAAGGTCACAGAGGGGCACTTGTTCTTCGGGTAAACAATACGGGCCATTGGCGGCCAAAGCAGGACTTTTGTAACCTATGCTATTCAAATGCTAACCCTGTCACCGGGAGGTGGCTGGAATGGGGAACCCTGGGTCCAGCAACAAGGGGTCCATGGGGTTGGGCTGTACAATCACAACGTTCTTCCAACGAAGACCTGCGAAATTCTCCCCCAGTGCGGCTCGAAGACCAGCCACCAGGATGGATAAAAGAGGTCCATAGCTCCGACACCCCAGGACAAAACCACGGAGCACTATGAGAGAAAACTGTCTTATAATCCCGTCATTCTTGGTGAAGAGCGTAATTCTACTATGTTGTATTTTTATTTTAAACTAGAGGCCCAATGCATGAAAATTCATGCAAGGGTAGACCTTCCTTCTCCCAGCTGCTGGCACCGGCACCCAGGACCTGGGCTGGCTTCCCCCCGAGCCACCTGCAGGCACCCAAGACCCCAGCTGGCTTCCCTCCAGCCCCGGCTTTGTCAGGAAGGACGTCCGGAATGACGTCCAGAAGACGTCGGTCTAATTAGCAAATTACCCTTTTATTATTATAGATACGCTACAATTCCAAGGAGCAAAGGCACCCCAGTAGCAATGAGCACACCTAGTGCTTAGAGTCTGGTCTCTTCACTAAAAGGAACCAAGGTGCCTTCACCCATTGTACGCCATAAGCGGCTATAGACGCAAGCGGCAGCGGACCTTCCCCACACGCCATGCCCATCTCTAGCCACAACCCTCGCCCATCAACGCTGGTCGCCCAGTTTTAAAATCAGACTTGTTGGTGACGACATCTCTGGGTTTGTAAAGAAAATCGTGGTAACTTAAATTGGTACATATTCCAGCACCTATGGAAGCAATGGGGATGGTTTCCGTTTGGGACGCGTGGCAGTTAACTGGTTAAAGGAAAATCCGGTCCCAGTCCTGGGGCCTGGTTGATACAAGATTAGCCTGGAACATCTTGCTATGCCAGAAAGTCAGTGCTCAAAAAATGATGGGCACAGACCGTAAGGACCAGCTTGGAGGGACGGCCACTGACTAAGCCTAGAGCAACAAAGTAATTAAGCACAGTCATGAATTAGCAATCCTTGGGGAAAATAGGAACTCAAGAGTCCATATCCATAAAATAAATTGGTACATAAATAAACAGGGGGCAGGAAGGACCCTGGGTTAGAATAGAATGTTGAGAGTTGACTATTCAATTTCTTGGGAGGGCTGGAGCTAGGAAATCCTCATTTTTGGTTTTTTGTTTATTTGTCTTAATATGTTTTTATTATTGATTTTAAAGAGAGAGAGAGAGAGGCGAAGGGAGAGGGAGAGGAACATCAATGTGAGAGGGTAACATTGATCTGCTGCCTCTTTCATGGCCCATTCGCCCCCTACTGGGGCTACCTGGGTATGTGCCCTGACCAGGAACCAAACCAGCAATCTCTTAGTGCATGGGGTGACCCTCAACCACTGAGCCACACTGGCCAGGGCAAATTCTCATTTTGTAACTATCATAGTAAAGAGTGGATCAGGCAAGAAGCATTTGTGGATGGTAAATCTAGGGTGAAAATTTGATAAGGAGCAAGATATTTACGCCAAAACCGGTTTGGCTCAGTGGATAGAGCGTCGGTCTGCGGACTGAAAGGTCTCGGGTTCGATTCCAGTCAAGGGCATGTACATTGGTTGTGGGCACATCCCCGGTAGGGGGTGTGCAAGAGGCAGCTGGTCGATGTTTCTCTCTCATCGATGTTTCTAGCTCTCTGTCCCTCTCCTTTCCTCTCTGTAAAAAATCAATAAAATATGTTTAAAAAAAAAAAGATATTTACATGATCTTAAAGTACTCCCCCATAGATTGAGTATTCATTGATAGGGAGAAAATAATAATTATACAATGAAAAAAAAGCAGATAACATCTAGTCTGGGGGGTCAAAATTGACATCCTCAGTGAGAGACAGATGAGTATCACGTGCCTCCAGATGTGAAACACTGAGGACACATTATCACCTGTGCAGTATTCCAGCCAAGAATACCAAGCACAGTGTAATCATCAGGAAACATCAGGCAACACAAAATGAGGCACTTTCTGTTAAGAAGAGAAGGGCAAGCTGTATTCCTTAAGAAAAAGTCACCCCAGCTGGTTTGGCTCAGTGGATAGAGCATCGGCCTGCAGACTGAAGGGCCCCGGGTTTGATTCCGGTCAAGGGCACATGCCCAGGTTGCAGGCTCGGTCCCCAGTGTGGGGTGTGCAGGAGGCAGCCAATCAGTGATTTTCTCCCATCATTGATGTTTCTATCTCTCTCTCTCTCTCCCTTCCTCTCTGAAATCAGTAAATATATATATACACATATACATATACATATATATATATATATACACACACACATATACATATATATATAAAACCCTAACATGCAAATAGACCCAACTGCGGAACAACCGAACAACCGGTCGCTATGACATGTGCTGACCACCAGGGTGTGCACAGAACATAGCAGGTGGCAGCCGCAACGGGATGGTGGAGCAGGTGAGTGGGGGTGCCAGACCAAGGCGGGGTGCTGGTCGCTGTCACTGGGACAAGCCTCTGGTGGTTACTGAAAATTCTTTGCTCCTGTGCACCACAGTCGCGCCTGGCGCTTGCACCTGCTGCCAGTGCCGGCCCGCTCGCACCCGCTGCAGGAGCTGCTACTCACACCCACTGCCAGCGCCCGGCACCAGTCTTGATCACTCAGTGCCGTCAGTGGGTGTGAGCGGCAGCTGCCGGCCCCAATTGTCCCTGGGGGCTTCTCTACCTTCCCCTGTTCCTGAGGGGCAACTGGGGCAGTAGCCGCTGCTGGCACCAGCTGACAGCACTGGCCCTGCTCACACCCACTGCTGGCGCTAGCCCCAATTGCTCCACGCTGTCAGTGTGGGAGCACTGGCAGTGGGAGCAGGGCTGCTGGCAGACAGGGAACCTGGGGGGCTGTGGCAGGAGGGGCCGGGTGGGGGCGTGGAGGATGAACCAAGACCCCCTCCTGTGCCCACCGCAGCCTCGTGGCCCACAGCTCCTTTCAAGGCACACGAGTTCATGCACTGGGCCATATATATATATATCGGTGTCTTGCAAGACAAAGAGAACTGTGAAATGATCCAGATTAAAGAAGGCTAAAGAGATATGGTATTTAAACATTGACCCTAGGCTGACATCTATATGGGAAGAAGGAAAATGCTATTAAGGACATTATTGGGTCAACTGACAAAACTGAAATACAAAAAGTAGATTTTATGAAAGTATTGTATTGATATTAAATTTATTTACATTTATACCTGTACAAGAACATCCCTATTCTTAGGAAGCACACACTGAAATATTTAGGGCCATGAAGTATGTAACTTACAATCCAATGGCTCAGAAAAGAAATTACATAGGTAGGTGATGGATAGATGGATGGGTGGGAGGATAGATTAAAGATGGATGGATGGATGGATGGATGGATGGATGGATGGATTGAAAATGGATGGATGAATGGATGGTTGATGGATGAATGGTGGATGGGTGGATGGATGGATGGACAGACAGACAGATGATAGAGGAAGAGTAAGGGTGGGAAGCAAATGATAAGGCAGATAGGTAAGGATTACAGGTGTGTTTGTATTGATTTTATTTTTGTCTGTTGTCTGTAATTTTGAGATTATTTTTCCAAATACAAGGTTTTCTAAAACTGCCACAAGTCTATAACCACAAGTGTTTTGGAATTTATTCATGTTGAATAGAGCCGAAGTGTCACCAAACACAGAAGAGGCCCAGGCCACTCAATCTTCCATCCCAAGGGGCTCTCACCTTACAGTTTGTCCTCTCTCTCCACAGAAGGGGAGGGGCAGGGATCCCCCTTAGGGAGGCCTGTCCCTGCTCCGGCACCAGCTGAATGACCACAGACTCAGCAGGCTCCGTCTAGATTTTGAGAAACTGGAGACACTCAGGATTTTGTTAAGGTTCTTCTTCTTCTTCTTTTAATATATTTTTATTTATTTCAGAGAGGAAGGAAGGGAGAGACAGAGAGACAGAGAGAAACATCAATGATAAGAGAGAATCATTGATCGGCTGCCTCCTACACGCCCCCTACTAGGGATCGAGCCCACACCTGGGCATCACCGGAATCGAACCTGGGACCCTTTAGTCCGCAGGCTGACACTCTATCCATTGAACCAAAGCGGCCAGGGCTTGTTAAGGTTCTTAAGCTGAGAAGGTGTTAACTTAGAATTCTTACGAATCACAGGCCCCTCCTCCCTCTCGGTTCCTTTCTCCTCTCTCTGTACCCTTTCCCTGGGCAAAGCCGTCCTCTCCACAGCTTTCGTTTACCATTGCCAAGGTGCTCACTGCTGTGCTTATATATTTGGCCTGAGCCTTGTCTCTGAATCCTAGGCCCTTATAGCCAACTACCTCCTTGACAACCAGCTCAGAGGTAGCTGACCCTGGCCCTTTCCCAGGGCTCCCTCTGACAGAAAAAAGCATAATGCCGCTGCCAATGCCAGGCCCTGTCTCCGAAATATCTGCCCCAAGCCATCCATCTCCAGGGATGACAAGGTGAGTTTCCAGCTCCGTGTCAACACCAAAATCACCTCCCAGCTGTCCCTCTTCACACCCTGTCCACTCGCCAGCAATGGCCAGAGGTGTCTTTTCAAAATGGAAATCAACACCAAGTCCCATTCCTCTCTGAAACACTCCTTCTGGCTACTCTGACGATAAAACCCAAGAACTTCAAAGAGAACGACTCGACCAAAGTCTTCAACCAAGACCCCAAATGGTTTATTGCAAGAGCTGCGTCTCACATCTCTCCACCATAGCTCTCCACCCCACAATCTCAGACCGTGTTCAAACACCTGGAGTTCGCCTTCTTCCTTGTTACCTCAGCATCTTCCCAGGGACTGTTCCATGAATTTGGAAGTTGCTCCCCCTCACCGCCTCCCCTTCACCTAGCTCAGGGGTCGGCAAACTCATTAGTCAACAGAGCCAAATATCAACAGTACAACGACTGAAATTTCTTTGGAGAGCCAAATTTTTTAAACTTAAACTTCTTCTAACGCCACTTCTTCAAAATAGACTCGTCCAGGCCGTGGTATTTTGTGGAAGAGACACACTCAAGGGCCCAGAGAGCCGCGTGTGGCTTGCGAGCCGCAGTTTGCCGACTACGGACCTAGCTAACCTCTATCCCAGCGGACGCCAACCGGTGGTCCGCGGCCCACTGGTGGTCCGTGAGGTCTCAAAGTTTGGCGACCACTGCTCTATGCATCCTTCAACTCGAAGATGATTTCTCGTGTGCTCAGTCGTCTCTCTCAAGTAATGAACCGGCATAAAGGATGCTGATCACTATGGCTGTATCTGGGTTGATGGATTCAGAACAAGAGAATTTTGTGGGAAAGAACATGCATTTAGAAGTGGGGAAAACTGGATCAAGTATAAGGGGTGGCCAGGGATAGATGGCCCCCCCCGAAGCAGAGAGGAGGTGGACCTTCTACAAGAGGTTGGTCAATCCTAGAAAGAAATGAGCAGTCAACCCAAAGAGATTGCAGAATCTGAGCAACAAAGAGAGGGTGGGTACTACTGGCTTTCTATAGCCTGTGATGTTCTACATGGGGACGGGGGGCCGCCTGGCAGGGGAGGAGCAAGGCCAGGGGCAGCATGGAGGTGCTTGGAAGTGGCTGCTTGGGTCTGAGTGTGAGAGAGAGAATAGGGGTGTGGGACCCAGAGGACAAAGTCCTGGTGGAATTTCAGGTTTCAGAACGTCCTCAGAAGTCCTCAGAGCTTTACCACACCATTTCTCAGCGTGTGGCAGACTGTATAGTCCAACAGTGACCACGACAACCTCTCCCATCCCACGTGCTCTCCTTCATGTGACTTTTGACACCCAAAGCTAAGTCATAAACGGGCGATAATAGCCCACCCGGCGTGGCTCAGCGCTTGAAGCAGTTGACCTAGGAACCAGGAGGTCGCGGTTTGATTCCCGGTCGGGGCGGATTGCGGGCTCAATCCCAGTGGGGGGGAGTGCAGGAGGCAGCCAATCAATGATTCTCTCTCATCGTTGATGTTTCTATCTCTATTCCTCTCCCTCTCCCTTCCTCTCTGAAATCAATAAAAAAAAAAATTTTTTTTTTTAAATAAGGCCAGTAATAGCTTCTCCCTGGGTGTCTTGGAACACCAGCCTTGGAGCCCTGAGCCACCAGGTCAAGAGTCCGACTACCCAGAGGCTGCTAAACCCGAGGCACCTGGACAGGCCACATGGAGGTGTTCCAGCTCACGGCCCCGTTAAGGCCCCAACCACACCCAGCATCACCTGCCGGGCACATGCGTGAAGACTGTTTGCAGCCTTAAAGAGCTCCCCCCCCCCCCCCACCCCCGCCACCTAGTTTTCAAGTCTTTTCAGATGAGACCCCAAACAGCTTCAGTGGAGACACACCATCCCCTCTGTGTCCTGTTCGAATGTCTGACCCACCGAATCCTGGGAGCATGTTTGTTTAATGCCACTGAGTTTGGGATGGTTTCTTATGCAGCCACGGCCCTGGAACGCACAAGGTGTTAATAGATATTATGCAAAAAAAAAAAAAAAAAGGGAGGGAAGGTTGTTCCTGTAATTAAATGTTTTGGAACGCATTTCGCTACACAAATTCCAAGGAAAACAGAGTTTGGTTTTACTGCGGCCTTTTCCCATACAATGTGCCCTGTGCATCTCCAAGAGGAAGAGAGAGTATTTGGTGTTCCCCAAACCTTCCCCCTCCCTCTCCCCTCCCCGCCCCCCCGCCCGGCCCCATGGACTATATCATTCTGCAAAGGCTGCTGGGATAGCCCGAGTCTCATGGACTATAACATGAGGCCCAGAAAGGCCCGGAGACCTGCCCAGATACATCCAGAGTCAGGACTAGAACCCGGGTCCCCCGAGGCCTGGCCGGGGGCTGCTCCCACGGGCCAGCTCCCCGTGCAGACACGGGTGGACGTGTGCAGTGGCTCCCTCCTGCCACGTCGCTTCCCCCAGCCCTCAGCCTCCCCTGTGGCCTGCACCTCTGCCCCTTGCCTCCTTCTTCACCCTTTACCTGCGCCCGCCCGCCCACCCCCCCCACCACCACCACCACCAACTCTTCTTTCTCTGAGGACGCCTGTCCTCCTCCACAGGCAGCTGGAGACAGGGAGAAGGGGAGGGAGGCGTGGGTAAGCAGTCCCCACCTCTCCCTACCCCCCCCCCAACCCCCTCCCCCAGTGCACACCCCACACACTGCCCACCTCCACAGCCAACCTCAGCCCCGCACAGCTGGGCCTGCCCGCGTGGTAGCTGCTCCCCCGGCCTGAACACGCCTGAACACGCCTGAACACGGCCTGTTGTCCCGGCCCCCGGAGCCGCTGGACTCCTCCTCCTCCCTCCTGCCCCGGCGGCGGCGGGGAGAGGAACACAGCCCTCCGTTGTCCCTCCTCTTGATATTTCCAGTAAAAGCACCTCGCACACAATCTCGCTGCCACAGCCCTAATTATGTGTGAAATCATTTTTTTTTAGCCCGAAACCAAAGCAAACAAGCGCACACAGAGAAGCCCATTCTCCCGGCCCCGGGAGGAGCGCCCCGCTCCTGTTGGGTTACCTCAGGCCTGCACAGAGACCCCGCTGTGTTTCGCAAGCGGCCCGCCTGGCCAAGGTGCCTCCCGGGCCGGACCAGGGAAGCGGGCCGCCCCCTCGGGGGAAAGAGTGGGTTTCAGTCTGTTCTGTACGCTCCACGCAGGCTCCCAGGAGCCTCACACACGCCTGGTACACTGGGAAGCCACAGGAAAGCGCCTCTTTGTGAGAGAGAGAGAAAAAAAAAGTGGGGTACTCAGGAGGCTCCCCAGAAGACAAGGGAACTATTTTCTGGATCCAAATACGTCGGCACCTTGGTGAAATCTTCATCCTTTTATTTCATTCTCGTGTATGTTTGGATTTCAGGTCCCCCCAAAGTAGAGGTCATACATGTCATTGTTCATACTTGGCCCCTCTCCCCTCCTCCTCTTCCTCTCCCTCCCAAATCCACTCCTGTTTGTTCACACACTGACAACCACATCCAAATGTGTTTGATACACGTTCTTCGACATATGTGTGTCTTGTGAGTATATGTGATCTTCTTTTTCTTTTTTAAGTATATTTTTATTGATTTCAGAGAGGAAGGGGGGGGGAGAGAGAGAGAAACATCAATGATGTGGGAGAATCATGGATCGGCTGCCTCCTGCAAGCTCCCTATACTAGGGATCGAGTCCACAACTCAGGCATGTGCCCGTGACTAATATCAAACCCGGGACCCTTCAGTCCACAGGCCGGCGCTCTATCCACTGAACCAAACTAGCTAGGGCTGTGGTTTTTACTTATATAGGGTGCCCCCCAAAATCTATGCACAAACTTTAAATAATTGTAAAGGCAGAGTTTATTAAAATACATCTCGTTTTCAAAATTGAGCTACCAGCTGTTAAAGTGCGTATACATTTTGGGGGGACACCCTGTATCCGTGCTCCTGTTAAAGGTTCAACGTATTTCTAACTTTTTTGGAAGGCGTCTCCATGTTGCCATATGGCCCTTCTCTATAGGACCCTGCACAGTAGTCCTGCACTCACCCCCCCCCAACACGGGTCCGTTTGCCTGGTGATGGACACCTGCGTGTCTCCTCCCCCTGCAACCACAATAATGTAGTGACAGGAACCCATATATGTATCCTTTTATGGATCTTTGCAAAAAATTCTTGGGCTTATAGGTCTGGGATTTGGATTGACCTGCAAGATACTCACATGGTTTCACTCAGTATCGCTGACTGGTTTCCAGAATGCCCGTTAGTAACCCATTCACGCTTTCACCAACAGGACATGAAGGTTCCCGTTCCTCGCCATCTTACCAGCACTTGATAGTATCCAACTTGCTAACGATTGCCAATATTTGAGGTTAAAATGCTATTACTTTTTCATTTCATTACTTTTCTTATGTCTATTGAGGTAAAGTACCTCTTCAAAAAGTTCTTAGACATTCAGGTTTCACCTCTCTACACTGCCCACCTCAGAGACTTTTATTTTATTTTAGAGGCCCGATGCATGAAGATTCATGCAAGAATGGGCCTTCCTTGCCCTGGCTGCCGGCACCGCCTTTGCTCTGGCCGGAGCTGCCTTTTCACTCCGGCCCGGAGCCGCCTTCCCACGCTGCCTAGAGGCCCGGAGCGGCTAGGGCGGTGCGGAATGCCTGCGTCCCACCCTGCCCCCGGCCCCTCGGCGCCTGTGTATGCAAATTAACCTGCCATCTTTGTTGGGTTAATTTGCATATTCACTCCTGATTGGTTGGTGGGTGTCTCGAAGGTACAGTCAATTTGCATCTTACTCTTTTATTAGTGTAGATTTTTCTAAGTGATGTGCACACAACACACACACACACACACACACACACACACACACACACCCCGCGTGATTGAAATTGCCCTGGCTACAGATTAAAGGACAGTTGATCTCCTTTCATTGTTAAGTTATCCCATCCAAAATCAAGGTCTTCCACTTGATTTCTGTGGAACAGAAATATGATGTGAACCGCATATGACATTTTAAAATTTTAGGGGCAACCTTTTTTTTTTGCAAACGTAAAAAGAAATAGGTGGAACTAAACTAAATAGTATATTTTACTTAAGTGATTAATATCATCGTTTCAATATCTGATCAATGGAAAAAACTTGAAGGAAATCCTGACGTTCTTTTGTTACGCGTAGTAAGTCTTCAAAATGCAGCGTTTATTTACACTTAGGCCACCGTTCAATTTGAAGGAGCCACACTGCCAGCTGCCGTGGATTGAAGAGCACAGGTCTCTCTCTTTGTTTATTCATGGTATTTACCTTATTGTGTCTTATGGGACAAAATGTTGCTATAGTTTTACGGTGCCCAGGCAGAGGACTAGAGGGAGACAAGGGAGGCATCCAGGGGGCAAACTGAAGGTGGCGTTCACTCTCAGGATGGTGAAGTGAGCGCCCCCTTAAATCCTATGCCTTTTGCCCTTGTTTCGCCCCTGCCCAGCCCTGATGGGGCCATTTAACTAGTGATTTTTTAAAGGAAAAGGAGCCAACTATTTAAAATGTGCACATTATGCCCTAGCCGGTTTGGCTCAGTGGATAGAGCATCAGCCTTCGGACCAAAGGGTCCCGGGTTCGATTCTGGTCAAGGGCATGTACCTCAGTTGCAGGCTCCTCCCTGGCCCGGGCCCTGGTTGGGGCGCATGCAGAAGGCAACCAATCAATGTGTTTCTCTCACATTGATGTTTCTCTCTGTCTTTCCCTCTCTCTTCCCCTCTCCCTAAAAATCAATGGAAAAAATATATCCTCAGGTGACGGTTAACAAAAAAAATAAATAAATAAATAAATAAATAAATAAATAAACCCTATCTAATAAAGAGGGAATATGCTAATTGACCATCACACCCTCACAAAGATGGCGGCACCCAGTCCCCTTTGCCCCACCGCACGCCTGCCTCTGGAGTCCCCCAGTCCCCTCAGCCCCCCAGCCACCCAGGGCTGGCCCGAGGCATAGGCAAGCCTCAGATGTTGGCTGCCCAGCTGCCCAGGACTGGCCCGAGGCTCAGGTAACCAGGGCCAGCCGAGGCTTGCGCTGCCGGCAGTGGCAGCAGCAGAGGTGTGATGGGGGCGTCGCCTTCCCCTGATCGCCGGGTCACCTCCCACCCCTCCCCTGAGGGCTCCCAGACTGTGAGAGGGGGCAGGCCGGGCTGAGGGACCGTCCCTCCAGTGCATGAATTTTCATGCACCTGGCCTCTCGTAAATAAATAAACAAAATGTACAAATTATAAGCTCTTAAAAAGCCAAAAATTGGTTGTTACAGCTCTTCAAACTAGCAATGAAAAACCCACCGACAGGCACCTGACAAAGACAGCAGGTTGCATTAACTGAAAGACTAACCGTGTCTCGTAGAGCTGACACTGCTGAAGGGACACTCAGTAAGAGATGTAGCGGCGCCGCCACTTCCCGTGAAACAGCCACTTGTCACATGAAAGCCTCGGCTGCAACCATGACAACTGCACTGAGCTCTCATCATCGGCAGAACTGTACCCCTGCCTTGCCAACGGAGGGACGCGCAGGCGTGGCTGGGCCGCTGTGCTGCCTGTGTTTGCCCAGAGTCACACTGACGAATCACTGGCCAACCCACCCAAGGGGTGCCGAAATACCCAAAGCGTTGAAGAACGTTACTGACTCCCTCGTCTAGGGATGCCTCGCGTTAATGGTTTCTGAGCAAAGAAGAACTCCACCGAGGAGACGGAGGTAAGAGAGGTCGAGAGCAGAGACGCAGAAGGAAAGCTGGAGACCGCCAAGGGCGGGGCGTGGTCAACTAGGCCTCAGGCTGCAGAGAAATCAGGAAGGGCAGGAAAAAAAATCACCAGATTTGGTAACGCGGGAGCTACAGGTAAAACTCGCCAGAGCTATTTCTACGGAATGATGGAGGTGACAGCCAGTCGGTTGCAAATACAGAAGAGAGAAGGGATCACCAGTGTGAGGGCGTGAGAAGCTGTGAGGGGGAAGGCACAGGTGTCCCAGGTGTGAAGACAGGGAGGGAGGCACCTCCATGACAATGGGAAGGCCCAGGAGAGGAGTGGGGATGCCGGTGGGTTTGGGAGTTGCAGAATTTCAATGGAAGGCTTCCATTTTCTCTGTGAAACATGGGGAGAGTGCAGGCGTGTAGTGGGCTGGCATAAGCATTGCTGGAATGACAGGCTGAGTATAGAGGGCCGGAGCGGGAAAAGGCGGAGATCCCAAAGAGTGTGTAGGGATGGGCTGAAGGTAGGCGGGAGGAGAGGGCACTGGGGCCCGGAGAGCAGGACGCCTGATCCCGGGGCCTGTGGGAATGACAAGCTCAAGGTGAGAATGAGGATGTGAGCGGGTGAGGTGGGCATAGGTGAAGGAGGGACAGTCTCAGCCCAACATACCGCCCTGCCCCGCCAGTCATCACCGCCCCGAGACATCACAGCAGCACGCTGGTGACTAAGACCACAGCCAGGCAAACCCTCCACCCTCCGCACCCTGTTCTCCGGCCAGAGAAAGCGTATTTTACACCCACAAGGTGATCTTAGAACTGGACACTGGGAGAGTGAGTATTAATCAAGCCTGGAATAGCAATTTGAAGAAAGAGGGGTGACACCCCTATAATTTTCATCAAAAACTAAACAGAACAGAGAGCGTAGTCCAGAGAGGTGGACCAGGTTAGTTTCAGACCCTCGCACTCAGCCTCACCTCGTCTCACTGGTATCGATCCCTTCTTGTTGGATATTTTGAGGCTATTTTTCCATTGATTTTTAGAGAGCGTGGAAGGGAGGGAGAGACACAGAGAGATAGAAACATCGATGTGAGAGAGACACATCGATTTGGTTGCCTTCTGCACACGCCCAGGGCTGGGGATCGAGCCTGCAAACAAGTACATACAGGAGGCAGCCCATCAATGATTCTCTCACATCACTGATGTTTCTATCTCTCTCTCCCTCTTCCTTCCTCTCTAAAATCAATAAAATATATATTTTTTAAAAACACCACTTCTGCCCTAGGCAGTTTGGCTCAGTGGATAGAGCATCGGCCTGTGGACTCAAGGGTCCTGGGTTCGATTCCAGTCAAGGGCACATGCCCAGGTTGTGGGCTCGATCCCCAGTAGGGGGCATGCAGGAGGTGGCCAATCAATGATTCTCTCTCATCATTGATGTTTCTGTCTCTCTCTCCCTCTCGCTTCCTGTCTGACATCAATAAAAATATATATGTATTTTTTTAAAATACCGCTGCCCAGTTCCCACCTCCAGAGATGCTGGTTGAATTGGTCTGGATGCAGCCTGGGCACCAGGTGCCCTCCAAGTTCTGCAGGTGGCCCTCGGGGGCAGCCAGGGCTGAGCACCACCGCGTTAGAGCAATTCCAGACCCAGCGCAGCTGCCTCCCCGCAACACGCAGACTGTATCCCGGTCCAGGGGCAACCGTCCTGTCCATTCTAGAGACGGACACACTGGTTCTCCTCCCCTGCAGACCCGCAAGGCTCTCGCGCAGGCCAGGAGGACACCACGTCAAGCTGAGCGCGGTCAGCGTCGCCGGGGCTGGCTGCCCTGCCTGTTTAGCTGGGTTTGCACATCTTGAGCAATCGGGCTGCACACCCGCCCCAGCAGCACTGCTCGGGTGGGGGGAGGGCAGGGGGGAGGGCAGGGGAGAAAGGCCAAGGGCTTCAAGTGTGGCGTGAAACTTGGGCAGGAGGGACAGTCCGTCTGACGATGAGGAGCAACCCAGACGGCAAACAAACAGGGCAGGGTGGACCGAGACCAAGGCAGGAGGACAGCTCGGCGGTCACGGGGCGCCACCAGGGGCCAGCGGAGCGGCCTTCCCTCTGCACCTCCAGAGGCCGGAACTTTCCGCTAGGGCCAGAGCATGTGGAGACGGCGTGATGTGCCCCCCCCAACACAAAGCCAGGAAGTCCACGTCCCTGGGGAGCGTGGCGTGAAGTCGTGAGCTCAAGAAGGAGCCTCCTGCTTAGACTCTAACCAGCATGGCGGGGGGAAGGGGGGGGTCATTGTAGGACAAAGAGAGGTCCCCAAACAGCAGCATCCACAGGGGCACCCAGGACCAGCAGATGCACCCACTCTTCCCACGGGCTCTGGAGACCCCCATCTGCACCCCACACATGGGGCTGCCCTGGACTGTTTGGACATCTCTGCCTCTACCACACCTTGTTCACTGTGGCACCTCACTGTTCACTAGAAGACTCAGCTGAGCCCTGACCAGTTTGGCTCAATGGATAGAGCGTCGGCCTGTGGACTGAGAGGTCCCAGGTTCAATTCCGGTCAAGGGCATGTACCTCGGTTGCGGGCACATCCCCAGTAGGAGGTGTGCAGGAGGCAGCTGATCGATGTTTCTCTCGCATCGATGTTTCTAACTCTCTATCCCTCTCCCTTCCTCTCTGTAAAATTTGAATAAATTAAAAAAAAAAAAAAAAGACTCAGCTGTTTTGTGCCTAATGAACACATGAATGAAAGGGAGGGCATGTATCCACTGTTCTTAAGCAAAGAATCACCAGTCCTTAGTTGGGGAAAGATCTTTTTTTTTTGGCGGGGGGCGGGGGAGGGAGGGGAGGGGGGGGGCTTACTCCAAACCTGTTAAATCAGGACTTCTGGGCCCAGCCTGTGTGGCTCAGTGGTTGAGTGCTGACCTATGAACCAGGAGGTCACAGTTCGATTCCTGGTCAGGGTACATGCCCGGGTTGTGAGCTCCATCCCATCCCGTATGGGGTGTGCAGGAGGCAGCCGATCTATGATTCATTCTCTCCCATCATTGATGTTTCCCTCTCCCTCTCCCTTCCTCTCTCTGAAAATATGTTTTACAGAGAGAGGAAGGGAACAACATATAAGAACTTTTTTTTTTTTCCTTTCAAAAATCAGGCCCTTTGGGGGAGGGGCTCCGGCACTGAGCGATCATTACTCACAATCCTGATTAGGAACCACTGCCCTACCGTCTAAGGGTCTCATGCTTTAGTGGGCATAAGAATCGCCAGAGGTGCTGCCCTGGCCCGGTGGCTCAGCTGGCTGGAGCGTTGTCCCAATTCACCAAGGCTGTGGGTTTGATCCCTGGTCGGGGCACTTACAAGAATCAACCAATGAATATATGAATGAGTGGAGCAACAAACTGATGTTTCTCTCTCTCTCACTCTCTCAAACCAATAAAATAAAAAAGAATCCACAGAGGTTCTGGATAAAAAATGCAGACTTGAGCCACAGTCACTTGGGGAAAAGAAATCAAAAAAGTAGCATCATCCAGAAGCATCAAAAAGCCTGATCCATCCACGGATGAGTGGACAAACCACCTCCATGTTGATTGTCAACCAAGGTAACTCGGTAGGGAAAAACTAATCTTTTCAACAAATGGCACTGGAAATCTGAATATTGGTAAGAAAAAAAAAATTAGCTTTAACTCTTACTTCATATAACACACACAAATAACTCAAGATGTATCGAGACCCAAACATAAAAGTTAATGCTATAAACCTTCTAGGTGAAAGTCTTTGTAACATTGATAGGCAAAGTTATCTTTGGACACACACAAAATCACTGTAAGGGGGAAATTGAAAATTTAAACTTCATCAAAGGTAAAGACTTCTGCTCTTTGAAATTCATTTAATAATGAAAAATAATAAAGAAAAGGAAAGCGCCAAAACCAGTTTGGCTCAGTGGATAGAGCGCTGGCCTGCGGACTCAAGGGTCCCAGGTTCGATTCCGGTCAGGGGCATGTACCTTGGTTTCGGGCACATCCCCAGTAGGGGGTGTGCAAGAGGCAGCTGATCGATGTTTCTCTCTCATCGATGTTTCTAACTCTCTATCCCTCTCTCATCCTCTCTGTAAAAAATCAATAAAATATATTTAAAAAAAGAAAAGGAAAGCCACAGATGGGGAGAAAACATCTACAATACTTATATTCAACCAAAGACTTGTATCCAGACTATATAAAGAACTCTTTTTGTTGTTATTAATCCTCATCCAAGGATATTTTTCCATTGATTTTTAGAGAGAGTGGAAGGGAGGGGGAGAGACAGAGAAAGGAAACACCGATGTGAGAGAGACACATTCATTGGTTGCCTCCCACATGTGCCCTGGCGAGGGCCAGGGATCAAGCCTGCAACCGAGGTACATGCCCTTGACCAGAATCGAATCCTCGAACCTTCAGTCCGTGGGCCGACGCTCTATCCACTGAGCCAAACCAGCTAGGGCTATAAACTCTTAAGCTTAACAAGAAGTTCATCAACACCCCCTGCACACACAATAGCCAAAAAATTTTTGAACAGGCATCTCATATAAGAAGTTCTACAAACGGCCGGTACGCACACCAAAAAATGTTCATCGTTACAGTCATCAGGGAAATGCACACTGGAACCACAGGGAGGTACTTCCAGGCACTCATTTAAATAACTAAAATGTGAAGGACTGACAATGCTGCCCTGGCTGGTGTGACTCAGCTGGTTGGGCATCCTTGTCCCGTGCACTGAAAGGCTGCCAGTTCCATTCCCGGTCAGGGCACATGGTCTGGGTTGCAGGCTCGATCCCTAATGCTTCACATCGATGTTTCTCTCTCACTCCCCTCTCCTTTCGTCTCTCAATAAAAATCTAGTTTAGCAGAAACCAGTTTGGCTCAGTGGATAGATCGTCGGCCTGCGGACTGAAAGGTCCCGGGTTTGATTCCGGTCAAGGGCATGTACCTTGGTTGCGGGCACATCCCCAGTGGGGGGTGTGCAGGAGGCAGCTGATCGATGTTTCTCTCTCATCGGTGTTTCTAACTCTCTATCCCTCTCCCTTCCTCTCTGTAAAAAATCAATAAAATGTTTTTTTTTTAAATCTAGTTTAAAAATCTTTTTTAAAAAAAGAAAGACAAACAACGTACATAGAGTAAAACTCGGATGATACAGTCAGTCCCTGTGCAATGCTGACATGCGAATTCATGAAGCGCTCGGTATTTTCCAATGACAAGACTTGGGCTGCTAGGAATTGTGCGGTAACAGCGGAAGCATTATGGTTGGCTTTTAACCCTTACCAAGTGAAGAAAATAAAAATGGAGGATTTCAGTAAGTCGGCCACCTTCCACTTGACGATCTACACTTCACACTGAATATAATTTGGTTCCTGCTTAGATAGTTCGAGAAATAAAGTGACTCGTTGTACTTGCTCATCTTCTGCTAATATCAGAGTGTCATCTTTGTATATCGCTTGTCATGGTATGTCCGGTACGCCTCCCTGCATCCTTGCTCTGGCCACACGAGACGCCCCATTCTTCGCTTGCATCATCTTTAGGGAGCGATCAGGGCTCCCCATTAACAACAAGAGCAGAGAAGCTGGCGAGGGATCCCGGGATAGAAAGTTTGCATCTGCAGGGCCACAACCATGTTCGAAAAGCTCAGTGGCCTCCGAGATCTGGTCCCGGGAGATGAGGAATAACGCCATGAGGAAGTAACGGGGCCTTCCGGGGAGCTCGCCACCCTAGAGGGAAGAGGGGAACGTACCCCAGAAAACACTCCGCACCCAGCACCTGTGCCAAAGCCTTGGACCCAAACCGTGTCGGAAGTGGGACCTCTGGGTCCTGAACACCTGGTGAGGAAGAGTCAGAAGGAGGAGGCCTAGATCACAGGCAAACTGGACGTGGCATCCCTACCCTCTATCTTGCATTTCCCAATGACTGTCATGTTGAGGGTAGGGATGCAGAGAGAGAGGGAAGCTCACAGTCTGGTGACAGAGGGAGGTGGACACTATACAAGCACAGATAAAACCATACACCAGCCCTAACGGGTTTGGCTCAGTGGATAGAGTGTCTGCCTGCAGACTGAAGGGTCCCAGGTTCGATTCCGGTCAAGGACATGTACCTTGGTTGCAGGCACATCCCCAGCAGGGGGCGTGCAGGAAACAGCGGATCGATGTTTCTCTCTCATTGATGTTTCTAACTCTCTCTCCCTCTCCCTTCCTCTCTGTAAACAATCAATGAAATATATTTTTTTAAAAAATCCTAAAAAAACAAAAACCATACACCAGCAGGCTGTGGACCGGGCTCGGGGAGGGAAGGAATAGGGTGCTGTCACAGAGACAGAGGAAGACAGAGAAGTTGGGGTGGTGAGGGACAGGCAGCTCTGATAATTAAGATGCAAACTGAAGATGAGATGGAGCTCAAAGAGTAAGCGTAAGGGAACCCGTGGGAAGAGGAGGAGGTGGTGATGGAGTCGGATGTTCTGAGCGCGACCAGAAGACGCTGGATGGTTGTTCGCAAAGCAGAAGCAGGACCCTCGTTTCCTGAGGGGGAAACTGAGGCCCGAGGTCACATCGCCGGTAGATGGTGAACTCCAACTGGTCTCTCAGGCCCACCCTCAGTGGACTGGCCAGTTCACCCCGTCCGACTCGCTCCGCCCTGTTCCATACAGCAGGGACACGCTTCCCCAGTAACTCCTTGTGGCCCCGAAATGCCCTTCACCTGTGCATGGGGGGATGGCGCCTGTCTTGACTTAAACTCACACCCCACCCAGGGCTCCGCCGTGCGCAACCAGGTGACCCGCGAACATTTTCACGCCCGTGGCTCCTGCAAATGAGCTGCTCCCCACCGCCTGTTCCATCCCCCACAACCGCCAGAGCTTGGACACCCCCACGCCCAAGCCAATGACCGCAGGTAACGTGTTTCTCCCCGGGACACGGAGTTAAACACACAACCGCAGAGATGTGTCTTGGGCCCAGAATGGAAGGGGCCCCGGTGCCAGGGATGACAAATCCCCGGAGAATCCAGCTGGACGCTCCCCAGAGAGACACCCCTCCTCAAAATAGGCAGAGAGGGTCAGGAACACCCATGCCAAACAGCTGACCCACAAGCCCCCACTGTGCCCCTGGCTCCCCCCACCTCGGCCCTTTCTATTTTACCGGGAGAGCAAGAGGGGGTTGCCAGGTGGGGCCAACGCTGCTGTTTACGTCTGAAGTTTGAAAAGATGCACAGTGTACTGGGGAGAAGGCGTTTGCCGTTGGAGGAATTTCGGAGGAGAATTTCAAACCCAGCAGGGTGAATAGGTGCCTTGTGCTCCGGCTTCTGACTCTGGAAAAGCCACGTTTTCAACCGAGGCCTGCAGAGGGGCCGGGGATGGGGAGAAAATGCACGGGTGTGAGACTGGGACAGGCAGTGGGACCCAGCTCACCTGGGCACAGGGGAGAACCGACTCCCAGACCGGGGGGTGCTTGGGGAGAAAACCCTTTTGCCCTCCAGTGTAAATTCTATTTATTCATCCCCCAATTCATTCCTAGACTTCCCTTATCCCCTTAGTCTTGCCTGCTTCATCCCACTCAATTCTAGCCCTTCTCTACTATGCATCTATATCATCTATCTCCTCTTGATCAGTGAGTTTGACTGAGTATTCATTTTCTCATATAGTCCCTGACCAGATAACTCAGTTGGTTACAGCATCGTCTCAATACACCAAGGTTGGAGGTTCAATCCCCAGTTAGGGCATATACAAGAATGAACCAATGCATGCACAAATAAGAGAAACAACAAATCAATGTTTCTCTCTCTTTCTCTCTCTCTCTCTCAAAATCCATCAATAAATTTCTTTAAATTTTTTTTCTCATATACACATATTTGCTTGTTAAGGCTTTAAGCCACTCTAATGTGTCAATGTTCTGTTTGCTAATTAAATTAGAAGTGTTCCTTTGATAGCTACTATGTCTTTGACACACAACTTAGAAACCGGCTGAGCATTTTACTCTAGACCCGTGGTCGGCAAACCGCGGCTCGCGAACCACCTGCGACTCTTTGGCCCCTTGAGTGTGGCTCTTCCACAAAATACCACGGCCTGGGCGAGTCTATTTTGAAGAAGTGGCGTTAGAAGAAGTTTACGTTGAAAACATTTGGCTCTCCAAAGAAATTTCAATCATTGTCCTGTTGGTATTTGGCTCTGTGGACTAATGAGTTTGCTGACCACTGCTCTAGACACGCTACCCTGAGACTGGATGGTCCTCTTCTCTCAACTGCGGAAAATGGGAAGTCAGAAAGAGCAACAGGGATGTAACACACACGCCCGAAAGGTGAATGGATTTCACCATGCCTCTCTCCTCTCCTCCTTCATCCTTTCAACGCTTAACCTGGCTCTGACACAGCTCTGTAGAGAATGTTCTAGCCCAGTGGTCAACAGAGCCAAGTATCAACAGTACAATGATTGAAATTTCTTTGGAGAGCCAAATGTTTTCAACATAAACTTCTTCCAACGCCACTTCTTCAAAATAGACTCGCCCAGGCTGTGGTATTTTGTGGAAGAGCCACACTCAAGGGGCCAAAGAGCCGCATGTGGCTCGCGAGCCGCGGTTTGCCGACCAGTGTTCTAGCCTGAACTATACATGGTCTTTATCAAGCCAGGAGTCCTCAAGAATGCTGGGGTGACTTTGAGGGGGCTGGATTTCTGACTTGATCTGGGATCTAAAATGCGCCCGAGGGCGGAGTTCAGTGGTGAGATGTGGCCTGTGTCTATAAGAGGAGCATAGCTGTTTATCTCATTTCCTTGGGCCCAGGGGTAATTGCCAACAAGCAGCGAGCCTCATTTGTGCCTATAGCTGCAAAAATGAAAGTTTCAAAAAAATCATTAGTATTTATTAGAACAGTGGTCGGCAAACCGCGGCTCGCGAGCCACATGCGGCTCTTTGGCCCCTTGAGTGTGGCTCTCCCACAAAATAACACGTGCGGACGCGCACGTACAGTGCGATTGAAACTTCGTGGCCCATGCGCAGAAGTCGGTTTTCGGCCTGGACGAGTGTATTTTAAAGAAGTGGCGTTAGAACACTCAAGGGGCCAAAGAGCCGCATGTGGCTCACGAGCCGTGGTTTGCCGGCCACTGTATTAGGACAACATCCTAACACCCACAAGAGGCTGTTGCCACACAGTTCAACGCTAGCTCAAGTTCATGGCTTCACATCTGTCTATATTGCTTTTTTCTCTAGAACCCCTGATATGCATCACTCTTTTGTGGTGTGTCAGGGTCTCTGACATTCCCTCCCTACATTTCTGAGTCTCTCTCCATTTTTCTTAGTAGCCTTGTACCCAGAAGCCTCTCCTCCACTTTTCTGCCCTTCTATTTTCTCCCTTAATTAGAGTAGGCAATTAAGGAGAATGGTAGCATTTTTCAAACAGAATTTAATGTCCCCTGTTCTTATTTGAAAACCAGACCTGTGGAATCTCAGGCTAAGCCTTTCCTTAGGCCCCAGGCCCACGTTTCTGCCTGCCTGCTGGCCTCCTCCCCCAGGACGTCCCTCCACTTCTGAAAACCCAGATTGTCTACAACGGAATCAGATGTCTTTTCTCTCCTTCCCGACTGTGACAGCCACAGGGAGTCCCCATCTCCCAGACATCCAGGTTCGGACGTGTGAGGCCATCACTGGTTCGGTCCTCTCTCCCCTAAATAAGACCCAGTGTCTTCGATTCTTCCTTGCAAACGTCCTTTCTGTTCATTCACCATGGTTTATCCCTCTGCGCGAAGATGCATTTTGCTTATCCTGAATGTGCTGACACACCCTAGACTTTATTTCTTTTAAATATATATTTTATTGATTTTAGAGAGTAAGGGAGAGGGAGAGAGAGAGATAGAAACATCAATGATGAGACAGAATCATTGATTGGCTGCCTCCTGCACGCCTCCTACTGGGGATCGAGCCCGCAACCTGGGCATGTGCCCTTGGCAGGGAATCGAATCTGGGACCCCTCAGTCCGCAGGCTGACGCTCTATCCTTTGAGCCAAACCAGCTAGGGCCACACCTAGATTTTAAAATTTTTAATTAGTCATCATCTGGTCTTACATAAAAACCCAGATATTTGGCTTCTCAAGGAAAACAATAACTATTACTATTACTACTACTACAACATGATCCAGCAGCAATGAGCCTGCATTCCTAAATGGCGACATCCAGTTGGATCTGGGAAGTGGCTAACCCTTTGTATGGGTGAAAGAAGCCAGACACAATGTGAATGCACCTAATAACACTAGACTATATACTTAAGATGATAAACTTTACGGTATGTATATTATACAATAACTAGTAGCCCTGCGCACAAATACATGCATCAGTAGCTCACTGCCGCCCTCCAGTAGCTCTCTGCCTGATGCCCCACCCTCCTGTATCTCCTCCCCCTGTCCCCCCTCATAGCTTGCTGCCCTGCCCCCTCCTGTAGCTCTCCACCACCCGCTTGTAGCTCACTGCCCCACCCTCCTGCTGATCCGTGATCCGGTCGTTAATCAGTCAGTCGTTACGTGTCATGGCGTAACGACCATTTGCATATTACATCTTTATTATATAGGACAGTGGTCGGCAAACTCATTAGTCCACAGAGCCAAATATCAACAGTACAACGATTGAAATTTCTTTGGAGAGCCAAATTTTTTAAACTTAAACTTCTTCTAACGCCACTTCTTCAAAATAGACTCACCTGGGCCGTGGTATTTTCTGGAAGAGCCACACTCAAGGGGCCAAAGAGCTGCGTGTGGCTCGCAAGCCACAGTTTGCCGACTAAGGATATAGGATAAGCAAACAAGCAAATATGGCCATGATGCTAGCCCAAAAGAAACTGACAATCCATTTTTTTAAACTTGAGATTTTGAGACTAAACAGGGTACTCTCCAGCATTTTGATAACGCCTATTTCTATGACCATTTCAAGATGAGAATACTAACAAGTAAATGTTCTAGGAACAAAAGATAACCTAGTTATATACTGCTTGTTTCCCTTTTATAATCTGGGTTTTCTCCCCTTAAAGGAATACACATGAAGAAACCAAACAGATCAAGAGCAACAAGTAAAATGTCAAGACCACTGTTCCCTACCACTGTGCTATCAAACAAGGGCCAAGTTTTATGGGGAAAAGTCATGTCATGTCTTAGCGGTCATTTTCACTTGACAAAGGTGCTGTCTGTCCATCTTGTACTTCATCTCTAGAAAGCATTTGAGGGAGAATGTATTTGTTCATTTTGTACATATGTGTTTTCTACGTCGACTACACTGTGTAAAAATATGGGATGAAAATTTTTCAGAATGATCCCATATTTATCACTCAAAGAAAATAAAAAATATCCAGTGTAATGTGGCAAGGGTGGGTGCTCAATCCCAAAAGACTCCGCTGGCTGGAATAAAGAAGAGGGCAGAGGAGGGGCAGAAGAGGGACAGCTTAGGTCGGGTTATAGGAAGCAGCTACTTAAGATTCAAGATGGGGGAGGGAGAAGGTGAGCAGGCTCCCAGGAACCTCAGGGACTTGACTTGCACTGCCTGGGAAGCATCCTCCTCCCCTCCTCTTACTCCACACCTGCTTGGAAAATGTTATAGATGATGGTGGTGGTGATTACAGTGATGATGGTGATGATGGTGATGATGGTGGTGGTGATGGTGGTGGTAGTGGTGGTGGTGGTGGTGGTGGTGGTGATAGTGGTGGTGGTGGCGGGGATGATGGTGGTGGTGGTGATGATGGTTATGGTGATGGTGGTGGTAATGGTGATGGTGGTGGTGGGGATGGTGGTGGTTGTGGTGGTGGTGGTTATGGTGATGGTGGTGGTGGTGGTGGTGATGGTGGTTATGGTGATGGTGGTGGTAATGGTGATGGTGGCAGAGATGGTGGCAGGATGGTGGCAGGGATGGTGATGGTGGCAGTGGTGGTGGTAGTGGTGACGGTGGTGATGGTGATGATGGTGGTGATGGTGATGGTGGTTATGGTGATGGTGGTGGTGATGGTGGTTATGGTGATGGTGATGGTGGTTATGGTGATGGTGATGGTGGTTATGGTGATGGTGATGGTGGTTATGGTGATGGTGGTGGTGATGGTGATGGTGGTGGTGATGGTGATGGTGGTGATGGTGGTTATGGTGATGGTGGTGGTGATGGTGATGGTGGTTATGGTGATGGTGGTGGTGGTGGTGGTGATGGTGGTGGTGGTTATGGTGATGGTGATGGTGGTGGTGGCAGAGATGGTGGCGGGATAGTGGCGGGGATGGTGATGGTGGCAGTGGTGGTGGTAGTGGTGACAGTGGTGGTGGTTATGGTGATGGCGCTTGCAGTGATGGTGGTGACAGTGATGGTGGTGATGATGGTGATGCTGCTGATTATATAAATCAACCCAGTAACACCCCACTCACCATCATGCCCACCGTATTCTCAGTGATAAAAACACTCATGAATAAAGTGCTTACCATAATTTTTTCCTTTCATCAATGGCCGGGTTGTAGGGACAATGGAATCTGCCATGAACTCAGGGGGGGGGAAATTATGGTAAGCACTTTATTCTTTAAGAAATGAGAGTTTCCTGCAGTTTGACCTTCTATGTTGAGTGACACAGGACCTTCCTATTCGTGTACGTCATTATTCCGCACAGACCTGGGAGGATTGTAAGTGTTTCATTAACTTACCCCACGTTCTTTATTATTAGAACATTTCCCTCCGAGTGTGTCACTTGCACAGTGTTAAGCTAATAAAACGGCACTTTTCAAATGTTCCACTAGCGCTCAGAAGGCTCCACTCCCTGGCCCAGTTTTTGCAATAAGAAGGCTTTTCTTTATTCTGTTTCTATGGCCCCTGGCTCCCAGAGAAAGGCCCACAATGTTCTCTACACACATTACATATAGTATTTATCATTGCCGCACTCGTGTGAGGTGAGTATTTTTAGCTCTTTTACAAACCCAGAAAGCAGCACACGGAAGAAAATGTACTCCACGCGGAGACAACAAACAGCGGGGGCGGGGGGGAGGGAAGGAAATTAATCATCTCGAGCCAGATCATGTGCCAGGTGCTGACATCCATCCCTTATTCTGATTCTCACAGCAGTTCCACAGAGAGCTCCATTTTACAGGTGAGAAAACCAAGACCCGAGACATGTGCCCCAGGGTCCCCGTGCCAGAACTGGGGTTCACATCCCATGCTACTGAATACAGAGGGGACTTCCCCCTGCTCAACTGTTTTCACTGCTTGAGACGGACAGGAGGACCATTCTTGGTGGCCATCGTGAAAACAGCCTGATGGCCTGAATTGCGATAAGTTTTGATATCAACCAAAAGTGTGATGTAGCTCTGAAACTCCACAATTTTTGGCCACATCAGTAGGATTAAAATGCCCAAATGGTGAGAGGGAAGAGCTGAAGGGTCTTCAAGCATTCCACTGTGAGAAGAGACACAGAAGGGTGACATGAGAACCTTCTTAAAATAAATGCTGTCCTATAAAAATTGGGAAACACTTCTAGGACTATATCCCAAGAAACCAGAAACACCCATCAGAAAGGATATGTGCACCCCTATGTTCACAGCAGCACAATTTACAATAGCTAAGATTTGGAAACAGCCTAAGTGCCCATCAGCAGATGAGTGGATTAGAAAACTGTGGAACATCTACACAATGGAATACTATGCTGCCATAAAAAAGAAGGAATTCTTACCATTTGCAACAGCATGGATGGACCTGGAGAGCTTTATGCTGAGCGAAACAAGCCAGTCAGAGAAAGATAAATATCACATGATCTCACTCATATATGGGATATAATGATCAACATAATTTGATGAACAAGAATAGATCCAGAGAAAAATGGTAGGGGACGTGGGGGTTAAAGAGCAACCAAAGGACTTGTATGCATGCATATTAGCATAACCAGTGGACACGGACACTGGGGTGGTGGGGGCTTGCACGGGGTGGGAATGGCTGGGCGGGGGGGTCAACTGGGAAAAAAGGAGACATATGTAAAACTTTAGACAATAAATAAATTTTTTAAAAATTGAGAGAGAAGTCTTGTCCCAGAGAACAGGCTAGACTTCTTGCTTATACAGGGCTATTGGGTGAATGCTCCGAGGAATTCTGCAAATACCTTCCACTGAGCTTAGCAAGGCACTTACATGGTGTCCCACGTAAGGGACCGTAACAGCACTCTGCGGTGACACAATCAGATGGACTGGGAGACCAGCCATCCCTCCTCTAAGAGTCGGTTTAGTGCCACATGGAAGTCAGCCTCCAAGATGCTCCCCAGCCATCTCCATCCCCTGATGGCCTTGTATGTCGCCTCCCACGCTCCTTCAGGGCTGGCCGTGTATGGCCAATAGAATACAGTGACGGTGACAGTGTGTGACTTCCACAGCTAGGCCATAAGCGTACGGTAGCTTCTACTTGGCCTCTTGTATCACCCGCTGTGGCGGGAGCCAGCACCACGTCATGAGGCGGCTCCGCTGGCCGGCCCGTGTGGAGGACTGAGGCCACTGGCCAACGCCAACTTGCCAGCCATGTGAGTGAGTTCCCTTGGACCTGGATTCTCAAGCCACAGTTACTCCTTCAGCTGACGGAAGCTGTCACTGACCTCTGAAGGCAACCCCATGAGCTAACCCAAGCCACCCCTGGCTGACCAAGCTTCTCCCAAATTCTTGACCCAGAAAAAACATGAGATATAGTCAATGACTCATGTTCAGCCACTACGTTTTGGGGTGATGTGTTCCCCCGGCATAATGACTGGAATATGGAGCCAGGCACCCTAGGAAGGCTGTCTCTAGCACCCTGCTCCAGAACTCAGCCCCAGGCTGAGTATAGACACAAGAAGCAACACACTAGTCAGTTTTGTAGAAGGTCTGCTGCTGAGAGGAATAGCAAACACCCAGAGTGATAGAATCAGGATCCAAGATCATCAGGAGTGGTGTGTTGAATGTACGAGGGTAATTTTTAAGAGGGGCAAAGATCAAGTCCCACACCTGGATTAGAAAAACCAATTTTACCAGGACAAGCCAGGGGAGGACACAGCAAGGAGGCGGCAAGGAGCTTCTACAAAAGCTGAGAGCTGCCTAAACAGAACCACATGAAAACGGAACGCAGCCTCAGAAGGGAGTCAAACCCATGGGCATGTCCAAGTAGAGCCGGATAGTCTCCAGTCAGGGGGAACGTTGTGGAGAGGATGACATGCTATAGAAAGAGTTGTTCTCACTATCCTCTACGAACCCTTCCCAGCTCTGGGTCCCCTTTTCCGCAATTTGGTGACTGAATGGGATGAACCTGCTGAGTGATGCCAGCACATGCAGAGGCAACACCTGGCAGATCTTATTAGAATGCAGTTTCTGAGTCGACAGGTCTGGGGTGGGCGTGAGATTCTGCATTTTGAACAAGTCCCCGGCTGACACTGCTCACCTGTAGACCACATGTTGAGCAGAAAGAGGTTAGAAGTTGCCCATGAAAGCAAATCGAGTCAGGCAGCCTGGAAAAGGCCTTAGGCGACTGTAAAATCTTTGAGCACAGGAGGGATGGCCAGCACCAGAAATTCCACCTAAGGAACAGGACTCCTGCCTGAATAGGGTGGCATCCAGGTGCCACCCAAGGTACCCTGTCGGGAGGGCTGCCCCCGCACAGCCACCCCAGCGGGCCTGCCGCCACGGCTCGACGGGGTTTCCCGGTGTTCTGCGCTGGGTCTGCAGCTGAGGCCGGCACAGCCCATTTGCAGGAACCTCCTGAGGAGGTGGCTGGAAGATGGGGAGATGGTGTGTGCTGCATTGATTCTCTGAACTTGGTCTTTGAAGTGTCCAAACACTTTCCCCTCATCTTGGGTTTTCTGTAAGGGCAGGCGGTACGGAGTCATGTCTACCTGCACTCAACCACTACCCGGGAGGCCTCCCAGTCTCAGGTTGTTAGTGTGTGTAATGGGAATAAAACCCACCTGCTAGGAAATGGCATCAAGCAGTGTCTGACACATAACAGGTGCCCGTTATATATTTCTTTTTTTAAATATATTTTATTGATTTTTTTACAGAGAGGGAGAGAGAGTCAGCTGCCTCCTGCACACCTCCTACTGGGATGTGCCTGCAACCAAGATACATGCCCTTGACAGGAATCGAACCTGGGACCTTTCAGTCTGCAGGCCAACGCTCTATCCACTGAGCCAAACCGGTTAGGGCCTGTTATATATTTCTTAGCCCCATTACAAAACTAGAGGGGTGGTCAATAAACATTCATTCCCTTCATTACAAAGATTAATTACCTAACTAATACCTTGTCCTTGAATTAAATGTCCTTCACTAATCCCACATGTCCTAGGATGTATGTCAGATATTGATCCCATTTTACAGATGGCATGGTTAGTTCTCATTTAGAGCATCGGGCAAATACACTAGCATGAGAATCCATGACCCTTCCTGTTGGAATGTTAAGGATTATATTTTTCTAGAACAGTGGTTCTCAACCTTCCTAATGCCGCGACCCTTTAATACAGTTCCTCATATTGTGGTGACCCCCAACCATAACATTATTTTCGTTGCTACTTCATAACTGTAATTTTGCTACTGTTAATGAATCGTAATGTAAATATCTGTGTTTTCCGATGGCCTTAGGCGACCCTGCTAGCGGTTCTCAACCTGTGGGTCGCTGCTGTAGAGCCTAAGACCATCAGAAAACACAGATATTTACATTACGATTCATAACAGTAACAAAATTACAGTTATGAAGTAGCAACGAAAATAATGTTATGGTTGGGGGTCACCACAACATGAGGAACTGTGTATTAAAGGGTTGCGGCATTAGGAAGGGTGAGAACCACTGCTCTAGAATTAACATTTCCCCTGGGCCAGGCATGGGGGTCAGGAACTAATAAGATGTCATCCCATTTCTTTGTCCGAGAGGGAAGACTCTATTTCCCCGCTAAGGGACTCTAGTCACTATCATGTCAGCACCGCAAGTTTGAGACCTGACCGGAGAAACAACAGACTCGGGTAGAAAAGGGGTGAAGCCAAGAACTGCCAACCAATGGCGCCCCTTAACCATAGTCCCAGGGACTGGCAGGTGAAGTAGGCACCATGCCCGCCCCAGGCCTCACTACCCTGTGCAGGGAAGGGATGGGGCGGGGGGGACGGCGCTGAGCCAGGGCCAGTCCTGCCCCCTAACAGACATGGCCGGTAAAATATCCACACAACTCCAGAAAAGCCACCGTGGGGAAACTGAGGCACTGCAGACCCTTGTGATCGAAGAAAAACTTGCTGTGTTCTCTCTGTAGTGCACAGCCCACCAAGATCGCACTTCCTGTTGTTCATTCAGTTCTCACCCAGTGGGGGGGGGTCAAGCAGCTTCTACCACACTGAACAAGGCCACTACGTCTTGGGCACCACCAGCTTCCTCCACAGGGACCCTGAAAACCACCAGCCAGCCTGGGTCCCCCAAAAGTGCTGCGGCTGAGCCAGCAGCCTGCAGAGCAGAGAGAGCATGACCTTGCGTTTGAATTCTGACACACCCCCCCCCCCCCCCCCCAACTTGAGTAACTAACGCCATCACTCTCCGGGCCTCAGTTTCCACATCTTGGAAGAGGAGGCACCTATAATAATAAAAGCGCAATATGCTAATTAGACCGGACGTCCTTCCAGGCGACCTTCCGGGACCAAGCCCCTGCCGCAAGGGAAGCCTGGTCTGGTCCCCGCTGCCAGCAGCCTGGGGAAGGAAGTCTACTCTTGCACAAATTTCATATGCATTTGGCCTCTAGTTATAATCTATTGACCTCACGGAGCTCTTTGGGAAAAGTTAAGTGTGATATTAATGTGTGTGAAGCAACCAGCTCACAGAAGGCGCTCAAAAGCTGTTAGTTCTTTTATTCTTCTGCCCGGAAGTACGATTAGGAGGGTGGTCTCCGGAGCTCCAGTTGTACTGGAGAATTCCTGCTTCCTTTGAGGTGTCCTTGGTCTCTCCGGGGGGTTGAAGTCCTGAGGGTCCCACCCCAGGACACCCCCCGCTGCCGCCTAACCTCCTCCTCTCCCCGCTCTCCCCTGCCATGCGGCGCACCCCATCTCCCAAACTTTCAGCCGTCTCCTCAGGGGAGGGGGGGGGGGGTCCCTGCAAACCCGAGCCTGCGAGCAGGGGACCGCCGTCCGCCCGGCTTCAGCTGGCAGACCCCGCGCGGGACGCCCGGGAACCCCGTCCGGCCGCCGGGGCAGCCGTGCGGGTGCAGCCCTCCCGGGTCCCTCCGACTGCGGAGCTGCCGACCGCATTGCAGACACCGGCGGCCCTCGGCCCTTCCCGCGCCGCCTGCCTCCTGCGGCCCGGGCGCTGCGGGTCGGCGCCGCGGCGGGAGCGCTCCTCCCGCGCCCTGCGCGCCCGGCGGCTTCCCCTGCGACGCGCCCGCCCGGAGCCGGGGTCCAGCGCGCGCCAGACGCCTCCGCCCGCCCCTCCCCCTCCCCCCCCCCCCCCCCCCCCGCGCCGGGTCCCCGGGGGTGGGGTTTCCCTGGGAGCGCGCCCCCTCCCCGCCCGCCCCGGGTATATGTGTCACGGCGCGCCATGCCCGCCCGCCCGCCCACCTACCTACCTCCCCGCCGCTCCTGACGGGCTCGCAGAGCGGAGGACGCGCGCGCCGCTCAAGGTCTCTCTCCGCACCTCTCCGGCGGCTTCTGACGCGGGGCCACGGGACTCCGGGCACCTCTCCGTGTCCCTCTTCTCCCCTCGGCCAGCCGGGACTCCACAGCCAGCCGCCGCCGCTGCGCCGCCGCCTGAGGGACCTGAGGGACCTGCGGGCAGGACGCGGGCAGGAGCCGGAGCGCGGCGCCCGCGCAGAGCGTCTCCCCGCCGCGCCGCCCCGCGAGACCGAGCCCGGGCCTCCGGGCCCAGGAGCCCCGCTGCGGCGCCAGGTGTGCGGGACCCAAGTTCTTTGCAGCAGGAAGCGCAACTCTTCAAGGTAACGGTCTCCTGCCCTCGGGGAGAGGCTCGCCCGGGGACGCCGCTCCGCGCTCGCGGCGGCGCTGCCTCAGTCTCCCCCTCAGGGCCGGGGGCTCGGGGGGCCGTCACCTCGCCGCTGTGGCGTCGAGCAAACTTTCCGGCTGGTGCAGACTCGGCGCGAGTGGGGCGAAGGAGCGCGCGAGGAGGGGCGCTGGTCCCCGGGGCCCCCAGAGTTCAGGAACCGTGAACAGGGCGCTTTTGTGCCAACTCCCGCGTGTTCAGTCCCGGGTCTGAAAGGAGCCATCGCTGGCGGAGCCGGGCGTCGCGGACTGGAAAGCGCGGGGTCAACTCTCGCGGTTACTTGCGGGCGGTGCGTGGTTTCGCCCCCGGCCCTGCGCGCGCGCCGTCAGTGGGGAGGGTCTCCCTGGCACGTGGTTTCGCCCCCGGCCCTGCGCGCGCGCCGTCAGTGGGGAGGGTCTCCCTGGCACGTGGTTTCGCCCCCGGCCCTGCGCGCACGCGTCAGTGGGGAGGGTCTCCCTGGCACGTGGTTTCGCCCCCGGCCCTGCGCGCGCGCCGTCAGTGGGGAGGGTCTCCCTGGCACGTGGTTTCGCCCCCGGCCCTGCGCGCACGCGTCAGTGGGAAGGGGGTCCCTGGCACGTGGCTGGGTGTGCCCGAGGGGACCGGGGTGGTGGGTCAGGTACACAGCAGGTGCCTAAGAGAAGCAGCCAGAGCCTTTCTGTCCCACTTCCTTGGCTCCTTCGCCTAATCCGGGAGCCACAGGGCACCTGGAAAGCGGGGAGGAATTGGCAGAACCTGTGAGCGGCCAAACCTGCCCCCAAGAAGGTGCGTTTCTGAAGGAAGAGGAGGGGAGATGAGAACACACGGCCCGGGGCAGTGTTTCCAGCTCTGGGTTCCTCCGCAGGTGAAGCCAGTGATGGCGGAGCGGGGACCCCGGGGCTAACCTTGGCGTGGGGTGGGTGGCGGTCAATGTGAACGCACCCCCATGCTAGGCCGCAGCAAACTGTGGCGGTGGGGTTGTCTCCGGTTGGGAGGTAGGATCCAACCCAAACTTTTCCATCGTTCTCTTCCTTACAGTCCTGAGCGGGATTCTGATGGGATCCTTCTAGAGTTTCATCCCAGGTCCCCGAATTTTGGTGGATGCGTAGATTCCAGTTCTGTTGGGGTGGCTGGCAGGAGGAAAAGAAGGGAGATGCAAAGCTGAATTGGTTTAGGGTGGTGTTTCTGGTCCTGGATGCTGCAGTGGGCGGGTGTCCCACAGTGTGAGGGGTCCTGGACCTTGGGAACCCCACCCATCTCGTCTCCTGATGAGGACAAGTGAACCCAGAAACATGCAGTGACGTGATAACAGTCGCCCTGTGACTTGGGGGCAGTCCTGCTTGAAGAGTACAGCAGTCCGGGCTCCAATCCTTGTCTCCATTCCTTGCTCTCCAGGTTGCCAAGGAGAAGGAACAATCAGGCTGCCTGTGCCCCTGGGTGAGGGGTTTAGGAAGCCCCGTGAAGGCCCCTGTAGGAGTGTTGGCCCGGGAATCACTGAGTCGGGGAAGACACTGCCCAGGAATGGAAGGGCAATGAGGGAGGAAACTCAAAAGCTTGTTGGAACGGGAGTGGTGGAGTGAGATGGGGGAGGATGTTTCTCACCTGGAAGACAAAAGGACGGCTCAGAAGATCTCGCACGTTTAAAAAGTGTCGGATGAAGGGATTCTCAAAAGGAAGAAAGTATCTCTCAGGGAAATGTTGGGATTCCTCCAGTTACACGGAGTTGTGTTTAAATGAGATGCATTTATATGCAGTTTCTAGAGGAACACTGATAGGTTCATTCATTCTCCCGTATCTGCTGAGCGCCACCTAGGTGCCAGGCCTTGCACAGTGCTGGCCCGGAGCAGGTCCTCAACAAACAGTAGCTGTGACATGACCCAAGCAAAGCACATAGCATAGTACTCAATAATTGTTTGATATTATTATTATTATTGTTAATTTAAAATATTTTTTTCCTAGAATTTTCAATGAAAATCATACTTAAGTTGGGATTCTTTAGTATTTAAAAGCCCTCTGGTCAATACAGGAGTAAAGAATTGGGGGAGGGCCCTAGCCATTGTTGCTCAGTGGATAGAGCCTGCTGACCCAAAGGGTCCCGGGTTCCATTCTGGTCAAGGGCACGTACCTCAGTTGCAGGCTTCCTCCCTGGCCCGGGGCCCTGGTTGGGGCGCGTGCAAGGAGGTAACTGATAGATGTGTTTCCCTCACATTGTTATTTCTCTCTGTCTTTCCCGCTCTCTTTCACTCTCTCTAAAAATCAATGAAAAAATATCCTCAGGTGAAGATTTAAGAGTCAGGGGTGGGGGGGTGATGGAAATATTATTACTTACTTGGCGGCAATCTCTGTGTGCTTGAGTGATGAGATCCGCGCTCTCTGGTGTAAAGCCACACCTGACCCCATATTTTGTCCCTGCTCACTATGCCTCCCACACACACACACACCATCCCAAGCAGCCCACACCCCTGCAATGCTGAAATGGGGTGCTCTCCATCCTTACATGCCCAGAACAGCCTGTCCAACTGCCCAGTCAGAGAGGGGGCTCCAAGAGAGAAGTCACCTCCCCGGATGGGGGGAGAAGACCCCAAGAATGAGCAGCCTGCCAGGCGAGTCAGATTCGGGTGAGAATCCCAGCGGGGCCACTTATCTGCTACATGACTTCGATGATGTTCCTTGGCTCCCTCTGACTCAGTTTCCTCTTCTCTAAAAAGGGGAGGAAAACCGAGGATTGAAAGACATATAATGTGGGTGGCTTGTCCAGCCCTCAGCAGGAACCACGAATCTTAATTCCTGTCTTCTAACGGTTCCTCTCCTAACGGTCACAAACCGTAAATTCAGGATAGTGCCAGTTTTGAATATCCTCTTAGTAAAAGACTGTGTGTCCTAACTGTTGGTGTGGATTTTTTTAATGATGCCTGCTAGTACCTGGTCCCTTCCAAGGCCCTTCTTGTTGGGCACTAGTATGACCACAGCTGAGCCAGGGGAAGCCCACAGGCGCCTGATTTGGGGGGGAAGGGGGTTTAGACCATCTCTGCTCCCCCAGTAACTTCTTTTTTAAAATATATATTTTATGGATTTTTTTACAGAGCGGAAGGGAGAGGGGTAGAGAGTTAGAAACATCAATGAGAGAGAAACATCGATCAGCTGCCCCCTGTACACCCCTCACTGGGGATGTGCCCGCAACCAAGGTACATGCGCTTGACCCGAATCAAACCTGGGACCCTTCAGTCCACAGGCCGATGCTCTATCCACTGCGCCAAACCGGTTAGGGCTCCCCCAGTGACTTCTAACACCAGGTTTGTCCCATTGCAGGTTGTGAAACCAATTTAGTGGGGCTTTATGACACAGGAGAGTATAATCTCATAGTGCTACCCATATAGTAAGGATAAATATGGTTTCTGGAAACTCTTGTTTGTTTGTTAATCCTCACCTGAGGATGCTTTTCCATTGATCCTTCAGAGAGAGGGAATGACAGAGAGAAACATCAATGTGAGGGAAACACGTCGATTGGTTGCCTCCTGCACACACCCTGACCAGGGCCCTGGTCGGGGAGGAGCCTGCAACCCAGGTCCGTGCCCTTGACCGGTATCGAACCTGGGGACCCTCCAGTCCGCAGGCTGCCGTTCTGTCCACTGAGCCAAACTGGCTAGGGCTGGGAACTCTTATTTTTTGTTAGACATTTTACAGTCCTATGTGAACGTATGTGTGTCTATAACATATACGTATATACTATACACACATGCAAACTTGATGTTTGTGTAATGTATTTCTCACTGTGGTCAAGAAAGTTGAAAAGACATTGATCTCAATGTCTCTGAGGAAGTCCTGATTTGGGGCTTCAGGTGGCAGGCACAGTCCCAGCACCTGGGCTGGATGCTCTCCTGTCTCTGGAGGGAAGGCAGTGAGGGGTGGAAGCTGTAGGTGGGCGTGAAAGGGGAGCTGGAGGGAGAGTACCCAGAAGCAGGGCAGAAGCGTGGAGGACAGGCCTGCTTGCGAGTGGAGGGGACAGGCTCACGGGCTGCCCTGGGATAGGGGCTGTGGGTGGGACCCGCCTTGGAAACAGGAGTGTCACGGGCTGGCCTTGGCCATGCTCTGGGCCCTGGTGGGAGCCCTTTTCCATAGCGCGAGTGAGCGAGTGCTGTCTCTATGGCATCTCCCCTGGGAGCGGCTGCACCCCGTCCCCCAGACCTGGACCCGACGCGACACCCCCATCCCTGCGAGGGGGTCTGGACCCCTAGGCATGGTCGAAGAGGGGTGGAGATTGCAGGGGAGGGGCTGCTGGATGGAGAGGTGGAGCAAGGGAAGGACCAGCAAGGGGGCGGGGGGATGTGTAGGGAACGGTAAAACGCTTCCTTTCTTCCAAAGTTGAATCCAGGGCAAGAACGGAAACGGTGGAGTTTACTTTTAAAAACTCAGAGCCTCCTTGTAAGCAGCCGAGAGAGTGAGTGAGTGAGTGTGTGTGTGTGTGTGTGTGTGTGTGTGTGTGTGTGTGTGTGTGTGAGGGCGGGCCCTGCGGGCTAGCCTGGGCCTGTGAGAGGTGACTTTTCTCCCTCTCAATGGCCTTACAGTGTCTCCCAAAGAAGCTTTTTGTTAGGCTCATGAATAGGTGAGTTTGGGGTGTGCGATGCTGGGCATCGCGATCTGGATATTTGGTTACCTTTGAGGTTACATGTTTTTCCTTTTAAGACACACACACCCAGAAAAGAAGCCACCTCTCCTGCATAGGGTTGCTTTTCTGGGGAGTGCCTGTCTCTCGGTCATTGACTTGACCTTTTTTTTTTTTTTTTTTTTTTTTTATTGATTTCGGAGAGGAAGAGAAAGATAGAAACATCAATGATGAGAGAGAGTCATTGATTGGCTGCCTCCTGCACGCCCCCTACTGGGGATGGAGACTGCAATCCCGGGCATGTGCCCTTGGCTGGAATCGAACCCCGGACCCTTCAGTCCTCAGGCTGATGCTCTTAGCCACTGAGCCAAACCTGCTAGGGCCAAGTGACTTGACTTGAAGGGCAAGAGCAAAGAGAAACTTGGGACTGGGCAGGTCTGCCATGTCTGGCCTGGGGGGCAGCCCCTTCTGAGCCCCTAAACTCTGGGCCTCTGAGGTACAACATGGCCATTCCCAGACCCCAGATGTCCAGGGCCGTCAGGAGGTGTGATGACTCTCATTTAAGAGAGGGCAAAGGGGATCAAGGCCCAGAGCGGAGACGGTGATGATTCATGCCAGCCCAGAGCAGGTTGGTGAGGATCTGAATGAGAACCGAGGCCTTCAGGCCCTCGTCCTGAAACATACCATGTCCATGGAAACGGTTCATTCATTCATTCAAGATTCAGCAACACTTGCTACATGCCAGGCACTGTACTAGGTGTGGATAACACAGCAGTGAATAAAGCAATTCACTCTTCCTGCCCTTTAGCTGTTCCCACTCTCATGGGACAGGCTGTAATCAACTTGACCCCGACCCCTCATTTCTATAAAGCACTGATTCTCAGCTGGGGAGCTGTTCCCCCCCACTCAAGGAACATTTGGCCATGTGTAGAGATATTTTTATTGTCACCAGGCGAGAGGGGCGATACTACTGGCATCTTGTGGGTAGAAACCAGGGATGCTGCTAAATATTTATAATGCATGGCACAGCACCTTCCCCACCCCACCCCCCAACTCTAGAGAATCAATTGGCCCCAAATGTCAATAATGCCAAGTTGAGAAACCCTGCTTCAAACTTTCATTTAGTTATTGAGCCAGGTCATGCAGCAAAGAGTGGGCCACCCAAAAAGAAAGAAAAAAGCTGGGTCGGTTCAGTGGATAGAGCGTCGGCCTTCGGACTGAAGGGTCCCGGGCGTGATTCTGATCAATGGCACGTGCCCAGGTTACAGGCTCGATCCCCAGTGTGGGGCGTGCAGGAGGCAGCTGATCCATGATTCTCTCATCATTAATGTTCCTATCTCTCTCTCCCGCTCCCTTCCTCTCTGAAATCAATAAAAATATTTTTAAGAAAGAAAGAAAAAAGCTGACATGACAGTGGTAAAGTAGAAAGAACTTGGACTCTGGCAGCCCAGATATAGACTGAAATCCCAGCTGTGAGCTCTTGGGCAAGTCATTTACCCTCCCTGAACCTCAGTGTCTCTTCATCTACAAAATGGGGCTCGTGGGATGAGGGAGAGGGTTCAAGATAAAGCAAAGGAAGGACCTGGCAGAAAGTAAGCCTACCATGAAATAGCAGATATTACTATTTTTGAAGCTTTTAAAGGTCTCGCGGCGGAAAATTACAGCATCAGCAGGTGTGGACCTGCGATCACAAGGCCAAGGAAGGTTGCTGTTTGGGGCATGGTTGCCATAGTCACGCCATCTGTTTGGGAGGGTGCAGGTCAGCATCTCTTCATACACACAGCTCTCAGCAAGGGGGTGAGAAGTGGGGGAAGGGTTTGCTGAATGTGTGTGCACTGGGAGGAGCACGGGGCTTGGAGCCGCATGAGCTGGGCACTGGCTGCTGTGTGACCTGGGGAAATTGCTTCCCTTCTCTGAGCCTTGGGTTCCTTAGCTGTAAGGTGGAGGTGCTAAGGTGAGCCCTCACAGGTCAAGATCCAGTAGGAAATGACTGTCCGGGAAGGTGCCTTGTGGAGGCATCCATGAAGACTAAGCAGGGACCTTTTGTATCTGGTGTGCCCCATACCTACTGCAGTATGTGGCATATACAATGAATGAATGAATGAATGAATGAATGAATGAATGAATGAATGGTTTCTCTGGGAACTTCATCTGTCATGAATGAATGAATAACCAAATGAATGGACAAACGAATGGACCGTCACAGTATACATTACTTCCCTATTCTTGACAAGGAGAATTCCAACAATACCCAGATGGGCAGTTCTCCACGTTGCCCCTCCTCCAGCACAAGCAAGCCAGGAGAACCCAGGACCTCTGTGTGTGCCCAGGCCAGGTTACAGCACCAGGCAACAGCACCCTCTACAGGTCACTGCAGACACAGCAGTTACGTTATGACAGCCCCCAAGGTGGGATCCCTGGGGAGTAAGAGGCACAGGTAGGACATCAGAACCAAGGAAGGCCAAGCTGCTGAAAAGAGGACCAAATCAGGATCAGGAACCCAGAGACGTATCTCAGTGGAGGCACATCCTCAGACACCTCCATTTTCCTATCTGTAAAATGGGCCCATTGCTCCATCACGTGGAATTGAAGTCACAATAAATGAAGGCCTAACTGAAAGCCACTAGCCAAAGGGGTGGATTTGGGAAATTGATTCTAATTTCCTTAGAATCATGAAGCATTGGAGCAGAAAGGGTCACATTCAGAACAGTAAAAGGACACACCAGGCCTGGCTGGTGTTGCTCAGTGGTTGAGCATTGCTCTATGAACCACAGGAGGTCAGGGTTCAATTCCCGGTCAGGGAACATGCCTGGGTTGTGAACTCGATCCCCAGTGTGGGGTGTGCAGGAGGCAGTCAATCAATGATTCTCTCCCATCATTGATGTTTCTCTCTCTCCCTTCCTCTCTGAAATTAATCCTATCTAATAAAGAGGGAATATGCTAATTGACCCTCACTCCATTGCAAATATGGTGGCACCCACAGCCAATAAGGAGGGAATATGCTAATTGACTGCCATGCCCTCAAAGATGGTGGTGCCCACAGCCAATAAGGAGGGAATATGCTAATTGACAGCCATGCCCTCAAAGATGACAGTGCCCAGTCCCCTTTGCTGCATGCCTGCTTCCAGAGTCCCCCAGTCCTCTCAGCCCCGCAGCCGCCCAGGGCCGGCCAAGACTTGCGCTGCTGGCAGTGGCAGCAGCAGAGGTGTGATGGGGGTGTCACCTTCCCCTGATCACCGGGTCTCCTCCTGCCCCTGAGGGCTCCCAGACTGTGAGAGAGGGCAGGCCGGACTGAGGGACCCCCCCCCTCCAGTGCATGAATTTTCATGCACCGGGCCTCTAGTACAAATATTAAAAAAAAAAAAAAAAAACGCACCAGATCACTGTGCCATCCCATCAGAACAACTGTGGGCAGATTTTTTTCCTGGGACCACCCACTGTCACCCCTGGGCCAACTCTAGCTCTGTTCCTTCCAGTTCCTTGCTGGTTTCAGGGCTGATTTTGGTAAGAAATCCCTTCATAAGAAAAAACATCCAAGGCAAGGGGGAAGCCAGCATCCCATCTCCCTCAGAAAACTAGGGTTTCCTCTCTAACTGGTTTGGCTCAGTGGATAGAGCATCGGCCTGTGGACTCAAGGGTCCCAGGTTCGATTCCGGTCAAGGGCATGTACCTTGGTTGCGGGCACATACCCAGTAGCGGGTGTGCAGGAGGCAGCTGATTGATGTTTCTCTCCCATCGATGTTTCTGACTCTCTCTCCCTCTCCCCTCCTCTCTGTAAAAAATCAATAAGATATATTTAAAAAAACTAGGGCTTCCTTGTCCCGGCCTCCACTCTGGGTCAGATGTAAGGGCCTTTTAACCAGCAAAACCTAGACCTTGGTCTGACCTTCCACCATCACTTCCTTCCCCAACCAGGTACTCCCTTCCTCCACCATCCAATCCTGTCACTTTGACCTCATATCCGGATGGCTCAGGGCAACACCTGGATTTTAGGGTGACTCGGGGATACAGTGGGTGTTTGTTAGCTTTCCAAGACTGAAAAGGGGGCCTGGAGGCCATCATCCTGGGTACCCTTCCGTCCCTAGAACCAGAAGCATGTGAGGAGCTTTTGAAAAGCAGGGGTGCCTGAGCCCAAATGTGCCCCCCCCCCCCCCAGGGTGCTTGATTAGGGACAGGGGTGGGACTCGGCATTCAAAACACCCCAGGTGTTTCAAATGCAGTTCCCTTTCTGAACCCCTCATTGAAAAGCCCAAAGCTATTCCTCTGGGTGCGATTGGTCCTAAGCCCCTCCCTCTAGCCCTGCCTCTGGGGGTCACGCGACACTTTTCCCTGCAAGCAGAACTCCAGCCACCACCACCAGTGTGTCCTTTTCAGGGAGTGAGAAGGTCAAGCTTCCCTATCTCCTCTCTCCGGCCTGAGACAGGGCTCCTGCTTCCTGAATAGAGTCCTCCTGGACCCTGGATTCAAGTGCATTTGTCCCAAGAGGCCGATGAAGCCAGGCCAGGGTTCCCCAACGTGGGTGTGACAGAACATTCCTCGAAGAGACAGGGTCCATGGGCAGGACATGACAAAAGGGTCTCATCCCCAAGGGTTCAACGGAATAAAACGGGTCCCTTTTCTAGAGGGCGTCTCAGGATGCTGATGGGTATCTATAGCTCCATCAAGCATCTCGCATTGAACTTGACCAGGGGACTCTCCTTCCCTAGAGCAGAGTGAAGGACTCCCTGACCCTAGAGAGATGCCATTCGAGGCAATCAGCCAGGTCTGATCCTGCAGCAGGGAGGAGGCTCTGAACCAGGGCCCATGAGCACTTCAGGGGAATAGGGACCCCACCAGGTAGGGCTTAAAACCCCATCTCTCAAGCACAGTCACTGCCCCAGCAAACCCTCACCCTCCCAGTGTAAGGCTGGGCCCATCCGTTCCTTTTCCACCTCCGACCTGCCACCTTCCCTTTCAAGATTGGCCTGCTGGATGCAGAGGGCCTGGGGCCTGACCCTATGTGTTCCATTGTTTCCTGGGTTTCTTTTTTAAGTTTTTTTTTTTAATTATATTTTATTGATTTCAGAGAGGAAGGGAGAGGGAGAGAGAGATAGAAATATCTATATATATAAAAGGCTAATATGCAAAGTGTCCCCATGCGAGTTCAACCAGGAGACCGAGAGTTCGATCGATCGCTATGACACACGCTGACCACCAGGGGGCGACACGGAATGAAGGAAGGCCCCAACCTGCAGCCAGAAGGCCCCGATTGGCCCGGATCGCTGGCCAGGCCTAGGGACCCTACCCGTGCATGAATTTTATGCACTGGGCCTCTCTCTAGTCAATGATAAGAGAGAATCATTGATTGGCTGCCTCCTACACACCCCCTACTGGGGATCAAGCCCACAACCCGGGCATGTGCCCTGATTGGGAATCGAACTGTTACCTCCTGGTTCATAGGTCGATGCTCAACCGCTGAGCCACACCAGCCAGGCTCCTGGATATTTTTTTAGTGGGGAGAGGGGGAGCACTCAATGTGATTTATGGGGGTGGGGAGTGCTCCTCAGCTGAGTCCTGCCTCTGAACAAGGTCTCTCTCCAAGCCTGGCTACACCCCACCACCCCCACCACACAACCCTCCACACCCTGCAGAAGGCCTGGGGCCTGACCCCATGTGCTCTCCTTGTGCTGGTCCCTGGAGGTCCGTATGAATGGCACACCATGGGGTGAAGGCTGCCCCCAGAGCTGGACAAAGAGGTGCCCTGTCTACACTTGTCTCTGTGCCCCCTCCTCACCACTCCATCCAGGGGCATCACACATACCCCACCCCGACGTGCACACAGCCAGCCTGGAGCTTCCTTCATCCCTCCCCTCGGGCCATCCATTTTCCCTAAGGCAGCCTGACTCGGAGATTCCATCGCTTCCTGAGGCCACCCTGCAGCGGCTTCTGCTGTCACTTGCTGTGTTCATGTTTGAGCAGAACAGGTCCCCATGCCGTGGGGAACCTGATCACTTAGATTGTCTTCACACCCACTCCTGAGGGAGAGGGGTGCTGGGTAGAGCCACGGTTGGGGTGGGAGCCGCTTCGTTAGCCGGGGAAGGTCCTAGCACTGGCTTAGCGCCTCGGCCCCCTTCACCCACCTAGGTCTTCCCACCCACTCTCCTCTCTGCTCACGTCATCTGTCATGGATTAAGATGGTAAATTTTGCCCAGCCAGCGTGGCTCAGTGGTTGAGTGTTGACCTAGGAACCAGGAGGTCTCGGTTCGATTCCCGGTCAGGGCACATGCCCGGGGTTGTGGGCTCCATCCCCAGCGTGGGGTGTGCAGGAGGCAGCCGATCAAGGATTCTTCTCTCTCTCCGCCTTCCTCTCTAAAATCAATTAAAAATATATTTTTTGAAAAAGATGGTAAATTTTGTTATGTCTATTTTACCACAATTTTTTTATTGGTGGATTTGAGAGAGAGAGAGAAACATTGATTTGTTGTTCTACTCATTTATGCACTCATGGGTTGATTCCTGTAACATAAAGGGGCCTCAGGGGTGCTGGGCCGGGGGGAAGGGGTTCCCCCACAGGGGCCAGTAAGACTTGTCCCACTATCCTTTCTCCCTGCAAGTACGAACTATGTAGAATGACCAGCCCCATGACATGCGGCCATCAATGAAGGCCATTTACATCTCCCTTCTCAGCCCTCTGGGACTGCAGACTCTTAGAATAAAACCCCATCCCCTTCATTGGCCCACAGCCCTCAGGAGCTGGTCTCCCCTGCCCTCAGCACCCACAGTTCACCCTCCCCTCCCCCACTACCCTCAGCCACTGGCTTTACACTGCATCCCTCCACCCCACCCCCAGGGCCTCGCCGGCCAGGATGCTCCTCCCACAGGGCTAGGGCTCTGCATGGCTGGCTCGCCCTGGTCCTTCAGGTCCAGATGTCACCTCCGGGGAGGCAGCTGATCCATGATTCTCTGTTGTCATGGATGTTCCTATCTCTCTTTCCCTCTTCCTTCCTCGCTCTGAAATCAATAAAATATATATTTTTTTTATTTTTTTAAATAGATTTTGTTGATTTTTACAGAGAGGAAGGGAGAGGGATAGAGAGTTAGAAACATCAATGAGAGAGAAACATCGATCAGCTGCCTCCTGCACACGCCCTACTGGGGATGTGCCTGCAACCAAGGTACGTGCCCTTGACCAGAATCAAACCTGGGACCCTTGAGTCCGCAGGCCGACGCTCTATCCACTGAGCCAAACCAGCCAGGGCTAAAATATATATATATTTTTTTTTAAAAAGTTCAAATGTCACCTCCTGGGAAAGGCCTTTCTTGACCACCCAATTTTAAAGAAGATAAACGCCCCAACGCCCATGGCCCAGCGGCACTTTGTTGCATTTTCTTTGTAGCTTGTCACTCTCTTTTTTATTATTATTTATTGATTTATTTAAGAGCGAGAGAGAAACATCAATTTTGTTGTTCCACTTATTTATGCATTCATTGGTTGATTCTTGTGTATGCCCGGACTGGGAATTGAACCCATACCTTTGGCATGGCAGGACAATGCTCTAACCAGCTGAGGTACCCGGCCAGGGCTTCCAAGGATCATTTCATTTCAGATGTTGCATCCTTGGGATTCACACATCTTTGGACTTCACTTTGCAAATAGATTTAATCTTGAGATTTTATTTTATTTTTCCCTGGGAATTTTTTTAAATATATTTTATTGATTTTTTTACAGAGAGGAAGGGAGAGGAATAGAGATTAGAAACATCGATGTGAGAAACATCGATCAGCTGCCTCTTGCACGCCCGCTACTGGGGATGTGCCCACAACCAAGGTACATGCCCTTGACCAGAATCGAACCTGGGACCTTTCAGTCTGCAGGCAGATGCTCTATCCACTGAGCCAAACCGGTTAGGGCTTTCCCTGGGAATTTGATTGAATGGGATTCATATTCAAATATGGGGCACCTTTGCCCGGTCAGTGTGGCTCAGTGGTTGGGTATCAACCTATGAACCAGGAGCTCACGGTATGATTCCCAGTCAGGGCATATGCCTGGGTTGCGGGACCGATCCCCAGTGTGGGGCGTGCAGGAGGCAGCCGATCCATGATTCTCTCTCATCATTGACGTTTCTATCTCCCTTACTCTTTCCCTTCCTCTCTGAAATCAATAAAAATTATATTTTTTTTAAAATGGGGCGCCTTTGGTCAATAAATAAATAAATACAAACATAATTTCTGCATCGAAATCAAATGGTCTCATAAAGATGCCCCATACATAGCCCTAGCCGGTTTGGCTCAGTGGATAGAGCGTCGGCCTGCGGACTGAAGGGTCCTGCGTTCGATTCTGGTCAAGGGCACATGCCTGGGTTGCGGGCTCGGTCCCCAGTAGGGGGCGTGCAGGAGGCAGCAAATCAATGATTCCCTCTCATCATTGATGTTTCTCTATATCCCTCTCCCTTCCTCTCTGAAATCAATAAAAATATATTTTAAAAAAAAAAGATGCCCCATATAGTACAGGAAAGCGAGCCCAGCCTCCCTTAACAGCCCCTGGTGCTTCCCCAGGTCATCATGGAAGAGCAGCTGCTTTGAGGAATGAATGTCTATTTTTAGGGTCTCCCACTCTGGGAACCTCAAGTCCTACCCCTTGAGTTCTATCGAGTTCTGGCTCTTCTGGCGTCTGGGAGTGGCTGTCCATCTTTGGCGCCCTCAGCTGCCGCTCCCTCACACTGACCCCTGCCTCCATCATCACCCCGCGTTCTCCCCGAGCGGCCATGTATTCACGGGGCTGTCCTTCCACTCTTCCAGGGACGCCAGTCAGACTGAGTTAAGGGCCCATCCTCCTGGCCTCATCTTCACTTGATTACTTCTGCAGAAGCCCTCTTGCCCAGTAAGGTCCCATTCACAGGTGCTGGGGGTTAGGGTTTTAGCACATCTTTTGTGAGGGGCACAGTTGAACTCATAACACCCTTTGATGACTTACTACTGTGTTTCAGCCCCATGCTTCATCTGTGACAGTGGTTGGCAAACGGCGGCTCGCGAGCCACATGCGGCTCTTTGGCCCCTCGAGTGTGGTTCTTCCACAAAATACCACGTGCGGGCGCGCACGTACAGTGCGATGGAAACTTCGTGGCCCATGCGCAGAAGTCGGTTTTCGGCCTGGGCGAGTCTGTTTTGAAGAAGTGGTTCTAACGCCGAGCCACACTCAAGGGGCCAAAGAGCCGCATGTGGCTCACGAGCCTCGGTTTGCCGACCACTGGTCTGTGAGATATGCAGCAAATATCTCTACCGGGGGCACAAATGAAATAAATGATGTGTTCTCCCAAATGTCAGTGTTTTTATGCTAACCAGGGATAGAATAAGATGGTAAATATCGTTACGTCTATTTTACCACTATTTTTTAATTTATTGATTTGAGGGAGAGAGAGAGAGAAACACTGATTTGTTGTTCCACTCATGTATGCATTCATTGGTTGATTCTTTTTTAAAAATATATTTTTATTGATTTCAGAGGGGAAGGGAGAGGAAGAGAGAGACAGAAACATCAATGGTGAGAGAGAATCATCATGGATTGGTTGCCTCCTGCACACCCCTCATTGGGGATCCAGCCCGCAACCCGAGCATGTGCCCTGACCGGGAATCGAACCGTGAACTCCTGGTTCATAGGTGGATGCTCAACCACGGAGCCACACCGGCCGGGCTTAAACCTCATTCTTTTGACCCTAGTTTGCATGTCCCGATCCCAGATCTGGGAGAGACGTCCTAGAGAACATCCACTCAGCAGCGTCTGGGTCAGGCTCCTCTTTGAGAGCCAATGAGACATACTTGGGGAACCCTGGGCCCCGCTGGATAGTCTGTGTACCAGTGTGATGTAAGGTGTGGGTCTCGGGTCATGTGGTAGGAACCCGACCTCTGGAGGCACTGGGCACTGTCAGCCACGTCTGTGTGAGCAACCCTCCCCACCCCCCACCCTGCACAGCTCAGAGGAGCTTCCATGGACTGTAGCGGTGAGTAGAGCGGCTTTGCTGAGCTCTGTGAGTCCTACAAATGACTGAGCCAGACGTGGGGCTGGAGGTGACATGGCACCCTCCCTGCTCTCTCAGCTCAGCTTGTCCTGCCCGGGACGGCTCGGTGCCAGCTTAGTGGACAGTGGGCACGACCTATTTCCCCCGTGGGCATCCTGCGGGACGCTGCCTCCCCTGTTGGGCGCTCCCTTCGTGGGGCAGGAATGACTGCCTCTCATTGGGAGGAGCTCCCGGCATGCCTTGGCTTTCCTTCCTCCCTCCTTTCCTCTGTCCAACCCCTTCCCCCCGACGTGGGAAATGCTGCAGTAGGTATGGGAAGGATCCAAGGATGGGCCCCTATGACCCACTCTGGGGCTCAAGGTGTGGGACAGGCGCTGAAATGGGTGACTAAATCCTACATACCCCCAGAGGGAGGGCCTCTGTCCGTGACAGGATTCCCGAAGGTGAGAGGATGCAGGGTGGCTCCTGTTTGGGGGCACCTGGGAGAGCTTCGAAGAGGAGGTGGCATTTGATCTGAGCCTTGGCAGACAGGGACACGCTGGGCGTTCTAGGAGCAAGGGGTCACATGAGCAGAGGCAGGGAGAAAGGAGCAGATCCCACCGGGGTAGGATCCAATAAAAGTCAGACTCGAAGCTGGGCCCGATTCTGAGGGGCCCCCACGATTAGGCTAAGGCCGTGGTCGGCAAACTGCGGCTCGTGAGCCACATGCGGCTCTTGGGCCCCTTGAGTGTGGCTCTTCCACAAAATACCACGGCCTGGGCGACTCTGTTTTGAAGAAGTGGCGTTAGAAGAAGTTTACATTTAAAAAAACGTGGCTCTCGCCAAAACCGATTTGGCTCAGTGGATAGAGCGTCAGCCTGTGGACTCAAGGGTCCCAGGTTCGATTCTGGTCAAGGGCATGTACCTTGGTTGCGGGCACATCCCCAGTAGGGGGTGTGCAAGAGGCAGCTGATCGATGTTTCTCTCTCATCGATGTTTCTAACTCTCTATCCCTCTCTCTTCCTCTCTGTAAAAAATCAATAAAATATATTTAAAAAAAAAAAAAAAAAAAACGTGGCTCTCACTGCCCTAGATGAAGCTCCCAGAGCCTGACCATCTGCCCCAAAAGTGTAAGAGATTGGGGGCAGTCACCCATTGTTTGTTCTCAGTTGCATCCCAGGCACCTGGCTTCTCCACTTTACCCAGGAATTCAGCCGTGACCCTGAGCACCCGATGGCCCTTTCTGGCAAACGGTGGTTTCCACCAGGACTCTAAACTCTCAGAAGCCTTTGCCAAAGATTGTTTGTTTTTGTTTTGTTATTTATTTTAGAGAGAGTGGAAGGGAGGGAGAGAGACAGAGAAAAAGAAACACCGATACATAGATTGGTTGCCTCCTCCCCAATCAACACCCACCTCCCCCACACACACACACTGAGGTACATGCCCTTGGCCAGAATCGAACCCGGGACCCTTCAGTCTGCGGGCCGAGGCTCTATCCACTGAGCCAAACCAGCTAGGGCGCCAAAGGTCATCTTTGAAGCCAGGGAGGCCACCGAGGAGTCCCGCTGGGTCCCCAGCCCCTTCCCAAATCCCTGCAGGAAGGAGCTCTCTGCCCGGCTGGGCCGGCGGTCAGCGCCGAGTAGAAGGACTCGGCTCTTGGCCCAGGATCCCCGCCCCGGGGAAAGGTGCTTGCGCCTGATGGAAAGTTTGGGCTGAAAGACACTCATTTCCAAAATCCCAGGTCCAATATTTACACAACGTCTGAAATTAATTCGAGAAAATCTCCAAGTGCCCGGGCTGGCACCGAAGGCTGGGAACAGGAAGGGGCCGGTCCCAGGACCAGGGTTTTTTCCACAAAGAGAACCGGGCAAAGCTAACGTCCCTGGTGAGTGACTCAGGAGCCATTCATCGTGCCACGTAGCCCTCGCTTTTATTTTTTTATTATATTTTTCTTTTTTTAAAATATATTGATTTTTTTTTTTACAGAGAGGAAGGGAGAGGGATAGAGAGTTATAAACATCAATGAGAGAGAAACATCGATCAGCTGCCTCCTGCACACCCCCTACTGGGGATGTGCCTGCAACCAAGAATCGAACCCGGGACCTTTCAGTCCGCAGGCTGACGCTCTATCCACTGAGCCAAACCAGTTTCGGCTATTATATTTTTCTTGATTTCAGAGAGGAAGGGAGAGGGAGAGAGAAATAGACGAGAGAGAATCATTGATCGGCTGCCTCCTGCATGCCCCACACTGGGGATCGAGCCCGCCACCCTGGCATATGACCCGACAGGGAATCGAACCGTGACCTCGTGGTTCATAGGTCAGTGCTCAACCACTGAGCCACACCGGCCAGGCTGTATCTCTCTCCACTTTAAACTGGTTTATCTCTCATTTATCAATGTTTATCTCTCATTGATGTTTCTTGTTTATCTCTCATTGATGTTTATATCTCTTCCTCTTCCTTCCTCTCTCTCTCTCTAAAAAAAATCAATAAAAACATATTTTAAAAAATTAGATCTAGGAGCAATTAATAAAATAGGAGTAAGGAAATCAATTCTATGAAAACAGACACAGAGAGAGGGGAGTGATAAGAGGAGGAAGTCCCTAGCCAGTTTGGCTCAGTGGATAGAGCATCAGTCTTCGGACTGAAAGGTCCCAGGTTCAATTCCGGTCAAGGTCACATGCCCAGGTTGTGGGCTCAATCCCCAGTAGGGGGCATGCAGGAGGCAGCCAATCAATGATTCTTACTCATCATTGATGTTTCTCTCTCTCTCTCTCTCCCTTCCTCTCTGAAATCAATAAAAATATTTTTTTAAAAAAAGAGGAGGAAGGGAGAGAGAAGAGAAAGGGGAGGAAATAGAAAGAAGAGGATTGGCATCCATAGAACGGACCTTCACTCTTTTCTTGGGGGGTGAAGCTGCATTATGGTTCCATTTTACAGATGGGAAAACTGAGGGCTTCCATGAGTACCCCTGTGAGCTAGGACAGAGAGAGGATTGGAATCAGCTTCCTGGCTCCCCCATTCCACACCATCCCACCATGTCTGCTGAGAACACATGGAAAGTTACCAGGTGCCGTTGGGGCCACTCTGGCCAGCTGTGCCCTTGGTAGGATTGCGTGTGCCCTTCCCTGGGCTGGATTTCAAACCCCATCTCAGGTGCCTAGGCCGCGGCTTTCATGCACAGATGTAGGATGGTCTTGTCTCTGAGACACGAGAGGAGAGACATGTTTGGGAGCGTGGCCGGCAAAGAAGTGATGTGCTGACGGCTGGCGCTGGAGGAATGGGGGGCCTTGGTCCTTTCCAATCCCTGCCCCCAAAACTGAAGTAATGGACACAGAGCCACTGGCTACTGGCAAATCTTACTGGTCGACCAGTTCCAAGCTCCGCCCACTCATCCAATGCATAGATGTCTAATCCCATTTTGTTGTTGTTCCTGGCAAGATGTTGTTCCATGTAAATTAACACAGAAGGGTTTGGGTTTTTTTTCTTCAACTTAAGGCTTAACTTTCAGCTGTAAGGAAGTCACGTCCACATGGTGAAGCTAGCTTATGTTAAACAGTAGGCCGTAGATGCCCTAGCCCGGTGGTCGGCAAACCGCAGCTTGTGAGCCACATGCGGCTCTTTGGCCCCTTGAGTGTGGCTCTTCCACAAAATACCATGTACCCTAATTAAGTTAATAACAACATACCTACCTATATAGTTTAAGTTTAAAAAATTTGGCTCTCAAAAGAAATTTCAATCGTTGTACTGTTGATATTTGGCTCTGTTGACTAATGAGTTTGCCGGCCACTGCCCTAGGCGGTTTGGCACAGTAGATACAGCATCAGTCTGCACACTGAAGGGTCCCAGGTTCGGTTCCGGTCAAGGGTACATGCCCAGGTTCTGGGCTCCATCCCCAGTAGGGGGCATGCAGGAGGCAGCCGATCGATGATTCGCTCTCATCATGGATGTTTCTGTCTCTCTCTCCCTCTCCCTTCCTCTCTGAAATCAGTGAAAATATATTTAAAAAGAAAACAATAGATGGTAGAAGCATTCTGAACCCAGAGGCAGGACCTGCTAAGGACACAGGAGCCCTGCAGCGTCAGGGAAGGGGGGGCGCGGGGGGGGGCGCTTCTGTTCACTTCCCGGCAAACATTGGCTGCGTCTGCACTGCCGGGCCGAGCGTGACCTGGAGGCGAACGTGGCCCTGCCCTGCCCGGCTCTGAGACGAGCAAACGGGCCTTGGCTTCAGGGTCAGCCTCAGTGACCCCTGGGACTCGTGTAGGACAACACGGCCACTGGAAAGGGAGGCTGCATCGCACAGAAAAAGAGGGGTCCCCAGGGCCCTTCCCCCCGGCTTTTTCTTTACTTAGTACTACTTCCTCCCAGTAGTACACAGTAAGCCACGGCGTGCGGCTTACCACGGAGCCACACCGTCTGGGCTGAGGTCGCCCCTTCTCGTGTTGTATTCAATACATCTCAGCTAGAGATGCAAGTCTATCGCTTGCTTGGGACGCTGTGCACGGCTGTATGGACGCGTGCCAGCGCGCCAGCCCTGCACGTGACTGTGAGAAGGTCACGGTCCCTGTGCAGCCTCATGGTGTGACAACCAGGATCCTCCCTTCCCAGGTCCCCAGCACCAAAGGTGTGTGGCAGCTGCTTTGTACCGGCTCTCCAGGGCCCATTTTATTTTATTTTATTTTATTTTATTTTATTTTTTTATTATTATATTTTATTTTATTTTATTTTTTATTTTTCATTTTTATTTATTTTATTATTTTATTTTATATTATATTTTATTTTATTTATTTTATTTAATATTTTATTTTATTTATTTTATCTTATTTTTATTTTATTTTATCTATTTATTTTATTTATTTTTATTTTATTATTTTATTTATTTTATTTTATTTTATTTTAGTACAGGCCTGGTCCACAACATTTGTGCACTGCGGGGAGGGGGCCCTCAGCCCGGCCTGCGCCCTCTCACAGTGTGGGACCCCTTGGAGGATGTCCGCCTGCCGGCTTAGGCCCGCTCCCCACAGTCGGACATCCCTCGAGGGGTCCTTAGCGCTGCCACGGAGGCGAAAGAGGCTCCAGCCACTGCTGCTGCGCTCGCCAGCGTGAGCCTGACTTCTGGCTGAATGGCGCTCCTCCCCCTGTGGGAGCACACTGACCACCAGGGGAAGCTGCTGCGTTGAGCGTTTGCCCCCTGGTGGTCAGTGCGCGTCATAGCGACCAGTCATTCTGCCGTTCGGTCGATTTGCATATTAGCCTTTTATTATATAGGATTTTAAAATATCTTTTTATGGATTCAGAGAGGACAGGAGAGGGAGAGGGAGAGAGAGAGAGAAACATCAGTGATGAGAGAGAACCATGGATCGGCTGCCACCTACTGGGGATCAAGCCCACAACCCGAGCATATGCCCTGACCTGGAATCGAGCTGTGACCTCCTGGTTCATAGGTGGATGATCAACCATGAGCCACGCCAGCCGGGCGATCTTGGAAAACCTTGAGCACAGTGAGAGCTGCCCAGCCATGGCACGGGCCACCTTGGGAAGGAATGAACGCCTTCCTCTCAATCAGAGGATGAAGACCTCGGCCACAGAGGCAGGATCCCTGGCAGGGAGGTCGTGACTGTGAAACCCCATAGTCATCACTTCTGGAGGAACAGGAAAAAAAGCCATTTAGCCCTGGCCCGTGTGGCTCAGTGGATAGAGCGTCGGCCTGCAGACCGAAGAGTCCCGGGTTCGATTCTGGTCAAGGGCACATACCTCGGTTGCAGGCTCCTCCCGGGCCCGGGCCCTGATCAGGGTGCATGCAGGAGGCAACCAATCGATGTGTTTCTCTCACATTGATGTTTCTGTCTCTCCCTCTCTCTTCCACTCTCCCTAAAAATCAATGGGAAAATGTCCTCGGGTGAGGATTTAAAAAAAATTTTTTTTAAAAGTCATTGGATCCACTGTGTTACGTGGGAAAAGCAAACGGGACCCCAAAAGGTGACAGCTCCCTAAAACACAGGTGAATGCTGTGGGAAAGGGGATTGGGGGCTATGGTGATAGGTGCTCTCTGTTCGGTGATGTTGTTTCTGAAGCAAAGGCCGTTTGCTTCTTTATGGAAAGAACCTAGTCTGGCCCTCATCCCGGGACAAGGAGCCTCCGGACCACCGCTCACCTCTCTCCCGGTCCCCACCTTCTGAGAGGCGAGGCCCCCCCAGGCCTGACATCAGGGAGCGGGGAGGAACCGGGCACTGAGGGGTGCCTGCTGAGCGCCAGACCCCCCACGCTGGGGACCGAGCCAGGCACAGTCCCTGCCCTCAAGGAGGGCCCCTGACTGGCACAGTATCTCACTCAGCCTTTGGGGGTGGGTCCTGTGTCATTAAAGCATCGAGTGGCCCAGCAGGCGCAGCTCAGTGATTGAGCATTGACCGATGAACCAGGAGCTCACGGTTTGATTCCCGGTTCGATTCCCAGTCAGGGCACGTGCCTAGGTTGGGGGCTCAATCCCCAGGCGGCAGGGGCATGCAGGAGGCAGCCAATCAGTGATTGTCTCATCATTGATGTTTCATTGATGTTTCTATCTCTCTCTCCCTCTCCTTTTCTCTCCAAAATCAATAAAAAATATATTTTAAAAAGAAAAAATAAAACACTGAGTGGCTGAGCCAAAACCAGGACCCAGGTCTGGGGGATCTCCCCTGCCCTTTGAGAGGGATTCAACGCAAGCGGGTAAGCCACCCATTCAGTCCCATCATTTTTTTTTAACAATCCACAACAAATGCATTTATTTGTTTATTTGCTTGTTTTGGGGTTGATTTTTTTAGAGAGAGTAGATGGGAGGGGGAGAGAGAGAGAGAGAGAGAGAAACATCGATGTGAAAGAGACACATCACTTGGCTGCCTCCCACACACGCCTGGACCAGGGCCAGGGATGGGGCCCACAACTGAGGTCTGTGCCCTTTACCAGAATTGAATTGAATCCTGGACCCTTCAGTTCACGGGCCGACACTCTCTATCCACTGAGCCAAACCGGCCAGGGCCAGTCCCATAATTTGGTGGAATAAAGGCCAAGGCTCAGGCCAGGTTGGCCATATGGCACAGAGTCTACTGATGAGGAGGGGTAGGAGGGTTTCCCTGTTTCTAACTATGGGTCTCTCTCTCTCTCTCTTCCCCCCTCCCAACAGCCTTCACACAGCAGCATTCCCTTCCTGCCCCCAGGTGCACCATCCCCCGCCCCACCCCAAGCCCTTCTTTCGCTTCATTTCAGGCACCCCCTTACCCCTTCCTCCGCCCCAGGTGCACCATCCCCCGCCCCACCTCCCGCCGAGAACAGCCTCCCTGTTGGTGGCCTGGCAGAGTCCACGTCCTCCCGCAAAAGACCGAGTGAGTCCTGGTGACACTTGGAACCCGGACAGAATGGAATGTCTCCCTATTTTCCTTACAGCGAAGAAAACACACACAAACACAGGAGCATAGTTATTGGTGATATTTCTATCCCAAAGTTTGTCTTTAAAAAAAAAAAAGAAGAAATAAAATTAGTTTTACTGCCCACTCCACACACACACACATACCCAAATCCCCACCCTTTTCATTGCTGGTCGAGGAGACCGGGGAGGGACACAGAGCGGGCCCAAGGCCCCCCAAGAACCACAGCATCCCGGACAATGCCGGGCTTGTTGGGAGCGAGGGGAGAGACACAGCTCCGAAAACATACTCGCTACGGCCCAGGGAAGGGTGTTCCGAGGGAGGACAGACAGGAGGGCCTTGTGTCTGGCTGGACACGGATCCCTGAGGCTTGGGGAAGGCAGGAGCCCACACGTCTTGCCCCCTCCCCAGCGTGGAGGGGACACCTTACCCTTGGAGCCCCCGGGGGGCTGTTTCCCAGCTGTGACTGGTCACACGGGGCCTGAAGGAGGCCACGGCAGCCCTTCACGGAGCCAGAACCTGGAGCCCCAGTTTTTTGTGGGTTTTTTTTTTTATTTTTAGGGCAGCATCTAAGGAATAAAGTCCCGAGGAGGAGTGAGGGGCTATTTCTTAGGCCTTTGGGATTTTCCAGAGTTCCTGCCGTGTGAGGGAGACACACCTCCCATATCCATCTCAGTGCCCCCCAGAGTACCCGGACCATGAAGAGAAGATCACTCAAATGACAGGCCCGCCTGGCTGGTGGCTCAGTGGTTAGCGTAGACCTATGAACCAGGAGGTCACGGTTCGATTCCCAGTCAGGGCACAGGCCCAGGTTGCTGGCTGAATCCCCAGTGTGGGGCGTACAGGAGGCAGCCGATCCATGATTCACTCTCATCATTGATGTTTCTATCTCACTCTCTCCCTCTCCCTTCCTCTCTGAGATCAATAAAAATATTTTTTTAAAAAAAAAAAAAAAAAAAGCCCTAACCGGTTTGGCTCAGTGGATAGAGCATCAGCCGCAGACTGAAGGGTCCTGGACTCGATTTCCAGTCAATGGCATGTACCTTGGTTGCAGCCTCGATCCCCAGTAGGGGGCGTGCAGGAGGCAGCCAATCCTCCCTCATCATTGATGTTTCTACCTCCCTCTCCCTTCCTCTGAAACCAATAAAAATATTTTTTGAAAAACTAAAAATAAAAAAAAATAATAAAGGCCAGACAGGTCGACACCCAAGAGGGTCCCTCAGAGTCCTGCACCCTGCCCACCGCTCTCCCATATGTTCCTGGGATGGGCACCCAGGCTAGATGGGAACCCACCCAGCCCCAGCGGATAGTGGCTGAGCCAACAGCGCCACCTGCTGGGCCATCAGATTCTGACGGGGAAGCAGGGGCCACAGGCTCAGCTGGGTGTTACTCCATCCTTGTCTTTAGCTGCAGACTGGCCATCCCCTCCAAGGCTTCCTCCCTCCTCTCTGTGGATTGTCTGTGATGCAAACATGTCTGTTTTTTCTAATACTGAGTGGCCAGATTATTGATCTCGGAACGCATAATAATCTGGCCACTCAGTGTGTATCCTATATAATAAAAGGCTAACCCTTTGCACTCGCTTGCTTTTTTCTAGATTCCTTTATTCTAATGCTAACCGCGTCGAGTCACACTCGACATCCGAGTGCAAAAGGCTAATATGCAAAGTGTCCCCTCCACCAGGAGTTTGACCAGCAGGCAGGCCGGCCAACCGCCCATGTCCCCTCCCCCTGGCCAGGCTGGCCGGACCCCACCCAGGCACGAATTCATGCACCAGGCCTCTATATACACACACACACACACACACACACACACACACACACTCACTCTCTCTGAGTGACCAGATTATTATGCATTCAGAGATCATAATAATCAGGCCACTTAGTGTATATTTTTATTGATTTCAGAGAGGGAGAGAGAGAGAGAGAGAAACATCAATGATGAGAGAGAATCATGGATCGGCTGCCTCCTGCTTGCCCCTTACTGGGGACTGAGCCCACAACCCCGGCATGTGCCCTTGACCAGAATCAAGCCCGGGACCCTTCGGTCCGCAGGCCGACGCTCTATCCACGGAGCCACACCAGCCAGGGCGTGTGATGCAAACACGTCTTAAACCGAGACCAACCGCGCACGGACTGGAGAGGAGGGCAGGGCAGGTGCCAACGCAGGTCTGTGCAAGGGGGTGGCCAGCAGACACCCTCAGGGCACATGGGAAGTTTCCCATCGTGTGTCCTACGTCCCGGGACACTCCTCAGCCTCACTGCGTCTGAACCCCCAGGTAACACTCCCGCCTCCCCTCTTCCAGGTGAACTATGACCACTTTACTCCTCGTGTTGGTGACTCTGAGGGTCATCGCCGCCGCCGCCATCTCCATAGAAGTCTCAGGTGAGGACATGCGCACGCCGGTCCCGTTCCTCCAGTGGGACCGGAGCCTGGGCTCTGGGTCCTGAACCCGGTGCTGCTGGTCCCAGGGATACAGCCTCCCGCGTCCTGGCCTTTTCCCCGGCCCTCCCCCTTTTCTGTGGAAATTGAGGCTAACCCAGTGGTCGGCAAACTCATGAGTCCACAGAGCCAAATATCAACAGGACAACGATTGAGATTTCTTTGGAGAGCCACGTTTTTTAAACTTAAACTTCTTCTAACGCCCCTTCTTCAACATAGACTCGCCCAGGCCGTGGTATTTTGTGGAAGAGCCACACTCAAGGGGCCAAAGAGCCACACGTGGCTCGCGAGCCGCGGTTTGCCGACCAACTGCGCTAAGGAATCTGAGAATTCTGCACTGGAATTCCGGCTTTTCCTTGTGAAAGGTGTCCTTGTCCCCTAGGAAGCTAGAACGTGTTCTGTTGAGCGATCTGTCAGCTTGACTTACAACGCTTAAATACTTAGACGTAGGGTCTCCCCGTGTCCTCTTGCTCTGAGACCCACAGAGACGCAGCCCCTGGCGGGAACCCGCGGGAGGGGGGGCTGCCCACACAGGCCCACACCCGTTCCCTGGGGGCGGTGGAGAGCTTTAAAAAGGGCCGAGCTGGGCTCCACGCTCCTTCTCAGCCTTGCCCCTCTCAAACCACGCTGTGTTGTGGAGCCTTCAAAGGGAGGTTTGTGCGGAGGGGCCTGGTGGTGACTGCCCAGGACACGCAAAGGTTAGGGCTGGACCCCAAACATTCCTGGCTCCCCCGTTGCTTTCCCTGGTATGTACCTATCACCCACAAGTATCTGAAGCATTTTTACGTTCACCCTGTAGCCTGTCCTGGAGGAAAGGTTCCCTAAAGCTAGGATTCGCCATGAAAGGTGCCGTTTTTCCGAAAGCTGTTTGCAGTCCTGTTCCAGGGTGACCTTGACTTCTAACAGGATTTGGTGAACCACAGCAGCTCCCCTATGAATTCTCTCTATGATTTTTTAAAATATGTTTTTCTTGATTTTGGACAGAGAGAGAGACAGAGAGAGAGAGAGAGAGAGAGAGAGAGAGAGAGAATCAGCTGCCTCCTGCACGCCCCCTACTGGGGATGGAGCCCGAAACCCAGGCATGTACCCTGACTGGGAATCGAACCGGCGACCTCTCAGTGCATATGGGATGACGCTCAACCATCTGAGCCACATGATCCAGGGCTCTGATTTTTTATGGAGTCCAGTCATAGCTCACCCCGACCCCCGCCTGCCTCTTTGCAGACCTAAACGTCTGATCTTCTCTGATGCTTCCCCAACAGCAGAAGGGAATGAGTTGCCCGCCAGCAAAGCCGGGATAAAGCCCAAGGCAGACCTCATCCTGGGAGGCACATCTCTGAAGTTCTGTGAATTTTTTTTTTCTTCCCCGTAACGATGTTTCTACCCCCAAATAACTTTTCCCCGAGTCTTAGAGTCAAGCTGTCACTCCAGGAACTTGGTTCCTGTGTATCCGGTGGCTTGGAATCCCCTAAGGCAGGGGTCCTCAAACTACGGCCCGCGGGCCACATGCGGGTGTTTTTGCCGTTTTGTTTTTTTTACTTCAAAATAAGATAGGTGCAGTGTGCATAGGAATTTGTTCATAGCTTTTTTTAAACTATAGTCCGGCCCTCCCAACGGTCTGAGGGACAGTGAACTGGCCCCCTGTTTAAAAAGTCTGAGGACCCCTGCCCTAAGGCACCTTAGTTTGAGAAACAGAAAGGTGGTCTTTTTTTTTTTTTTTTTTAATATACTTTTAGTGATTTCAGAGAGGAAGGGCGAGGGAGAGAGAGATAGAAACATCAGTGATGAGAGAGAATCACTGACTGGGGATCAAGCCTGCAACCCGGGCACGTGCCCTTGACCGGAATCGAACCCGGGGCCCTTCAGTCCACAAGCTGACGCTCTATCCACTGAGCCACACCGGCCGGGCCGGAGAGGTGGTCTTGACCCTGAAGTCGTCCCCCCTTCCCCTCTGCGGCAACCCCTTTTCTGGCTTCCTAATTCCTGTCCTGAGGTGCAGACACCAGGGGTCTTGAGGAATGCTGCTCTGGGAAGGGTGTTGCAAGGATTTCTGGGAATTCCATATGGCACAGGTGTGTCCCCAACACGGACACATGGGCTCCCTGGGTTATGCCGGCGAGGCTGGGTGGTCCTGTCTGGGCACTAACCAGTCTGTCTCCCCCACAGTCCCTGACAACTCGCTGAGTGTCAGCATCCCTGAGCCGTCCCCACTGCGGGTCCTCCTGGGGACCTCCCTCACCATCCCCTGCTACTTCATCGACCCCATGCACCCCGTCACCACCGCCCCCGCCACCGCCCCCCTCACCCCGAGAATCAAGTGGAGCCGCATCTCCAAGGAGAAGGAGACGGTCCTGCTGGTGGCCACGGACGGGCAGGTGCGGGTGCACAGTGCCTACCAGGACAAGGTCTCGCTGCCCAATTACCCGGCCATCCCCAGCGATGCCACCTTGGAAATTCAGAACCTGCGCTCCAACGACTCCGGGATCTACCGCTGTGAGGTGATGCATGGCATCGAGGACAGCGAGGCCACCGTGGAGGTCGTGGTGAAAGGTGAGAGTCCTCCCCTCTGGCCGCGCCCCCCACCACCTCAGGGATCCTGGTTCAGCTGCAAAGAGAACCACATACTGTCCCCCCCACGTGGACCCAGACAGGCTGGCTCTCAAATCCCAGCTCCTCCCCCCGCCTGTTTGCACCTCAGTCAACTGGACTTGGAGGGGAGTCACTACTTCCTGGCTACAGTCGCATGGAAACGGCCATTGGTGCTTTGCCACGATTCTGTGATTCCATGGGCCGTGGGCTCATACCCATTGTACAGACGGGCTAACTGAGGTTGAGAGACTTGCCTCATGTCTCCCTGGACGTGAGCCAGAGCAGACTCCTGGCTCTTCATCCAGCCGTCTTCTCCCTCCCCCACCGCCCCACCCAGACCCCCACTCTCAGTCCCAGAAGCCAAAAAAGGGATGAAGACGCCCTGGTGCCCTGTCTCTCCGTGGCCCAGGGAGCATGGTCGTGCCCTTGGTTGGCTTTGATTGGCACCAGGTTTTTCCTGTTGGGAGGCCCTGTCAAAGACAGTCCACTCTTGGGGGGTATCACACACAGGATTCCCACCAGAAACCCGCTGGGCTGAGGGTACCTGGGCCCTAAGAGTCCCTTTCCCCAAAGCAAATGTGTGTGGGGGGGGGGGTAGATATAAGGAGAGAGCTTTTAGTTTCATGTAAAGAACTTTCTAGATGACTTCACTAGTCAGCTGAAGCAGACTAAAGTGTGTATGTGTCCATAAAATGTAAGTAATCTTAACCCCATTGTGCAGTGCCTTTTAGATGTTCCCCTTTCTATAAAGTCTTTAAATTTTTGCATATGTATTATCTATCTACACTAATCTACACTAATAAAAGAGTAAGATGCAAATTGACTGTGCCGTCATGACGCCCACCAGCCAATCAGGAGTGGTTATGCAAATTGACCCAACAAAGATGGTGGGTTGATTTGCATATGCAGGCCCCAGCCGCTCCAGGCCTCTGGGCAGCATGGGAAGGTGGAAAGGTGGCTCTGGGCTGGAGCAAAAAGGCATCCGGAGTGAAGGCGGTGCCAGCAGCCAGGGTAAGGAAGGCCCATTCTTGCACAAATCTTTGTGCATTGGGCCTCTAGTATGATATAATGCTATGGAAATATATGTATATTATACATGTTTTTCAAGGGGTATCTGATAACTCTGTATTTTGTTATGGGAGTTGAAAGAAAAAAAAAAGTATTTTCCCTCAGAAATGAAAGTTACATAAAAAAAAAATACCTTTAACCCTACCAGACTGCTGTACCGATTTTTCGGTAATTTCTGAATCTGCCGCTGTACCTAATTTTTGGCACTTTGCCTAGACCTATTTTCTACAATGTCTCCAAGTTCCATCTTATTCTAACCACTTGTTTGCATGTAACTAACATTTTTCTATATCATGTTGATTTTTTCTCTTTAATGCTCAGGAGCCCAGATATAGGGGACAGTTAGGTTCAGAGCCTCAGGTCTGGTAGGGTTAAAAAGTAAAATAAAAATGTAAAACAAAGAACTTTCTGAGGATCAGAATTATCATAGGTATTCGTAAGTGCGAGGTAGTGAGTTCCCTGTGGCAGGAGGCATCCCAGCAGAGGCAGAAAGACCACATGTGGAAGGGGGAGTCACGCATCAGCCAGAGGCTGGACCCGCTGACTGTGTGTCCCCGTGGACCACGGCCGTCCTTCTGTGAGGGCTTCGGTTTGGGAAAGCTGTGCCTGACCTGCTCTCTGGCCCCCATCTATCCCGCAGGCATCGTGTTCCATTACAGAGCCATCTCCACACGCTACACCCTGGACTTCGACAGGGCGCAGCGGGCCTGCCTGCAGAACAGCGCCATCATTGCCACGCCTGAACAGCTGCAGGCCGCCTATGAGGACGGCTTCCACCAGTGCGACGCTGGCTGGCTGGCCGACCAGACTGTTAGGTGAGCCCCAGGCGGAGTGGGGTGGACGATGGGCTGGAACAGTGACCAGTCCCGGAGCTGGCGCCCGAGCAACACCATGGCCAGCCGAGGGTGGGGGTGCCTTGGCCAACTCTGCAGCAAGCAGCCGAGGATCAATCCCAGGTCTTCGTTACTGTGTCCTGCTTGGAGGGAGTGGCTGCGAGCAGCTTAGCCCTATAGGAGCATTCTCTCCAAGCAAATGACGTGCACATCATCGTCCCTCCAGAACTTAAACTACACTGAGTGGCCAGATGATGATGATCTCTGAACGCATAATAATCTGGCCACTCAGTGTATATCCTATATGATAAAAGGCTAATATGCAAATTGTCCCCTCGACCAGGAGTTCGACCAGCAGGCAGGCCGGCCAACCGCCCATGTCCCCTCCCCTTAGCCAGGCTGGCCAGACCCCACCCATGCACGAATTCATGCACCGGGCCTCTAATATATATATATACACACACACACACACAGTGAGTGGCCAGATTATTATGCGTTCAGAGATCATACTCAGTGTATTTGGCCCGGCCAGTGTGGCTCAGTGTGGAGCACTGACCCATGAACCGAGAGGTCACCGGCTCGATTGCTGGTCAGGACACATGCCCAGGTTGCTGGCTTGATCCCCAGTAGGGGGCGAGCAGGAGGCAACCAGTCGATATTTCTATCCCTCTCCCTTCCTCTCTTTCTAAAATCAATCAAAATATTTTTTTGCCCTAGCTGCTTTGGTTCAGTGGCTAGAGCATCAGCCTGCGGACTGAAGGGTCCTGGGTTCGATTCCGGTCAAGGGCGCGTGCCCGGGTTGCGGGCTCGATCCCCAGTGGGGGCGTGCAGGAGGCAGCCGATCCATGATTCTCTCTCATCATTGATGTTTCTATCTCTCCCTCTCCCTTCCTCTCTGAAATCAATAAAAATATATTTTTTAAATAATAAAATTAAATGAAATAAAAAACTTTTTTTTTTAAATTTAAAATATTTTCTCTCTGGCCTTTTACAGAAAAGGTTTGCAGGCCCCTGGTAGAATGTGTTTAGTGTCCATAAATATTCAGTAAAGGGGCTGAATCTAATCACCAATAACTATGAAAATACATAGTTCAGTAAAGCGGACAAAAAACCTATAAAAACAGCCCTGACCGGTTTGGCTCAGTGGATAGAGCATCGGACTGCAGACTGAAGGGTCCCAGGTTCGATTCCGGTCAAGGGCATGTACCTTGGTTGTGGGCACATCCCCAGTGGGGGGTGTGCAGGAGGCAGCTGATCGATGTTTCTCTCTCATCGATGTTTCTAACTTTCTATTCCTCTCTGTAAAAAGTCAATAAAATATATTTAAGAAGAAAAAAAACCTATAAAAACAAATAGTCCACACATCCAGGTGGACACGGGCAAACGCATCCATGAGTCACCACTCCCTCCCTCACGGGAGGAGCCTACAAGGGCACCGTCCCCCTCTGTCCCCTCGTGAAACACCCCACCTTGGGTTCCTGGCAGGTACCCCATCCACGTTCCTCGGGAAGGCTGCTACGGGGACAAGGACGAGTTTCCCGGCGTGAGGACCTACGGCATCCGTGACACCAATGAGACTTACGACGTGTACTGCTTCGCGGAGGAGATGGAGGGTGAGGCCACCTGCCCCCTTCCCGGGGGCCTCCTCCCTGTCCCCTTCCCCCTGCTGACACTCGGGATCTCACCCAGGGCACCACCCACATGACCCCCCTCTGCCATGGGGGATCGAGGAAGGGTAGGGAAGAATGGGGACTCCAGTCCTCGAGGACCCCAGGCTCCTGCCACCACCGAGCCCAAGAGTGGTTGTCGCTGACCCCTCCCCTAGGACTTCCCCTCCCAGCCACGCTCCTCACTCCTCTGACCAGCCACCACTTCCCAAGCTAGGATGCGCTGGAGCCCGGGCGGCGTGGCTCTGGTTGAGCGTCCACCTATGAACCAGGAGGTCACGGTTCGATTCCCGGTCAGGGCACATGCCCAGGTTGCAGACTCGATCCCCAGTGTGGGGCGTGCAGGAGGCAGCCGATCCATGATTCTCTCATCACTGATGTTTCTATCTCTCTCTCCCTCTCCCTTCCTCTCTAAATCAATAAAAAATGTATTTAAAAAAAAAAAAAAGCCCTAACCGGTTTGGCTCAGTGGATAGAGCGCCGGCCTGTGGACTCAAGGGCCCCAGGTTCGATGGCAGTCAAGGGCATGTACCTTGGTTGCAGGCACATCCCCAGTGGGAGGTGTGCAGGAGGCAGCTGATCGATGATTTCTAACTCTCTAACCCTCTCCCTTCCTCTCTGTAAAAAATCAGTAAAAAATATATTAAAAAAAAAAAAAAGAAGAAGAATGTTCTGGCCCTAACTGGTTTGGCTCAGTGGATAGAGCGTCGGCCTGCGGACTGAAGGGTCCCAGGTTCGATTCCGGTCAAGGGCATGTACCTCGGTTGCAGGCACATCCCCAGTAGGGGGTGTGCAGGAAGCAGCTGATCAATGTTTCTCTCTCATCGATGTTTCTAACTCTCTATCCTTCCCCCTTCCTCTCTGTAAAAAATCAATAAATTTTTTTTTTTTTAAATGTTCTGGAGGCACCATGTGGGCCTCCCTGGGACCACGGGCCAGGGGCAGGATGGCGGTCCTCACGCTGCCGCCGTGTCCTTCACAGGCGAGGTCTTCTACTCGACGTCTCCAGAGAAGTTCACCTTCCAGGAGGCTGCCAACGAGTGCCGACGGCTGGGCGCCCGGCTGGCCACCACGGGCCAGCTGTACCTGGCCTGGCAGGGCGGCATGGACATGTGTAGCGCCGGCTGGCTGGCCGACCGCAGCGTGCGCTACCCCATCTCCAAGGCCCGGCCCAACTGCGGGGGCAACCTCCTGGGCGTGAGGACCGTGTACCTGCACGCCAACCAGACGGGCTACCCCGACCCCTCATCCCGCTACGACGCCATCTGCTACACAGGTGCGGCGGGGGCTGGTGGCCAGGAATGGGGCGGGGGGTCATGCCAGCAAAAGCGGGGCCCGGAGGAAGAGAGCTGGGAACGGGGGTTGGTTTTTACCCCTTTAAGGGGTCATTGGGCACCTGAACCTCATGTTTTAGCAGCACCCATTTCCACAGGTTCCTAGGAGAGCTAAGGGACAGTGGCTCGAGGCTGCGGGGTATCCGGCCTGTCTCATGAGCCCGGGACGAGTTAAAAGCATGAGTTTTAGAGTCTGTGTTTCCTCAGGTTTGAAGCTCAGCTCTGCCACCTGCTACTGTGCAACCGTGGGAAAGCCAAGGCCTTGAGCCTCAGTTTCCTCATCCGTCGAATGGGGAGATGGTGACCCCACATGGAAGATGGTGGGGCCTTTCACGAGCTCCCGCATCTTTGGGGAGATTTCCCAGTTTCCCTTTGTAGCAGATTTACATTGTCCCCATTGGCTGGTCCGCAAGGTGCTCAGCCAATAAGTGAGCAGGCGGCTGGATTGACCCGGAAGAGATGCTGGAGCTGTGAGATGATTGGTTAATATCTTGTGCTATGACAGCTTTGCATTATTTTGCAATCTGGAAACTGCGTGGTCTCCTATATAATAAAAGCGTAATACGCTAATTGTCCGACTGTTTGGTCAACCACTCGAACAGTTGCTATGATGTGCACTGACCACCAGGGGGTAGATGCTCTGACCAGTAGGTTAGCTTGCTGTTGGGGTCCAGTCAATTGGGACTGGGTGAGAGGGCCAGACACACCCTGGAGCCCTCCTGCAGTCCCTCCCTGTCTGGCAGCCAACCTCCCACATCCCTTCCCGGCCAACTGACCCCCATCGACCCCTATCGGGACTGGGCGAGATGGCCCCGATCGCCAGCCAGGCTGAGGGACCCTACCCGTGCACAAATTCGTGCACTGGGCCTCTAGTCATGAGTAGTCACATAGACAAGGACCCCAGAATGGGCTCCGCAAGGTACCAGGCACACAGTGGGTGCTTTCCTTCCCTAGCGGAGAAGGAGGTGGCGCCGACGCTCACCTCCTGCCTCTCAGCCCCAGGATGAGCGGCTAACGCTTGCCTTTGTCCCTGCGCCCCAGGTGAAGACTTTATAGACATCCCAGAGAACTTCTTCGGGGTGGGTGGCGAAGAGGACATCACCGTGCAGACCGTGACCTGGCCTGACGTGGAGCTGCCCTTGCCCCGGAACATCACGGAGGGCGAAGCCCGGGGCAACGTGATCCTCACGGTGAAGCCCATCTTCGGCGGCTCCCCCACGGCCCCAGAGCCCGAGGAACCCCTCACCTTGGCCCCCGACGTAGAGGCCACCGCCTTCCCTGAGGCTGAGAATGGGACTGGAGAGGCTTCCAGGCCGCCCTGGGCCTTTCCTGGGGCGTCCACGCCTGGCCAGGGCCCCTTCACCGGCGAGGACCTGGTCGTGCAGGTGACCGCAGCCCCAGGTGAAGCCCAGGTCCCCGGGCAGCCACGATTGCCAGGGGGTAAGTGCCCACTCCTCAGGGGGACTGGAGGGGGGGCCAGGTAGAAAGAACTTGGCCTGGGGGTGTCTACCTTCAATGGGACCTGGGACCTGGGACACGCCTCTCCTCTATGATTCAGTCCTTCTTATTTGTCAGATAAAGAAATAGGCCAGCTCTAGCCGGTTTGGCTCAGTTGATAGAGCATCGGCCTCTGGATTGAAGGGTCCCAGGTTCAATTCCAGTCAAGGGCACGTGCCCGGGTTGTGGGCTCAGTCCCCAGGAGGGGGCGTGCAGAAGACAGCCAATCAATGATTTTCTCTCATCATTGATGCTTCTCTCTTGCGAGCTCTCCCTTCCTCTCTGAAATCAATACAAATATTTTCAAAAAATAAAAATAAAATAGAATTCGAATTTCACTGTCCACGTGGCCTGGGGATAGGATCGGAAGGAGTGGGTGAAGGGAGGCCATTCCTCAAGAAGCCAGGGCTCCCTCCACGCCCACAAAGCCTTGAGAACCGGGCATTGTGGGCACCGGCGTTGTGGCACCCGGTCCGTGCCCTGAGCCTGCTCTGTCTCTCCTTCTCTCCCTGTCCTCCCCACCCAGGGGTCGTGTTCCACTACCGCCCCGGCTCTGCCCGCTACTCACTGACCTTCGAGGAGGCACAGCAGGCCTGCCTGCGCACCGGGGCGGTCATCGCCTCGCCCGAGCAGCTCCAGGCCGCGTACGAAGCAGGCTACGAGCAGTGTGATGCTGGCTGGCTGCAGGACCAGACCGTGAGGTGAAGGACTGGCCGGGCTCCCCTCCCAGCCCCTACCCAACCTGGAGAGGTCAGGCGAGGGGAGCCAGAGCCTGGCCCTGCACCCAGGGCAGAGAGGGTACCTGCTACATGGCAAGTTACCTTACTTTCCGGCGTATAAGACGACTGGGCGTATAAGATTTTCCTGGGTTAAAAAGTCATTTTATACACCGGAAAATACGGTATATTGGACTATATTGATGGGATTAGATATAATAGATTAGATATATTGGACTACCGTATTTTCCGGCGTATAAGACGACTTTTTAACCCAGGAAAATCTTATATGCCCAGTCAGTCGTCTTATACGCTGGAAAATACGGTAATTAATCAGTGACTCCTGCCTGCTCCCTTAATTGCTCCCCCCAGAATCAAAGCGCATTCAGAGAGGGTGGCATTAAGTCCTAGGTCAGCAGCAGCCTGGGGACTGAAGGGTCCTGGGTTCAATTCTGGTCAAGGGCACGTGCCCGGGTTGCGGGCTCCATCCCCAGTAGGGGGTGTGCAGGAGGCAGCCAATCAGTGATTCACTCTCATCATTGATGTTTCCATATCTCTCTCCCTCTCCCTTCCTCTCTGAAATCAGTAAAAATATGTGTGTTTTTTTTAAGTCCTAGGTCAGTGGTCGGCAAACTGCGGCTCGCGAGCCACACGTGGCTCTTTGGCCCCTAGAGTGTGGCTCTTCCACAAAATGCCACAGCCTGGGCGAGTCTATTTTGAAGAAGTGGCATTAGAAGTTTAAGTTTAAAATATTTGGCTCTCAAAAGAAATTTCAATCGTTGTACTGTTGATATTTGGCTCTGTGGACTAATGAGTTTGCCAATCACTGTCCTAGGTCATTTCCCCCATCCTCAAGCCCCCCAGTCCCTTCCAGCTTGACCCAATGCTATTCCATGCAGTGGGCTCCCTTCTGAAGCCAGGAATCCCCCAGGGGTCCCCCAAACCTTGCGCCTAGTTTGAATCCCTCCAAAAACCAAAGACCCTCCCTGCCCGAGTCCCCAGCTGGCCTGCCAGCCTGACCCAGCATCCCCCAACCCTGAACAGGCCCTCATCTGCCCCTCCCTCCCTTCTTTGCAGATACCCCATTGTGAGCCCGAGGACCCCGTGTGTGGGCGACAAGGACAGCAGCCCGGGAGTCCGGACCTACGGTGTGCGCCCACCGTCAGAAACCTATGATGTCTACTGCTACGTGGACAAGCTCGAAGGTACAGGCCTCATTCTCACATTTTTGGGCCCCAGATGGGCAGGGGGGCTGTTGGGGAGACACAAAAAAGGAGGGTGAAATCCATCATCTGCCCACCCCCACATTTGTCTGTGGATAAATGAATCCATTTTTTTAAATATCTACCTACCATCTGCCTCCTGGAGAGTCCCAATGCCCATGAACAAATCAAAGGCTCTGAGAAGTCCTGCAGTGTTAAAAAAAAGAAAGAGAGAAAGAAAGAGAAAGAAAGAAAGAAAGAAAGAAAGAAAGAAAGAAAGAAAGAAAGAAAGAAAGAAAGAAAGAGAAAGAGAGAGGGAGGGAGGGAGGGAGGGGGGAGGAAGGAAGGGAGGGAGGAAGGAAGGGAGGGAGGAAAGCCCTAGCTGGTTTGGCTCAGTGGATAGAGCATCAGCCTGTGTGGACTGAAGGGTCCCTGGTTCAATTCCAGTCAAGGGCACATGCCCAGGTTGCGGATTCATCCCCAGTAGGGGGCGTGTAGGAGGCAGCCGATCTATGATTCTCTCCCATCATTGATGTTTCTATCTCTCTCTCCCCCTTCCTCTCCGAAATCAATAAAAATATATTTAAAAACAAAACAAAACTCCCTAATTCTGCTTAAACAAACATTGCCCAAGCTTATTTAACTACCGATCCTTTACTTTTGTTTTCTCTCATTTATTTTAATTTCAATTAAAATTACCCAATTACTATTCCACAGAACCCAGTTTTGAAAATGCTGGTGTTCTAGAAAGATTTCAGCATTGCCACTCACTGGTCCCAGGATCTGAGTACATTTTTTAACCTTTCTAGGCCTAAGTTTCCTCATCTGTAAAACAGGGCTGACTTATGCTTGTATCGGAGGCTCTCTGGAGTATTAAATGAGATATGTTAGGAAAAGTGGCATAGTAGGTATTTAGTAAAAGTGAACGTCCTTCTCCCACATCAGACAGGCCCCCCAGGAACAGCTCTGGGTGCTGGGGTCCAATCCCCAACAGTGGTTACACAGGACCCGACTGCCATGCTCCATGAGTTCACAGGGCAGGGTGGGTACAGATCCCAGGTGTTCACAGAGCTTGCTGACAAGTGCTGTGGTATAGAGACCACAGTGGAGTGTGAGAGTGCCCCAGAGACTCCTCTCTGAGCGGGGAAAGGCAGTACCTGGGTGTGACTAGAGAATTTTAAAAAGAGCCAATCCCCTAACCATTTTGGCTCAGTGGATAGAGCATCGACCTGTGAACTGAAGGGTCCTGGGTCCAATTCCAGTCAAGGGCATGTACGTTTGTTGCAGGCTCAATCCACGGCCCCCATGCAGGAGGCAACCAATCGATATGTCTCTCTCTCATCAATGTTTTCTCTCTCTCTGTCTCTCCCCCTCCCTTCCACTCTCTCTAAAAGTCAGTGGGGGGAAATATCCTCGGGTAAGGATTAATAAAAAACCTATATATGTAAATATATCCTATCTAATAAAAGAGTAATATGCAAACTGACCATACCTCCACTACGCCCACAAGTCACACCCACAAGCCACGCCCACAAGCCAATCAGGAGCAAATATGCAAATAAACCCAACCAAGATGGCTACGGCCACAGAGAGCAGGAGGGAGGCTTGGGTTTCCCCCGGCAATGGAGGAAGCCAAGCTTTTCGCCTGCCCTTGCCGGCCTAGGCCTCCACTCAATGCTACAAAGTTTCAATTATAGAAGGTAAATAAATCCCAACAGAAATGGTGGCAGCCAGGAGCTGGAAGGGCAGGAGGCTAGGGTTGCCCCGGCGATGGAGGAAGCCAAGCTTCTGCAGCCTGGGCAGCCTAGGCCTCCACTCCAGGCTACAAAGTTTCAATTATAGAAGGTAAACAAATCCCAACAGAAATGGCTGCTGCCATTCAGCGAGCAGAAAGCTTGGCTCCGCTCCAGGCTACAAAGTTTCAATTGTAGAAGATAAGTATATCCCAGATACCAGGGCCTCCGCTTGGGTCTCTGGGGGTGTGTGGCCGGCCTGCAAACCACCACAGGCCCCTCGCCCAGGCTGCCCCATGCCCCAAGGGAACCCCCACCCTGATCCAGGACACCCTTCAGGGCAAACCAGCTGGCCCCCACCCATGCACCAGGCCTCTATCGTATCTAATAAAAGAGTAATATTCAGATTGACCATCACTCCAACACACAAGATGGCTGCCCCCATGTGGACACAAGATGGCCACCACAAGATGGCCAGCAGGGGAGGGCAGATGGGAGGGACCAGGCCTGCAAGAGAGGGCAGTTGTGGGTGATCAGGCCAGCAGGGGAGGGCAGTTGGGGGCAAACAGGCTGGCAGGGGAGCAGTTAGGCATCAATCAGGCTGGCAAGGGAATGATTAGGGCGTGATCAGGCTGGTAGGCAGAAGCAGTTAGGGGCAATCAGGAAGGCAGGCAGGCGAGCAGTTGGGAGCCAGCAGTCCTGGATTGTGAGAGGGCAGTCAGACATCCCTCGATGGGTCCCAGATTGGAGAGGGTGCAGGCTGAGCTGAGGGACACACAACCCCCGTGCACAAATTTCGTGCACCGGGCCTCTAGTATATATATAAAAGCCTAAGCAACAGCTGGTAGCTGTGACGCGCACTGACCACCAGGGGCCAGACTTAATGCAGGAGCTTCCAAGCAACAGCAACTTGCAGAGTGCCCTCTCGCACCCTGGGACCCCTCGGGGGATGTCGGACTGCCAGTTTCGGCCTGATCCCCACAGTCCAGGCTGCGGGACCCCACCGGTGCATGAATTCTCTAGTAAATAAATAAGCTAGGAAGGAGGCCAGGAGGGAATGTAAGTGACCAACCCTTCCCAATTTGGCTGCAACATTGCTGGTTTCAGCACTGGAAGTCCCAACTCCTAGGACACCCCAGTGGTCACCCTATTTCCCAGTGTCCCGGGAGATCTAAGGGGGGAGTGGTCAAAAACTTGGACTGAAACAGGGTGTTTAACCAGTGCCTGCCATGGCAGGTGTCCCACTCCTGCTGGGGGGCGGGTGTGGGCAGAGGGAGCCCTGCCCGTGGGTGAGCAGGGGCCGCCCTGGCTGTGGGCATGAAGGGTCACCCCTGTTGCCTGCCTCTGCCCCCAGGGGAGGTGTTCTTCGTCACACGCCCGGAGCAGTTCACCTTCCAGGAAGCCCTGGAGTTCTGTGAATCCCACAACGCCACACTGGCCTCCACCGGCCAGCTCTACGCTGCCTGGAGCCTCGGCCTGGACAAGTGCTACGCCGGCTGGCTCGCCGACCGCAGCCTCCGCTACCCAATCGTCACCCCTCGGCCGGCCTGCGGCGGGGACAAGCCAGGCGTGAGGACCGTCTACCTCTACCCCAACCAGACAGGCCTCCTGGACCCACTGTCCCGGCACCACGCCTTCTGCTTCCGAGGTAGGTGTTCAGCCCCCACTTCTGCCTGGAGGGTGACTCCCCAGGGCTGAGCCCTGCTGGCCCCTGTCCACTCTCCCTGTCCATCAAAACAAGAAAGAAAACGTCAGTCTGTCTGGGGGAGGGGCAGCTCTGGAGCTAGCATGACTTTAGGCTTTGACCCCCAGGCAAATGCATCCTTCTAAGGAAAGCATGTCAAACTCACAGGCTACCACGGGCCCCATAAACAAGGTGTAAGTGTGTGTGGGCCGCAAAACAACAAAAGCTTCCATTTTCATAGAAACGTAGGTTTATTTCAGTAGAGACATGCTGAATGCAAAGGGCTGAGATAAATGAGTCATCATTAACATAAAATAATAGAACATTTTAATAAAAATTAATATTTTTTTCTCGAACATTAACTTACCAGACACTGAATAGCTGCACAAATGAAAAAGCATAATGCAAATAAACCTATTTTTCTTGTTATCCGAAAGCGACATATTTCCTGTAGCGCACACCAAACAAGTCAGTCCAAGACTGATGACGTGGCCATCAGCTGCTAAAACATTCGCTGCTGGTGTTAGTGGAGGGAAATGGTGCACCTGTGCGTAAGGCGCGTAAGGGAAATGAATGAAACATGATGACAGTCACCAGTCATTAGCGAATGTTGTAGTTCGTTATTAGTAATTATGTATAACAGGATATTGTAAAAATTAAGTTACAAAATTTTTATTAAAGTGTTTCTTACATACTGTTATATTGGCCAGGCCACAAAAATATTTGTCGTCGGTTGCATGCAGCCCGCGGGCCAAGAGTTTGACATGCTTGTTCTAAGGTTTCCCAGAGACAAGCAGAGAGAAGTGAGTAAGAACCTGGGCTCTGAATTCAGGCAGACCTGAATTTTAATTATAGCTCTGCTGCTTAGTAGCTGTGTGACCCTGGGCAAGTCACTTAACTTCTCAGTTCCTCTGCTTCATCTATAAAGTCATGATAGAGCTGAGGATTAACTGAGATCGTGCACAGAAAACACTTGACAGAGTGCCTGGGACATAGTAAATGCTCAATAAATAGTAGCTTTGCAATTATAAATAATTTGTACACAAATCAAATTCTCTCCTGCTTGAAAGTATTTTCAGGATGAGTTTAGTCAAATTATTCTATTGACTAGACATCAACAACTTATGGTTTTTTTTAATGTTTTCATTGATTTCAGAGAGGAAGGGAGAGGGAGAGAGAGCTAGAAACATCAATGATGAGAATCATTGATCGGCTGCCTCCTGCACGCCCCCTACTGGGAATCGAACCCACAACCCAGGCATGTGCCCTGACTGGGAATCAAACCGTGACCGCCCCCCCCTGGTTCATAGGTCAACACTCAACCACTGAGCCACGCTGGCCGGGCAGCAATTCATGCTTTTAATTGACCCATGCCGCTGAGGGCACGCTGCCAGATACGTGGTTGGATTCAGAGATCTCCCACTTAAAAGCCACTGACTCTGGGCAAGTCACTTAATTCTGTGTCTTAGTTTCCTCATGTGTAAGTGACATAGTATCTATCTCATATGGTGATTATGGGACAAAATGCTCTGGTATACATAACACCTTTAAACCATGGCTGGCATCCTATATAATAAAAAGGTAATATGCAAATTGTCCCCTCAACCGGGAATTCAACCAGAGTACGACCAGGGGGCAGGGCCAGCCCACCAACCTCCCACGGCCCCTCCCCCCAGCCAGCCCAGCCCAATGGGCCCCAATCAGGGCGGGCGGATGAACCCCACCATTGCATGAATTCTTGCACTAGGCCTCTAGTGTATAATAAATTCTGTAGGAGAGATACCCCATACCACCCTGAAATAAAGTGTCAGTGTTATGTGCATATTGATAGTGTAATTGTTGCAAAAAGCTCTTATTAATTGAGGAGGTCAAAGTAATCTCTCTGGCCTGGCCATAGGGGCTCAGTGGTTGAACATTGACCTATGAACCAGGAGGTCACGGTTCAATTCCCAGGCAGGGCACATGCCCAGGTTGCAGGCCCGATCCTGGATCGTGCAGGAGGCAGCCAATCAATGATTCTCTCTCATCATTGATGTTTCTCTCTCTCTCTCCCTCTCCTTTCCTCTCTGAAATCAATAGAAAAAAAAATATATATATATATATATGTTGTTTTTTTTTTAAGTGATCTCTCTGGATTGCTGGGTGGAGGTGGGGATTGAGGCCCAGAAACGCTCTGGCACAGGCCTGGCTCACCTCAGACTCCCCTGGTTGCCCTCAAGAAGGGCCAGTGGGGATGGGGGGTTGCAACTGGTAAAAAGGAACCCTCACCACCACATCTCTAGGTGTCTCGGCTGCGCCCTCTCCCGGAGAAGATCGGGGTGGCACGCCCACACCACCCTCGGACGTGGAGGACTGGATCACTCCCCAAGTGGGACCTGGCGTGGCTGCTGTTCCCTCGGGCGAGGAGACCACTGTCGTGCCAGATTTCACCATGGAGCCAGAAAACCACACAGAATGGGAACGAGCCTACACCCCAGCAGGCACCTTGCCACTGCCAGGTCGGTGTGGCCTTCCCTGCCTCAGAGGGCTGGGTTCGGATGAATGATTCTCACACTCAGTCAAGCAGCAGCCTCGTCGGGGTGCTGGGCCCGCCCCCGAGTCTGATTCCGTGGGGCTGGGGTGGGGTCTGAGAATTGGCTTTTCTATCAAGCTGTCCGGTGATGCTGGTGCTTCTGGTCCAGGGACCACACTTTGAGAACTGTGGGTTTAGATACGATGAGATGATGCTGTGCAGGTACCTTGATTGCCCTCCGTGAGAGCCAGGCCCCCACACCCAGTGGGTTGGGTGGACGGCACCCCCTAAAATCTCACAAAGCACAGCCTGGGGGTGCTGGGGAGTTCCTTGGTCTCCCTCTTCCCCTCCCTTTCTCCTTTCCTTCCAGAGATACGGTGCAAGGTTCCATTAGAAAATGTCTGAACACATCTCTGAGCTCTTGAAAGAAAAAAAAAGTTTTTCTTAATATTTTTATTGATTTCAGAGAAGAAGGGAGAGGGAGAGAGAGATGGATATATCAATGATGAGAGAGAATCATGGATCGGCTGCCTCCTGCACACCCCACACTGGGGATCAAGCCCGTAACTCGGGCATGTGCCCTTGACCGGAATCGAACCCGGGACCCTTCAGTCCACAGGCCGATGCCCTACCCACTGGGCCACACCAGCCAGGGCAAAGAAAAATTTTACTGTGAAGGGAATGGAATTGGGCTTCTCTGCATGAGCTTAAAATGGGCAGCGTCACTAAATCCCCACCTTGTCTTCCTTCCTCTCGCCCTCCAGGGGTCCCTCCTACATGGCCTCCCACTAGCACAGCCACAGAGGAGAGCACAGAAGGCCCTTCTGCCACAGAAGCGCCCTTGGCCTCGGAGACGCCATCCCCCTCGGAAGAGCCATTCCCCTCCCAGGAGCCGCTGTTCACACCTTCACCCCCAGTGCCCAGTGGGATGGAGCTGCCGGGCTCCGGGGAGGCATCTGGGGCACCGGAAGTCAGTGGTGACTTCTCAGCCAGTGGAGAAGCTTCAGGACACCCGGGCGCCAGTGGGCAGCCCTCGGAAGACCTTGACTCCAGTGGTGTCACCTCGGCAGCGGGCTCAGGCCTGCCCGTGGGAAGTGGACTGGCCTCGGGGGATGAAGATGGAATTACATGGTCCAACACTTCTCAAGTTGGTGGGCTGCCTTCTGGGGGTGAGGGTCTGGAAGGCTCTGCATCCGGAGTAGAGGACCTGGGTGGACTTCCTTCTGGAGGTGAGACTCATCCAGAAGGTTCTGCCTCTGGAATAGACCTGGGTGGACTTCCTTCTGGAGGTGAGACTCTTCCAGAAACTACTGCCTCTGGAGTAGAGGACCTGGGTGGACTTCCTTCTGGAGGTGAGACTCTTCCAGAAACTACTGCCTCTGGAGTAGAGGACCTGGGTGGACTTCCTTCTGGAGGTGAGACTCTTCCAGAAACTACTGCCTCTGGAGTAGAGGACCTGGGTGGACTTCCTTCTGGAGGTGAGACTCTTCCAGAAACTACTGCCTCTGGAGTAGAGGACCTGGGTGACTTCCTTCTGGAGGTGAGACTCTTCCAGAAACTACTGCCTCTGGAGTAGAGGACCTGGGTGGACTTCCTTCTGGAGGTGAGACTCTTCCAGAAACTACTGCCTCTGGAGTAGAGGACCTGGGTGGACTTCCTTCTGGAGGTGAGATTCTTCCAGAAACTACTGCCTCTGGAGTAGAGGACCTGGGTGGACTTCCTTCTGGAGGTGAGACTCTTCCAGAAACTACTGCCTCTGGAGTAGAGGACCTGGGTGGACTTCCTTCTGGAGGTGAGACTCTTCCAGAAACTACTGCTTCTGGAGTAGACCTGGGTGGACTTCCTTCTGGAGGTGAGATTCTTCCAGAAACTACTGCCTCTGGAGTAGAGGACCTGGGTGGACTTCCTTCTGGAGGTGAGACTCTTCCAGAAACTACTGCCTCTGGAGTAGAGGACCTGGGTGGACTTCCTTCTGGAGGTGAGATTCTTCCAGAAACTACTGCCTCTGGAGTAGAGGACCTGGGTGGACTTCCTTCTGGAGGTGAGACTCATCCAGAAACTTCTGCCTCTGGAGTAGAGGACCTGGGTGGACTTCCTTCTGGAGGTGAGACTCATCCAGAAACTTCTGCCTCTGGAGTAGAGGACCTGGGTGGACTTCCTTCTGGAGGTGAGACTCATCCAGAAACTACTGCCTCTGGAGTAGAGGACCTGGGTGGACTTCCTTCTGGAGGTGAGACTCTTCCAGAAACTACTGCCTCTGGAGTAGAGGACCTGGGTGGACTTCCTTCTGAGACTCTGGACTGCCTCTGGAGTGAGGACCTGGGTGGACATCCTTCCAGAAATTTCTGCCTCTGGAGTAGAGGACCTGGGTGGACTTCCTTCTGGAGGAGAGGGCCACCTAGAAACTTCTGCCTCTGGAGTAGAGGACCTGGGTGGACTTCCGTCTGGAAGAGACGGTCTGGAGACCTCTGCCTCTGGAGTAGGGGAGGACCTCAGTGGACTTCCTTCTGGAGGAGAGGGCCTAGAGACCTCTGGTTCTGGACCTGAGGACCTCAGCGGGTTGCCTTCTGGAAAAGAAGACGAGATCGGGTCAGCTTCTGGAGACCTGGACCTTGGCACAATACCTTCTGGAACTCTCGGGAGCGGGCAAGCTCCAGAAGCAAGTGGCCTTCCCTCGGGATTTAGCGGCGAGTATTCTGGAATGGACCTCGGAAGCGGCCCCTCCTCCGGCTCGCCGGACTCCAGTGGGCTCCCGTCTGGGCTCCCGACCGTCTCCCTGGTGGATACCACGCTAGTGGAAGTGGTCACAGCCCCCACGGTGGGGGAGCTGGAAGGCCGGGGCACCCTCGGCGTGAGCGGTGCCGGCGAGCTATCTGGGTTGCCCTTCGGCGAGTTGGACATCAGCGGGGGAGCGAGTGGGTTCCCTTCGGGAGCTGAACTCAGTGGCCAGCCATCTGGATCTCCTGAAATCAGCGGGGAAACATCTGGATCCTTTGGTGTCAGTGGGCAGCCATCCGGATTCCCTGACATCAGTGGGGGAATATCCGGGCTCTCTGAGCTCAGTGGTCAGCCCTCGGGGTTTCCGGAGGAAACATCTGGAATGGCCGAGCTCAGCGGGCAGTCCTCCGGGCAGCCAGGGGTCAGCGGAGAAGCTTCTGGAGATCTCGGCAGCGGCCGCCCGTTTGGCATGATCGACCTGAGCGGAGAAACATCTGGGGTCCCTGACCTCAGTGGGCAGCCCTCGGGGTGGCCAGGGTTCAGTGGGGCCCCCTCCGGAATCCCTGACCTGGTTTCTGGCGTCACGAGTGGCAGCGGCGACGCGTCCGGCGTCACGTTCGTGGACAGCTCTTTCGTGGAGGTGACCCCAACTCCATTTAGAGGAGGAGAAGAAGGTCTAGGGTCCGTGGAACTCAGCGGCCTCCCTTCCGGGGAGACGGATCTCTCGGGCACCTCTGGGATGGTGGACGTCAGCGGACAGGCGTCTGGGGCCACTGACGCCGCCAGCGGGTGGACACCGCAGCCTCCGGAACTCAGCGGCCTGCCCAGCGGGGCCGCCGAGCTCAGTGGGGAAGCCTCCGGAGCCGAGGTGGGGAGCAGCCTGCCCTCGGGAGCCTATGACAGCAGCGGGCCTCCGCCGGGCTTCCCCACCGTCTCGCTGGTGGACAGAACTTGGGTGGAATCTGTCACCCAGCCTCCGACGGCCCAGGAGGCAGGAGAGGGGCCTTCGGGCGTTCTGGAACTCAGCGGCGCCCATTCCGGAGCGCCCGACGTGTCCGGAGACCATTCTGGACTGCCGGACCTCAGCGGGCTGCCGTCCGGGCTGGTGGAGCCCAGTGGTGAGCCTTCGAGCACCCCGTATTTCAGTGGGGACTTTTCCGGCACCACGGATGTAAGTGGGGAGTCGTCTGCCGCCGCCGCGAGCACCAGCGGGGACGCCTCGGGGCTGCCGGACGTCACGTTAGTCACTTCTGAATTCGTGGAGGGTGTCACTGAACCAACCGTTTCCCAGGAACTCGGCCAGAGACCCCCTTTGACACACACACCCCAGATTTTTGAGGCCAGCGGAGAAGCCTCGACATCGGGGGACCTCAGTGGAGCCACGCCAAGCTTCCCCGGGTCAGGGGTCGAAGCGTCATCAGTCCCAGAATCCAGCAGCGAAACACCTGCCTATCCAGAGGCCGGGGTGGGGGCGTCTGCTGCTTCTGAGGCCAGCGGGGTGGCTTCGGGGACCCCTGATGTGGGTGAAACCACCTCCGCCTTCCACGAAGCTGACCTGGAGGGAGCCTCAGGCCTGGGGGTGAGCGGCAGCCCCTCCCCCTTCCAGGAAGGGCCCACGGAGGGCTCCACCCCGTCGGGAATGAGCGGAGAGTCGACCACCACCTACGACGTGGCCACGGAGACCTCAGGCTGGCCTTCGACCACTCCCGTGGCTTCTGAAGACGGGACGGAAATCAGCGGAGACCTGTCTGGTCACGCCTCGGGGCTAGGTGTTGTCGTCGTCGTCGGCACCAGCGTCCCAGAGTTTGAATGGACCCAGCAGACCCAGCGCCCTGCAGAGGCGCATCTAGAAATGGAGTCCTCGAGCCCCGTGCACTCGGGAGAAGAGGCCCAAACAGCCGAAACAGCCATCTCCCCGACAGACGCTTCTTCCACCCCAACTTTGGCAGAAGGGACGGAAGGATCGGAGGCAACCACTACAGGTATGGTTGGCATCTTTTATTCCTTTCGATGTGTTTGGGTATTTCAGATGGTAGCCTAGTAGGAGGCCGTGTAGATTCAAGGTTCTGAGCACAGCTTCCCCAGAGATGCGCTGTGCAGCCTCAGGCAAGTTTCTTAACCTCTCTGATCCTCACCCGTGAAATGGGAATAGTACCAGGAGAGATTAAACAGCATGTAACTATGTATAAAACAAGCGCTGAGCATCAGAGTAGGCACCCAGGACACACTCATAGAGATTAGTGATTGTGCCCTAGCCAGTTTGGTTCAGTGGAAAGAGCATCGGCCTGTGGGCTGAAGGGTCCCATGTTCATTTCTGGTCAAGGGCATGTACCTTGGTTGCAGGCTTGATCTCCGGCCCTGGTTGGAGCATGTGCAGAGGCAACCAATGGGTGTGTGTCTCTCTCACATCGATGTTTCTCTCTGTGTCTCTCTCTCCCACTCTCTAAAAATCCATGGGAAAATATCCTCAGGTGAGGATGAACAACAACAACAAAAGATCAGTGATTGTTACCAGTAAGTTACATCTTGAGAACATTTATGTGTGAACCTGATTACTTGTCGTGGGCACAGAGAGAGGGAATGAAGACTATGGATCGAGCATGTCAGACTCTCGGCTGGTGGGCCACAGGCCTCGGTGAAGCAAGTTTGACGTGCTTGAATAGTGCTAGAAATTGTGCTCCTGCCCCCTCCCCATGAGTGAGTGTGGGATGAGAGAACAAACCCCCTGATGGCCTTTATGCCCAAATACTTATATACTTGGTGCAGGGTTCAAACCAGCACAATTTAAGGAACAATGAGGTGTCATTGGGGCTGAGTCCTGACTTTAGCCCATGTCCCCACCCCAACCCCAGTCCAAGGGTCTCCTCTGGACTGTGAGTGACTGTCTCACCTCAGCAGCATCCCAGCACCAGGCACCAGCAGCGGAGCCTTCCCCCCCTTTTTGCTTTGGGGTCCCTTGCACATCTCTGTGTGCCCAGGGCCCTTTCCTGGTCAGAGAGCCCAGCCCCCAGGTGCCAGGGCCAAAGTGTCCAGGAGGCGCCCCAGAAACACGCTGACCCCAAGTCAGCCTCGTGAGCTTGGGAGACCTCGTGCCCCAACCACGAGGTCTCGGAGGCTGCACTGCACCCCAGGCGGCCGGCTGCTTGGTGCTCAGCCTCTCCCCCGGGGGTTGCAGCCTGAGCCAGGTCCTGCACCGAGGATCTCTGTGGCCCTGGAACCTGCCAGGAGACAGAGGGACACGTCCTATGTCTGTGCCCGCCCCTGGCCACCCGGGCAAGCACTGCAATGTAGGTGATACCCTCATGGTGTGGGGAATGCACACGGGGGAGGTGGGGACCACCAAGGTCACCTGACGCTCAGGCTGCTCAGACTACCTGGGGCTAGAAGCCACGTCTTTCTAAGGCAGTGGTCGGCAAACTGCGGCTCGCGAGCCACATGCGGCTCTTTGGCCCCTTGAGTGTGGCTCTTCCACAAAATACCACGGCCTAGGCGAGTCTATTTTGAAGAAGTGGCGTTAGAAGAAGTTTAAGTTTAAAGAATTTGGCTCTCAAAAGAAATCTCCATCGTTGTGCTGTTGATATTTGGCTCTCTTGACTAATGAGTTTACCGACCACTGGTTAGGAGGAAAAAGTCAAGCTAAGTAATTAAACGGAGAAGTAGTTAGTGGAGCAGATGGTGGTTTGAGGAGCAGAATGCGAAAAGTGCGTCAATTGTTTTTTTCCTTTTTAAATATATTTTTATTGATGTCAGAGAGGAAGGATAGGGAGAGAGAGAGATAGAAACGTCCATGATGAGAGAGAATCACTGATCGGCTGCCTCCTGCACGCCTCACCCTGGGGCTGGAGCCTGCAACCCGGGCCTGTGCCCTTGCCAGGAATCGAACCCGGGACCCTTCAGTCCTCAGTCCAATGCTCTATCCGCTGAGCCACACTGGCTAGGACATGTGCTTGAATTTTGAAGATAAAAGTTGAGACTTCAAAGTAATGCTGAATGAGGGTGTGTATTGGGGATAGCCGGTCACGCCCCGCGGTCCCTCTGGAGACCCTCGGGAGGGCTATTGTGCATCATGGGGGGGCAGACCTCTCCAAGGAAAGTCCCCTACCTGCGTGGGTCTGGGCGAGGTTTGGGTCCCCCTCGTGCCCTGCAGGAAATGACACAGAGCTTGTCGCCCAGCCCCAGGACTCACGGCTGCAGGTCAGGCGTGATCCAGCAGCTCCCTCGTAGTATCTTTTGACACCTCTCCATTCTCAGCAGCCCCTTCCCCAACCTGACACTTAAAGCAAAAGTGTGGCACTTGTCTCAGAAGTCACAGCTCACGTCCCCAAACCCCAGAAATTAGAAATAGGTGGCAGTGGGCCTTAACGAACCTCATGTAAGGACATCCTTTCTCTAATCATGTCTTTTCTTTTTTTACTAGAGGCCCGCTGCACGAATTCGTGCACAGGTGGGGTCCCTCGGCCTGGCTGGAGATCAGGGCCAATAAGGGCCAATCAGGGACAGCCAGCCGTGGGGGGAGGGACCACGGGAGGTTGGCCAGCCGTGTGAGGTTGGCTGTGGGAGTGCACTGACCCCCAGGGGGCAGCTCCTGCTTTGAGCATCTTCCCCCTGGTGGTCAGTGCACATCATGGCAACCGGTCGTTTGGTCAACTGGTTGTAATGGTCACTTAGGCTTTTATGTATATATATTTTTAATTGATTTCAGAGAGGAAGAGAGAGAGAGAAAAAGAAAAAAGAAGAGAGAGAGAGAAATATCAATGATGAGAGAGAATCATGGATCGGTTGCCTCTTGCACGCCCCCTCCTGGGGATGGAGCCCACAACCTGGGCATGTGCCCTGACCGGGAATCGAACCGTGGCCTCCTGGTTCCTAGGTCAATGCTCAACCCCTGGGCCACACCGGCCGGGCTCGAATCATGTCTTTTAAAAAGGCTTTCTTCCCAGACAGCTCTGTGAGTAGCTTGGTCACTTCGTCTGTTCCCTTGCCCGTAACATGGCGCGTTGACGTTCCTGCCACAGGCCTGTTGGGGGTACAATGTGTGTGAGACATAGCGCCTGGCTCAGGGAAGATTCCTGAGAGACCTTGGGTCCCTCTCTTTCCTCTCCTCCTTCATGTAATCTGCCCGTTGCCCGAAGCCCTTCCTGTCCCTCCTCCCCCGTCCCCCCTGCCGCCACCTTGTCTGGGGTCCCCCACTCCGCGCTCGCTCACAGCGGGGCCGGCCCCACTCCCTCTCATGGTTCCAGAAGATGAGCAATGTCCTAACTGCCCTTCAAGGAAAGAGGTGGCCATGCCGGGGCAGGCCAGGGTGGCCATAAAGAGCCCGCCCGGGGTTGTCAGCCCTCTTCCTACGGCCGGGGATGCTGACTCACAGCCTCCCTGAACCCCCCCCCCCCCCCCGAGACACCCACAGGCTGTCTGGGCTCCAGGAAGGTCGCCCTTCCTTCCCGCCTCCTGTGTGAACCCAGAGCCCTGCTCTGAGCCCTGGAACCGCTTCCTTGAGTGTTTGCAGTCCCCCCGACTTTCTCAGATGTTGTGTCCTGGCCACACACAGAAGGCAAAACAAAACTGCTCCCTGAAACCTCAGGCCACATGGGAGTGGAGGCGGGGGTGATAGAAGCCGCTGGAACACCTGGGAGCCACCTGGCCGGGCCTCCCCGGGGCCTCTGCCCCTCCTGCCCCCTCCTCCGTGGTCTGGGCACAGGCCCCGGGGCTGACATCTGCCTCTTCTGCCCACAGGCCAACCCCTGTCCCCCCCGCCCCGCTCTGTACAACTGCTTTAGCGCCTACATTTGCTTAATCCCCCCCTCGCCCAGTGCTCCCCATCTCCCGCAATGACGCCGCTAGTGGACAGAGGAGAGCGGTCACCCCCAGCTTCCGCCGGCCCACCAGCCTGACCTATTGCTGCTCCTGCTGCTGCTGGGAACCCAAGTGCATGCTGGGATTGCCGTCGGTTCCTCATGCATTTGGGTTTTGCTTGGAACAGTTCCAGACTCGGAACTGTCGGGGTGCCTAGTCGCCTAGTCCGCGGTGGGCACTTCCCCACCCCAAGATGAAGTTAAGAAGTCCGCGGCAAGAGAGAGGCACCTGCAGGCCACCCATTCATTGTGCAGACCCAACCTTCCTCCAGGCGCCACCCACGAGGCGGCGGGGAGAAGGGTCCGGAAGGAAGTGCGTCTGCCTTCTAATCAGAGGACTGGCTGTAAGGCATAGTCTGCCCTTGGGAGAGGCAAGAACTAATCCCTGCTCACCTAGAGGCCCCGCCTAGACACGTCGGGTCCTGAAAGTTGTATGAGCACAGACGCACATACCAAGGCCAAGCCACGTAGCGGGATCCCCCGTGAGCCCGTGGGACCCATCCATGGCAGACTTGCATTGATCTCCTGGGAAGAGGAGGTTCCCGGTTCCTTGCAACATGTTCCCAGGGGAAGCAGCCCAGGAAAGACCCAGCAGGAGCCCTTGGAGTACAAACACCAAGGTCCCTGGCTTCTCAGAAAGACGAGATTAGGAGGAGATGCAGTGCCCACCTTGGCCAGTGTGGAGAAAAACTCGAGGCAGAGGCCAGCGGCGCACAGATTCAAGTCCTGCAAAGAAGTCGGGTCAGAAAGAACCACTTGGACGGGAAGAACAGAAGGGAAGAGAGGGCCTGATGGGGACCTGCCTGTGCCCCACGTGCTGGTGTTGGTGGGCGGCCGCCTACTAAGTGCCTCGCCGGCCGGCTTCAAACGCGGGTCCCCCACCGGCCAGGAGGGAGCCCCTGTGAAGTTGTGAGTCACTGGAGCCCTTAAACACAAACAAGATTGCCTGGGGCACTGGTCGGCAAACTCATTCGTCCACAGAGCCAAGTATCAACAGGACAACGATGGACATTTCTTTGGAGAGCCACATTTTTTAAACTTAAACTTCTTCTCACGCCACTTCTTCAACATAAACTCGCCCAGGCCGTGGTATTTTGTGGGAGGGCCACACTCCAGGGGCCAAAGAGCCGCATGTGGCTCGCGAGCCGCGGTTTGCCGGCCACGGGCCTGGGGGAAGGTTGAGCTGGGTTTCTGGCTCTCCCCTCCCCCCGCAAGAGAACAAGGCTAGCTTCATCTTCAGAAGATGCTCCAGTATCTTACTCACGAAAGACAAGAACGGCGTCTGCAACCCACAGATGTCCGCGGCCCCCACGCACACATCCCATCCTGCCACTTTCTCGTGGTTTCTCACTCCGCAGACCCCTCATTCACTCAAGCATCGCATGGCCTTGCCTTGCTCCCCTGGCGCCCAACGACAGAGGAAGCGAGGGCAAAGGAAGAACTTAGCCACGCTTCAAGAACTTGACCTTCAGTGTCCTTGCTCAACGCCCGGTCAGACCCCATGGCTTCTTTTTTGTGTTGATTTCAGAGAAGGGGAGGGAGAGAGCGAGCGAGAGAGAAACCTCAGTGATGAGAGCGAATCACGGATCGGCTGCCTCCTGCACGCCGCCTCCTGGGGATCGAGCCCGCGACCCGGGCACGTGCCCCTGACCGGGAATCGAACCGTGACCTCCTGGTGCATAGGTCGACGTCCAACCACTGAGCCACACCGGCCGGGCCCCACAGCTTCTTGAAAGTCTCAAGAGAAGGCATCGTGGAGGTACTCGGCGCTCACTCTCCCCAAGAGGCATTTGGCTTTAGAAGCGCCGACTCTCTCACGCGCTTGGAAATCGGGCTCCACGCTCAGCTTGCCAGTCAAGAACCACGTGCATCCAGGGGACCTCTTGCTGGATCTTGGGCTCGGCTCCAGATGGCGGCGGCAGCAGCAGCAGCAGCAACGGTTCTCAGGACACCCAGCCACCCCTCCCCGGGCCCAGGAGAGCCACAGGGCCGGCCACCCCGAAAGAGGCCGCCGGGCTCGCGAAGCCGGCGTGGCCGGCGGGCGTCCTAATGGTGGCCCTTGGTTTCTTGCAGACATTGATGAGTGCCTCTCAAGCCCTTGTGTGAATGGAGCCACCTGCGTGGACGCCATCGACTCTTTCACATGCTTATGCCTTCCCAGCTACCGAGGGGACCTGTGTGAGATCGGTACGGCCGGCCGTCTCGGCTTCAGCTAATGTCGCTAACCGCTGCGCCCCCTCCTCCTCCTCCCTCACCCTCTCCTGCTAACCACAGGCTCCAGGCCCTGGCCGGGGCCCCCACGGTCCATCCAAGAGAGCCGGTGCGGGAGCCACGGCGAGACGTCCACCCCGACTCACCCCCACTCTTTCTGTTGCTGTCCCCCCTCCGGGGCAGCGGCTGATCTGAGCACAGGAGAGACGGGCCGGCCAAGCCGGCCTGCACTTTGAAATGTGGGGCTCTGGGTGGCCTTTATTTTATTTTAATATATTTTTTTTTGATTTCAAAGAGGAAGAGAAGGGGGAAGGGAGAGAGAGAGAGAAGAGAGAGAGAGAAAGAAACATCAATGGTGAGAGAGAATCATTGACCGGCTGCCTCCTGCACGCCCCACACTGGGGATCGAGCCCACAACCTGGGCATGTGCCTCTGACTGGGAATCAAACCATGACCTCCTGGTTCACAGGTCGACACTCAAACCACTGAGCCATGCCGGCCGGGCTATTTTAATATATTTTTATTGATCTCAGAGAAGGAAGAGAGAGATAGAAACATCAACGGTGAGAGAGAATCATTGATCGGCTGCCTCCTGCACGCCCCACACTGAGGATTGAGCCAGCAACCCTGGGCGTGTGCCCTGACCGGGAATCGAACTGTGACCTCCTGGTTCATAGGTCAACGCTCAACCACTGAGCCACGCTGGCTGGGCTCTGGGAGACCTTTAAAACACTCCATTTTTCCCTAGCTGGTTTGGCTCAGTGGATAGAGCGTCAGCCTGTGGACTGAAGGGTCCCAGTTTCCATTCCGGTCAGGGCACATGCCCGGGTTGCAGGCTCGATCCCCAGTAGGGGGCGTGCAAGAGGCAACTGATCCATGATTCTCTCTCATCGTTGATGTTTCTCTCTCGCTCTCCCTCTCCCTTCCTCTCTGAAAGCAATAAAAATATGTTTTAAATAAATACTAAGTAAATAAAACGCTAACCTCCTCAGGGCTTCCAGGCCCACGGGTGATGCCACCGTCAAGGTCGGTGCACACCTCAGACTAAGAGGACAGAGCCCATTCCGCGTTGGCCTTGAAGCCGTGGGCAGGAGTTACTGATTCTCACTCAGGTTGACAGCCAGGGATCTTCCTCGCGTGGGCATGCGCCTGAGCCTGGGTCTGCTGCTGTATGGCCCATGGGACCTCAGGGGCCCCTCCGTGGCATTGGGAGCCACTGGGCCTCCCAGGCCAAGCTGCCTTCCCCTTCTTCTCCGGCAAGAGCTGCGGTTTGCCTGCCTGAGAGCTCCCGCGTCACCCGCATGCCCCAGTCATGCATGAGCAGAGACGGCTGCTGTCACCCTCTCCTCTTCACCATGGTGGCCGATGCCACGACAGTGCCACTCCGGCCCACACTTCCTTCCTTCCTTCCTCCCCCTGCACAAGGCAAAGGGCTGGCTAGGGAGAACAGAGCCTCAGCGCAAGGGGCGAGGGCTGAGTTTCATCTCTTGGGCCTTGCCTGTCCCTCTGCTTCTGCACGTGAGCCAGGCTCTGCAGGGCGGCTGTGTGCCAGGCCGGCCCCCCCCCCCCCCGCTCCCTCACCAAGGCCCCTATCCTGGCTCTCAGGGCCGTCCCAGCTCAGAATAGGGGAGATGAGAATGATGGTTGCTAGTAGCAATGGCCCATAGAGAACTGGAAGTGTTCAGGGGCTTAAAACCATTTTCTTTTCTTATATTTTTATGGATTTCAGAGAGGAGAGAGAGAAACATCAATGATGAGAGAGAATCATGGATCAGCTGCCTCCTGCACGCCCCCTACTGGGGATCGAGCCCGAAACCCAGGCGTGTGCCCTGACCGGGACTCGAGCTGTGACCTCCTGGTTCATAGGTCAACGCTCAACCACTGAGCCACGCCAGGCTGCGCAAAAACCACGTTTAATGCACTCTCATCCCAGAAACTTGCAGAAAGCAGCGGGAGCTCCTGGGCAGTCTCCCTTTGGTCCTGAGCCGTGTGGGGGCAGTAGGATCGCATGTTCCCCGGAGGCATTGCCAAGGTCGGGGGAACGTAAGGGGTCTGGAAAGAAAGGCCCGAGTCCTCCTCCCTGCAGCCTCCCATCCCCCTCTTTCACCCCAAGTCCCCAAGACATCGGTGCATGGCGTCCCGGCTGGGGTGGGAGAAGAGAGGTATAAGGATTTTCTCCACAGGATGCCAACGTATTTGTCATCGGAGAGAAGGGTCTGGAAGGTCCATACGGACCACAGCTCTCGGGCGCCAGGCTGGGAGAGGGGGTGTCCTGTGGGCGTGGAGGCGGGGCCCTCCCAGGACATTGGATGGAGCCAGAGCCGCGCAGCTGGGCCCTGGGGGCGGGCACCCAGCTAAGCAGGGCGGCATTTCTGGTCCCGTTCCATCCTGAGCCCACACCACCCCCAGGCACTCTGGGCTCTGATCCCCCTGCTTCTCCCACTCCCAGCCCCCCTGGAACGCTGTGGCTGCTTCCTCCTCCCCCCCGCCCCCCCCCCCAGGCCTCCATCCTGCATGCATGGCCCTGCCTCTCCAGGAGCAGCTGCTTGCTCCAGCTGGACCCCCTGTCACTGAGGTGGCCCAAGAATGGACCCCACAGCCAGCCCTGGGGTGGCGTGGGTGCTGCACCAGCTCTGAGGCCTCCCCGCCTTCTTTCCAGACCTTTGCCCGGGGGACATTGCCCTCGGGGAGCAGAGGCACCCTCCTCAGTCCCCCTGCTGCTCTGCCTCTTACTTCTCAGCCTGCTGGCCTCCCACTCTCTCCGCTCTTCCCACCGGCCATGCCTGCACCCCTCCATCCTGAGTCTCCTTCCCCTCGGAACTGGTCCTCTCCCCCTGGGAGGCTGCCCAGGGTACCGGGGCACATTTACCTGGGGGACCCCGGGCAAAAGGGAAAAACGGAGTCTCGGAATCCCCTCCGCCCAGCGCTGTGCCCGCAAATGTTTAACAACGGGCTCTGGGAGCGGAAGGGGGAGCCCTCACGGGCAGCATCCGCCAGTTTCCGAGGGAGAACACTCCCCCCCGGGCCCATTGAAAGCTGCTGCGGTGATGTGGCTGGAGGCAGAGTTGGGAAGACACATGCATCAGGGTTCTCCCACACCTGAGAGCCAGCGTCGGCCCTCCCCCCGCCCCCCGCCCTGCCTGTCCGTCCCCCAGGCTGCCCCGGGAGCTCCACACCAGCCCCTCCTCCAGAACTCAGAGCCCATGACCCACAGAGCTTTGGGGGGGGGGCGGGGGGAACGCTCTTCCCCGCCCCTCACCTGCCACGGAGAGAGAAAATCAAAAGCCAGGACCCCCGGGTTGCCTGCTTGGCCCTTTAAGAGGGAGACACCATGTGCCGAGCTAGAGCCAGCGTGGACGGACAAACGGACGGACGGACGGACGGACGGACGGACTTGCAGCTCTGCGTCCTCTTTGGACTTCTGCTCCTCTGTCCCCACCCCCAGGGTCCCCTCAGGCCTCCAGCTCTGCCTCCTGCTTCTGCGCCTTCACACACCTCCCCACCACCCCCTCCTCCCCCAGAGCAGGCAGCGACAGGAGAGAAGCTGGGGGGCGGGGAGGGGCGGCGCCCGAAAGAGGGAAGGATCCCTGGCTTTTCTCAGAGGGTGGGAACCTGCACGCGGGGCCCGGGCGGGGCCCAGGCCTCCCTGGCTTCCACCCTGAGCCCCCATCCAGCTGGGCTTCTCCCCGCCTTTGAAGGGGTGACATCAAAGGCAGGGCGAACCCAGGCGCCAGTGCGAGGAGACTGGCGGCCTCGGCCCCTCCCGTCAAGCCCCCCCTCGCGCCCCCCCCCCCACCTGTGTTGCAGACCAGGCGCTGTGCGAGGAGGGCTGGACCAAGTTCCAGGGCCACTGCTACCGCCACTTCCCGGAGCGCGAGAGCTGGGTGGACGCCGAGAGCCGCTGCCGCGAGCAGCAGGCGCACCTGAGCAGCATCCTCACCCCCGAGGAGCAGGAGTTCGTCAACAGTGAGTGCGCTGGGGTCTGGGGGGGGCGGGGGGACGCCGAGAGGAAAGGGGCAGGGAGCCAGCAGACTGGGACCCAGCGAGGCTGCAGGGGTGGGGGCTGGGGTGGGGGGGCAGGGAGGGCGGAAAGGGCTTCCCCAAGCCTGAGAGAGGAGAGAGGAGTCTTTGGGGCCACTGGCTCCTGCTGCACCCAGGACAGCCCAGCATCTATCAGAGTCAGCCCCCTGCCCTGGCCGGTTTGGCTTTGTGCATAGAGCATCAGCCTGCGGACTGAAGGGTCCCAGGTTCGATTCCAGTCAAGGGCACGTGCATGGGTTTCAGGCTCAATCCCCAGTGGGGGGCGTGCAAGAGGCAGCCAATCAATGATTCTCTCTCATCATTGATGTTTGTCTCTCTCTCCCTCTCCCTCTCCCTCTCCCTCTCCCTTCTTCCTGGATATTAATAAAAATGTACTTTAAGCCCTAACCGGTTTGGCTCAGTGGATAGAGTGTCGGCCTGTGGACTCAAGGGTCCTGGGTTCGATTCCGGTCAAGGGCATGTACCTTGGTTGCGGGCACATCCCCAGTAGGGGGTGTGCAGGAGGCAGCTGATGGATGTTTCTCTCTCATCGATGTTTCTCTCTCATCGATGTTTCTAACTCTCTATCCCTCTCCCTTCCTCTCTGTAAAAAAATCAATACAATAAATAAATTAAAAAAATAAAAATAAAATAAAAATAAAAATCAGCCCCAGAGTAACCCCGTGGCTGTCACCAGCCTGTGCCAGCTGGGGGCGGTGGTGGCAGGCACTCCCAGCATGCATGTGCCCTTGTCCGGACCTCAGAAGCAGGTGGCGTCCCGCCACCCCTGTCCCCGCTGCCTCTGTGAGCTCCGGTGTCTGAGACATCCCCAGGGTGCTTCCACCCCAACGCCCGTGTCCTCTCCGCAGGCAATGCTCAGAACTACCAGTGGATCGGCCTGAACGACAGGAGCATCGAAGGGGACTTCCGCTGGTCAGATGGACACTCCCTGGTGCGTTCTGCCAGGGGCCCGGCAGCGTGGGGGAGGAGGGGGGGATAGAGACCCCAGAGAGAGACGCATTCCAGCCACATCCAGAGCAGCTGCTGCTCCAGGCACTCAGGGCGGGTACGGGGCGGGGGGTGGGGGGATGGTAGTGTCTCGCTCATCTCGGCCTTCCAACACCAGCCCAGGGCCGGACCCGGTGAGCGAATGACCCCATGAGGGAAGGAGGAGGGCAATGAATGAATGAAGGCAAACCGCCCCGAGAGACATATGGAAGCTTTAGAGGGCGCCTTGGCCCACAAAGGACTCGAGTGGACTCAGGACACAGACAGACAGACAGCACCATAGTCGCCAGATGAACGACACACATAGTAAATGCTCTGCCTCTTGGAGCTCAAGTTACTCAGACGTCCCAGAAGGCTTCCCGCCAGGCCGGTGTGGCTCAGTGGTTGAGCATCAACCTATGAACCAGGGGGTCACGGTTCGACCCCCAGTCAGGGCACATGCCGGGCCGTGGGCTCCATCCCCAGGAGGGGGCTGTGCAGGAGGCAGCTGAGCCATGATTCTCTCCCATCATTGATGTTTCTCTCTCTCTCTCCCTCTCCCTTCCTCTCTGAAATCAATAAAAATATATTTTTATTTTTTTTAAAAAAAAAAAGCCCTAGCCAGTTTGGCTCAGTGGATGGAGCATCAGCCTGCAGACCAAAGGGTCCTGGGCTCAAATCCGGTCAAGGGCATTGGTTGCAGGCTCCTCCCCAGTCTGGGCCCTGGTCCAGGCACATGCAGGAGGCAACCAATCGGTATGTCTCTCTCACATCGGTGTTTCTCTCTCTGTGTCTTCCCCCTCCCACTCTCTCTAAAAATCAATGGAAAAATATCTTCGGTTGAGGATTAATGAGACAGAAAGAGGGAGAAAGAGAGAGAAAGGAGATGCCGCTGGGGCATGATGGGAGAGAAAGTGGGGGGGTCCGGCCAACCAAGCCACGTGGCTTCTGTGCCCGCCTCACCCCCTCCCCCGCTCCCACCCACAGCAATTTGAGAACTGGCGCCCCAACCAGCCCGACAACTTCTTCGCCTCCGGGGAGGACTGCGTGGTGATGATCTGGCACGAGAAGGGCGAGTGGAACGATGTGCCCTGCAATTACCACCTGCCCTTCACGTGTAAGAAGGGCACAGGTAAGCCATCCGGGGAGGGCCCAGGTGGGAGGAAGCAGGACTTCAGGGTCCAGCCCTGGCTGGTGTGGCTCCGTGGACAGAGCGTCAGCCTGCAGATGGGAGGGTCCCGGCTTCGATTCCCGTCAAGGGCACGTATACCCTGGTGGCTCCATCCCCGGGCCTGGTTGAGGCACGTTTAGGTGGCAACCAATCGATGTGTCTCTCTCACCTCGATGTTTCTCTCTCGGTGTGTCTCTCCCCCTCCTTTCCACTCTCTCTAAAAATCAATGGGAAGCCATGGCCAGTTTTGCTCAGTGGATAGAGCGTCGGCCTGCGGACTGAAGGGTCCCAGGTTCGATTCCGGTCAAGGGCATGTACTTTGGTTGCAGGCACATCCCCAGTGGGGGGTGTGCAGGATGCAGCTGATAAATGTTTCTCTCTCGTCGATGTTTCTGACTCTCTATCCCATTTCCTTCCTCTCTGTAAAAAATCAATAAAATATATATTTTTTTAAATCAATGGGAAAATATCCTCGGGTGAGGATGAACAACAACAAAAAGGCTTGAAGTTCCTTGTGTCCTGGCTGCTACTGGCCACCAACCAGATTGGAACTGTCCTGGGGGCCACGCCCAGAATGAATCAGCATCAGCATCCCGGGTCCAAGGGCAGGGGCGAGTCCACTGCTAGGGAACGTTTGGGCCCCACTTTCCCGGCACCGGGATGATTTCATGAACAACTCCGGCCGGTCTGCCGGCTCTCACCCTCTTCCTCTCCCTTTCTCCCACCCTCTGTCTTTTCCTCGTCCCCTGAAGACCCTCCTTTTATTCCCTTCCTGCTCGCTCTACACCACTGGGGAGCCCAGCGGGTGGCCAGATTCTGAGCGCTGCATGAAAACACCCTTAGCAGCCCGGGTTCAAGGCTTGGGTGTGCAGGCTCCACGCCCCTGCCACGTGCCCCGGGCTCCAGGCTGAATCATCACAGCCAGAGGGGACCACGCTGGCTCATCGTGGGCGTGGGTGGGTCTTCACAAGACCCCCCCCACCAAGACCTGGAGAGCATCACGCTAAGTGAAATCAGCCAGTCCGAGAAAGCCAGGTATCCCACGACCTCACACGTATGAGGAATCTAGTTAGCAAAATAAACTGATGAACCGAGCGGATCCAGAGACCTGGAAGCATGGAACAGAGGGCGGAATCTCAGAGGGAAGGCGGGGGAGAGTGGGTGGGAGGTAATCAACCAAAGACCTTGTATGCATATATGCATGACCCATGGACACAGATAATGGGGCAGGGAGTGGGGGGCCCCTGGGAGGAGGGCTGGAGGGGGTCAATGGGGGAAAAAAGGGACATATGTAATACTTTCCACAATAAAGATAAAAAAAAAAAAACAAGAGCCCCCCCTAAGTCCCCCTCTGACTGTTGCAGAAGACCAAAGAAAAACCAAGCAACGCTTTTAGAGAAAAGGGGTGACACTTTATTTACGCCGGCAGACTCAGGGAATAACTTTCCAAATCTGAGTAAAGTAACAGGCAGGGAACTTCTCTTTTATATCTCCCTGGGGTCTTTGTCCCGCAAATATGGGTATGCTTCTGGTCCTTTTCACGGGGTTTGCAAGAAGGCTCCCAGGTGTTGGGGGTCTCCAGGCCATATCTGATGGTCTGGCCTGGCGCCAGCGTTAATAACCCCGCTCTGGGGGCAGTGAACTGTTCATAGTGTTATGGCCTCTGTACCAGGTTCTGCAAGATCAGATTCTGGGAAGGAGGTAGTGACTTCATTATAGGTTATCAAGAACGTACACTGAGCCAAAACCAGTTTGGCTCAGTGGATAGAGTGTCGGCCTGCGGACTGAAAGGTCCCGGGTTCGATCCCGGTCAAGGGCATGTACCTTGGTTGCGGGCACATCCCCAGTGGAGGGTGTGCAGGAGGTGGCTGTTCGATGTTTCTCTCTCATGGATGTTTCTAGCTCTCTATCCCTCTACCTTCCTCTCTGTAAAAAATCAATAGAATATATTTAAAAAAAAAATAAAAGAATGTACACTGAGCTTGCTGGCACGGATTCAGATCGCTAGCCCCCCACGTATCAAGGTTACGTTGGCATTAGCCCTGTTTAGCCTTCTCATGGCGGGTGTCTGCCCCCCCCCCCCCCCAGTGGCCTGCGGAGAGCCCCCCGTGGTGGAGCGCGCCAGGACGTTCGGCCCGAAGAAGGAGCGCTACGAGATCAACGCGCTGGTGCGGTACCAGTGCACCGAGGGCTTCGTCCAGCGCCACGTGCCCACCATCCGGTGCCTGCCCAGCGGGCACTGGGAGGAGCCTCGTGTCACCTGCACAGACCGTGAGCACCGCCCCTCCCTCCCCTGGCCGCCGGGCACCGCGCGGCAGCCCGCCCCCGTGTCCCCCTTCCTGGCCCCGGAGCACCAAAGTGCTGGCCCTCTCCTGGGGACCCCACACCCTCACGGGCAGCACCGACTGTGGGCAAGGTCACCTGTCCCCGCCCCCCCGCCCGGCCCCAGGGACAGAGGAGAAAGCAGGCAGCCTGCTCCCCTTTTCAACCCCAGCCGAAGCCCCTTAGCCCAAGTTGGTTCAAGAAAACTCAGAAGGGCCCTAGCTGGTTTAGCTCAGTGGGTAGAGCATCAGCCTGTGGACTGAAGGGTCCCAGGTTTGATTCCGGTCAAGGGCATGTATCTTGGTTGCAGGCACATCCCCAGTAGGGGGTGTGCAGGAGGCAGCTGATAGGTGTTTCTCTCTCATCGATGTTTCTAACTCTCTATCCCTCTCCCTTCCTCTCTGTAAAAAATCAATAAAATATATTTTTTTCAAAAAAAGAAAGAAAACTCAGACAGGCCCTAGCTGGTTTAGCTCAGTGAGTAGAGTGTTGGCCTGCAGACTGAAGGATCCCGGGTTCAATTCCTGGTCAGGGGCACATGCCCGGGTTGTGGGCTCGATCCCCCAGTAGGGGGCGTGCAGGAGGCAGCCGATCCATGCTTCTCTCTCATCATGGATGTTTTTCTCTCTCTCTCCCTCTGCCTTCCTCTCTCTGAAATCAATAAAAATACGTTTAAAAGAAAAAGAAAACTCAGAAGGCAGAAAAAACCTTCCCTAGCCTCGGCTTCTGCAGGGAGCGGGCGGGCAGGACAGGGAGGGGCCGGGCCGGGCCCCGTTTTCTCCGGGGTTCACCAAGGCTGTCCCCTCTCCCTTCCCCCAGCCGCCACCTACAAGCGCAGACTACAGAAGCGGAGCTCCCGGGCCCCCCGGAGGAGGCGCCACAGCACCGCCCACTGAGGCGCCCAGGCCGTGCCCTGGATGCTGAGCCCAGAGCCTTGCAGGCCGACGCCCCTCGGATGGTGTCTACTCATCGCTTTCTGCCGTCTAAGGAATTCCATTAAAGAAGGAACAAGTGAAATCCCACAGTGTGTATGCACCCACCCCCACGCACCCCCCAACGGCCAAAAACACGCATTTGACTCCCCTCACCCGCCAAAAAAAAAACATGCCAAAGCAAAGCAGACGTATTGTAACCCGTGGACCGAGTGTAGAGATTTCTCGATTCTCCCGTTGTGCCTTTCCGGGGACCAGTGCAGGGACAGGGAGCAGGGAGGGGTTAAGTTAAATAAAGAAGATTATTTTCTGTTTGCTGACTTTATCCAAGAGCAGTGCAATCAATCGTTGGTTCTTTGACCTCCAGGGAGAGCTAGGGAGGAGGGAGGAGGGGCAGGAGGAGCTGGGAGGGCAGAGGCCCAGGGCGTGAAGAACCGGGAGCCACAGCTGAATGTATGGGACGGACGAGGGCTGAGGGCAGCTCCGTCCCTGCGGGGAGCCCGCAGGAGGGAGCCAGCCGGGACCCTCCAAGGGTCCCTCTTGCATCCGTCCGTCCGCCCGGCGTCCCCTCACCTGGTCTGCCACCCTCGCCGGTGTCATCTCTCTCGGCAGGGCTGGGTGGGGGCACCACCTCCTTCCCAGTGGGAGCGCCCCCGCCCCTTCCCCTCCCTCCCCCGCCCCCGGGACCGTGCAGGCACCAGGGTTCCGCGCACCTATTTATATTTTTGAAAATTGAAGATTATGATAATTATAATAATAAAGACATTGGAAGAGATCTATTTCTTTTCCCTTTTTTTTTTTTTTAATTTAAAGAGGTAACCGTGGTCTAGGGTCTACTGAAGGGGGCCTTAGGACGGGTAGCGCCGGGCGGGGGGGGGGGGGCAGGCGGCGGGGAAGGTTTCGGTCAAATAACCCCAAATGGGTGGGAATCCTATCTGTTCAGAGAGCCTGGGACAGTCTGTGCTTTAATTTTGCAAAAGCACAGATGGGATGGATGGAGAGAGAGAGTGTATGTGAGTGTGTGAGTGTGAGTGTGTGTGTGTGTGTGTGTGTGTGTGTGAGAGAGAGAGAGAGAGAGAGAGAGAGAGAGAGAGAGAGACAGTGGATGGGTCACTTCCCAAGTTGGTCCTTTTTTAAAAAAAAAACCAACTTGTTTTTTATTTATTTTTATTTTGTATTGATTTCAGAGAGGAAGGAAGAGGGAGAGAGAGAGAGAGTGAGAGAGAAACATCAATGATGAGAGAGAATCATGGATCAGCTGCCTCCTACACATCCCCCACTCGGGATCAAGCCCCCTGACTGGGAATGGAACCGTGACCTCCTGGTTCATAGGTCAACGCTCAACCACTGAGCCACACCGGCCGGGCGCATCGCTGGTCCTTTGATGTCACACTTTGCTCCCATGGAGGAGCCGGTATGGTGGAACGCGTAGAACGTGACGCAGAGCGGGACAGAGGAGGGCTGGAGGAGAAGGGAGGGCATCACAGCACCATGAATTGTCCCAAAAAAAAGCACACACACCAAATTGGGGGGGAAATGAGAACAAAACACAGACTCTGAACTAAGAGAGGGAAACTGAGGGGGGGCATCCCTCCCATCCCTGGGACCTCACTCAGGAGCCGGGGGCCCCGTCCAGCCCTAGCCCCTCACAGGGACAGGAGTCTGCAAAGGTCAAAACCCAGCTCAGAGCCCCTGAATGCCCCCCCGACCTCCCAGGCTGAGACGGAGGGAGAGGGGCAGCCACCATGCCCTGGTCCCTGCGTCACTGCCCACTCTGGGCATCAGAGTCCTCAGAGCCACAGACCTCAAATGTCCCAGAGAAAAGGGGTACAGGGAGCCTTGGGGTGTCCACCTGAGCAAAGGGAGGATTTGGGATCTGTTGGCTTTTACAAAAACAGTAATTTTTTTAAAAAATATATTTTATTGATTTTTTTACAGAGGAAGGGAGAGGGACAGAGCTAGAAACATCGATGAGAGAAACATCAAACAGCTGCCTCCTGCACACCTCCCACTGGGGATGTGCCCGCAACCAAGGTACATGCCCTTGACCGGAATCGAACCTGGGACCCTTGAGTCTGCAGGCTGATGCTCTATCCACTGAGCCACGCCGGTTAGGGCAGTAATTTAATTTTTTTTTTTTTTAATTTAAGTTGAGCCCAGCCAGCATGGCTCAGTTGCTTGAGTGTTGACCCAGGAACCAGGAGGTCATGGTTCGATTCCCAGTCAGGGCACATGCCCGGGTTGCAGGCTCGGTCCCCAGTAGGGGGCGTGCAGGAGGCAGCCGACCCATGATTCTCTCTCATTGTTGATGTTTCTCTCTCTCTCTCCCCTTCTCCCTTCCTCTTTGGAATCAAAAAAAAATTTTTTTTAATTTAAGTTGAAAAGTATAAAAACAATAGGGAACATGATCCACTTAGTAAATACAGCCGTGAGGGGTCGGGGTGTGCAGGCAGGCACAGAGCTGTGGCCGGCTCTAGCGAGGGGGACGGTAACAGTAGACACCATACTTGCGGCTCTGCGGGTCTGGGAAGCCGAAGCTTCGGACCCCGGGCTCCAGGGGCCCGCAGGCGGGACGTGGGTGAGCCACGGGGTAGCGGGCACTGCCGTCGGCCAGCCAGCCGGCGTCGCAGCGGTCCAGGCCGCGGAACTTCCAGGCGGCAAAGAGCTGGCCCACCTTGGCAATCTGGGCGCCGTCTTCCCGGCACGCCGCCTTGGCCTCTGAGAGGGTCAGCTTCTCGGGGGGCTCCAGGTAGTACACCTGCCCTGTGGGAAAGTGGGGTGTGAGGGCTGGGCAGCGGACGGGACAGCCGGACCTGCAGCACCGTCTGCCGTCCAGACATCACTCACTACCCAGACCCCAAAGATCTGTCTGCTCTCTGAGCCCAGGGAGCCCCCGTGGGCTCTGACCTCTCTGTGCCTCAGTTTCCTCATCTGTAAAATGAGGGTATTGCCCTAGCCCCATGGTCGGCAAACTGCGGCTCGCGAGCCACATGCGGCTCTTTGGCCCCTTGCGTGTGGCTCTTCCACAAAATGCCACGGCCTGGGCGAGTCTGTTTTGAAGAAGTGGCGTTAGAAGAAGTTTAAGTTTAAAAAATTTGGCTCTCAAAAGAAATTTCAATCGTTGTACTGTTGATATTTGGCTCTGTGGACTAATGAGTTTGCCGACCACTGGGCTAGGGCAATAAAAATACATTAAAAAAAAAAAAAAAAAGATTGCCAAAACCGGTTTGGCTCAGTGGATAGAGCGTCGGCCTGCGGACTCAAGGGTCCCGGGTTCGATTCCGGTCAAGGGCATGTACCTTGGTTGCGGGCACATCCCCAGTGGGGGGTGTGCAGGAGGCAGCTGATCGATGTTTCTCTCTCATCAATGTTTCTGACTCTCTATCCCTCTCTCTTCCTCTCTGTAAAAGATCAATAAAATATATTAAAAAAAAAAAAAAAGATACAGTACTTGCCATTGCAGTTAGGACTTGTCTGGAAACTCCAATCTACACACACCCCCTTTCTCAAGATCCTTCATGCAATCACATCTGCGAAGTTCATGTTGCCATATAAGGCCACACTCGGGGATTAGGATCTAGATATTTTGGGGAGCCATTCTTTAGCCTACACACCCCTTTCCTCTGGAATTTATTTTGCTGCCCAAGCACAACTTGAATGAGATTCAAGGAAACTTCTGAATCATCACAAAGTTGGGGCCTTAAGATGTTTACTTTGCTCATGATTCCACGGGTAGGCAGTTTGGCCTGGATCTCTCACGTGCCTGCAAAGCCACAGTGGACACGGGGAGGGGTGCAGCACTGTGGCCATTCTCGCCAGGTAGAGGTGCCCCAGGGCGGGCAGAGGGCCCCCCCGCAGCTCCCAGGTGCTCCCCGCCACCCACAGGCGGTGCTGGGCCACCCCACTCACCCCTGAGGGCAGCGGCGAAGCAGAACACGTCATAGCGGTGCAAGCGGCGGTGGCGGGGCCCGTAGCTGCGCACGCCGGGCGCCAGGCCCAGGCCGCCGCAGGGCCCCCGGGCCAGCGTGATGGGGTACTGCACCGAGGCGTCCTGCAGCCAGCCCGCGTTGCACCAGTGCAGGCCCTCCTCCCAGGCCCGGAACAGCTGCTTGAAGGAGGCCACGGCCGCCTCCTGGGCCTCGCAGGCCTGCTGGGCCTCCTGGAAGTTGAGCTGGTAGCGCCCCTGGGGGGGCTGGTAGGGAAACACCACACCTGGGGAGGAAGGGAAGAGGGCTTGGAGGGGTGGGCTGGAGCCCCGCTGGCGAGAGACCCCAGTCCCCTGCACCCACACCTCCATGGGGACAGATGCTCCCCCCCCCTCAGGACACACACAGTCCCTGGGAGAAGACCAGCAAAGCTGTCCCCTCCTATCCTTGTCCAAGCCCAAAGCAGACGCATCATGACACCTCCTTCCAGAGACAGCCAGCCAACAGCAGCTCTCAGCACACACCTACTGTGTGTGTTCAAGTAGCCACTGTCGCCCTAACTGGTGTGGCTCAATGTATAGAGTGTCGGCCTGCGGATTGAAGGTTCCCAGGTTCGATTCCGGTCAAGGGCATGTATCTTGGTTGCGGGCACATCCCCAGTGGGGAGTGTGCAGGAGGCAGCTGATCAATGTTTCTCTCTCATCGATGTTTCTAACTCTCTATCCCTCTCCCTTCCTCTCTGTAAAAAATCAATAAAATATATTCTAAAAAAATAAAATAAAATAAAGCAGCCACTGTCAACTTTTTCTGTCTCGTGGCACACATAAACTAGTTACTAATTTCTGGGGCACACCAAAAACTATATTCCATTGTTTACTGATCTGACAAAAAAATTACGTATAATTTTGATTGATTTACTACTAATGGTAATAGTAATTGCCTACCCTTTTTGCTCCAAAGTGACTTTTTTAAAAATCAGGTGCCTAGCGTGGCCGGTGTGGCTCAGCGGTTGAGCAATGACCTATGAACCAGGAGGACACGGTTCGATTCCCTGGTCAGGGCACATGCCCGGGTTGTGGACTCGATCCTCAGTGTGGGGCGTGCAGGAGGCAGATGATCCATGATTCTCTCTCATCATTGATGTTTCTAACTCTCCCTTCCTCTCTGAAATCAATAAAAAATATATATATATTTTTTTTGCCCTAGCCGGTTTGGCTCAGTGGATAGAGCATCGGCCTGCGGACTGAAGGGTCCCAGGTTCGATTCCGGTCAAGGGCATGTACCTTGGTTGCGGGCACAACCCCAGTGGGGGGTGTGCAGGAGGCAGCTGATCGATGTTTCTCTCTCATCGATGTTTCTAACTCTCTATCCCTCTCCCTTCCTCTCTGTGAAAAATCAATAAAATATATTTAAGAAAAAAAAAATATATATATATATATGTGTGTGTGTGTGTGTGTGTGTATATATATATATATATATATATATATATATATCTTAAATGTTTATCTGGCCCTAGCCGGTTTGGCTCAGTGGATAGAGCGTCGGCCTGTGGACTGAAGGGTCCCGGGTTCGATTCCGGTCAAGGGCACATGCCCGGGTTGTGGGCTCGATCCCCAGTAGGGGGCGTGCAGGAGGCAGCCGATCCATGATTCTCTCTCATCATTGACGTTTCTCTCTCTTCCTCTATATCAATAAAAATATGTATATTTTTTTAAAAATTGTTTATCTGCCTAAAGCACGAAGGTCCGGCTGCTCTCTCAGGACCCACCCCCCCCCCACCCCACCCCCGGCCCCCCGCTTCACGCAGCCCCCCTCGGGGCCTCACCCCGCAGCTCCAGCTCCACCACGCCGCTCTCGTCCTCCAGCCCGTCGATGACCTCACAGCGGTAGCGCCCGGAGTCCTCCAGCCGCAGGTCCCGGATCTCCAGCGACACATCCCGCGCCCCCGCCTGCCGCAGGTGCACGCGGCCCCGGTAGCCCCCGAAGGAGCGGTGCCTCGGCCCGACGGCCACCAGCACGTCCTGCTCCGGGGCCCCGTTCTCCGACAGCTTCCACCACTTGATGCGCACGGGCCTCTGGGAGGCCAGGGCCGGCGCATAGTGGTACCGGCAGGGCAGGGTCACGTTGGCCCCCCAGTGGGAAAACAGGGTGTCCTCGGCTGTCTCCACCACCAGCTTCACGCCGTTGAAGAGGCCTGGAGGAGAGGTGGGGGCAGAGGGGGACCCGCTGCAGATCATCTGTACCCCGGCAAGGGTCACCCCATCCTCATCCCAGCTCCCGCCCCCATCACCTCCTCCCCCCCCCCATGTGACCCATGCGAGAATAGCCACAGCGCTGCACCCCTCCCCGTATCCACTGTGGCTTTGCAGGCACGTGAGAGATCCAGGCAAAACAGCCAACCCGTGGAATCACGAGGAAAGTAAATATCTTAAGGCCCCAACTTTGTGATGATTCAGAAGTTTCCTTAAACCTCATTCAAGTAGTGCTTGGGCAGCAAAATAAATTCCAGAGGAAAGGGGTGTGTAGGCTAAAGAATGGCTCCCCAAAATATCTACGTCCTAATCCCCGAATGTGGCCTTATATGGCAACATGAACTTCGCAGATGTGATTGCATGAAGGATCTTGAGAAAGGGGGTGTGTGTAGACTGGAGTTTCCAGATGAGTCCTCACTGCAATTGCAAGTACTGTATCTTTTTTTTTTTTTAATGTGTTTTTATTGATTTCAGAGAGGAAGGGAGAGGGGGAGAGAGAGAGAGGGAGAGAAACATCAATGATGCGAGAGAATCATCCATCGGCTGCCTCCGGCACGCCCCCCACTGGGGATCGAGCCCACAACCCAGCCATGTGCCCTGACCGGCAATCAAACCCTGACCTCTAGGTTCATAGGTCGACGCTCAACCACTGAGCCACACCAGCTGGGGCTCAGTGGGGCTTCTTAAGATTTGTGTGCCCTGGGCACCTGGCTTGACCTTCTGAGCCTTGGTGTCCTCAACTAAGCGATGGAATAACACACAGCGCCTGCCTTCAGGGCTGCGAGGACAGCCAGCTTCCATTTGGCCCGGTCAGTGCCTGCGCTGCTCTGGCTGGTGAACATTATTATCCTCACCTCTGCCTGTCACAGTTTTTGTGAAGATTATATGACATAGTATATAAGGGACCAGGAAGCGTGCCTGACGCATAGTAGGTGCGCTAACTAAAAAGTCACCTGCCCAAAGCCACGTAGCTAGTAAGTGGCAAAATTAAGATGCAAACTCACATTTGTCTAACCCCAAAGCCCCTTCACACTGGGGAGGCCAGGGGAGATGACCTTTTTAAACATAGATAGGTATATATTTTTATTGATTTCAGAGAGGAAGGGAGGTGGGGGGAGAGAAACATCAGTGATGAGAGAGAATCATCCATCAGCTGCCTCCTGCACGCCCCACACTGGGGATCAAGCCTGCAACCCGGGCCTGTGCCCTGACCGGGAATCATAGGTTGATTCCCAACCACTGAGTCACAGAGTTGGATGGGGAGGTCCCCTTTTTAAGCTGGATCTTGACAAACTGGCAGGACTTTGGGGAAGTACAAAAAAGCAGAAGTGACCGTCCTTAAGTGCATCTGAGGGGCTCCAAGCACAGAGTCACTGCACCGTCTCTTCTGCTGGTGCCAAACCACCATGGCTCAGTGGTTTGAGCGTCGACCTCTGAACCAGGAGGTCACGGTTCGATTCCCGGTTAACGCACATGCCCGGGTTGCAGGCTCGGTCCCCAGCAGGGGGCGTGCAGGAGGCAGCCGGTCCATGATTCTCTCTCCTCATGGATGTCTCTATCTCTCTCACCCTCTCCCTTCCTCTCTGACATCAATAAAAATATTTTTTTAAAAAAAGAAAGAAAGAAACGACACTGGTCTGCTGCAAGGGCCCAGGCTGGGAAAAGGCTGCTGGCCCCATGCCCAGTCCTCCATCCCAGCCTGGAACCTCCACTTCACAGCAAAGTCCAGGGAGGTCTTGCTCATCCTTAGGAGCAAAAAGGCCGGCCCAGGATGCCACCTACCTCCGCCGAGGCCCGGGTCCCAGCCGTGGGCACTGCTGGAGTAGTAGAAGCCGTTGTAGAAGGGCAGGCCGGGGACGCACGGCAGCGGGAGCAGCAGGACCAGGAGTAGCAGGCGGCCCATGGCAGCAGGGCCAGCGTGTCCTGGGCAAGGCTGTGGCCGGGCAGATGGGGAAGAAGAGAAAAGAGGGCCAATGAAAGGGGCCCCTCTTCCGAGGGCCGGGACCCCTGGGTCCCAGCACCCACTCATTCTCCCGCCTCACAGGTAATTGAGGAGCGTCGTCCACGCACTGGGCACTGTTCTCAGAGCCTGGGTCTTATTAGTTGTGGGATTCTGGGCAGGTTCCCTTCGCTTGTGAAACGGAGATCGCAAAACTCACCTGGGGCCCTAGCCGGTATGGCTCAGGGCATAGAGCGTCGGCCTGCAGACCAGAGGGTCCGGGGTTCGATTCCAGTCAAGGGCACATTCCTTGGTTGCAGGCTCCTCCCCAGCCCCGGCCCTGGTCAGGGTGCGTGCAGGAGGCAATCAATCAATGTGTTCCTCTCACATCGATGTTTCTCTCTGTCTCTTCTCCCTCTCTCTTCCACCCTCTCTAAAAATCAATGGGACAATATCCTCGGGTGAGGATGAACAACAACAAAAGAAGACTAAGGCGGAGCGCTAGAATACTGCCTGGTAGAGAGGAAGCGCCCCCAGAATATTCGTTATTATTACTACCGTGAACGGTTGACAAAGAGAAGTCTGACATTACCTCAGGGGCTCGTTCTCCTCTCTCCTTGCCTGGGAAGGGAAGCAGCCACCACTGTCTTCTCTTCCCAGCTGGGGAAACTGAGGCCAAGGCTTTCTCTCTGGTGAGCAGGTAGAGCTCGGAGAAAACTCAGGTCTCCTGATGGCCCGGCCTTGGCTTTTTCCCAGCACCGCTTGCCTGGGGAACCCCTCCACACGCCAGGATAAACTGAACCCCGGCTTGGAAGGCAGATAGATGGAGCCCACCAGAGTGCGCGAGTCCCCCAGACACCAGCAGGGGGCAGCATTGCCCTGCGGGTCTCCAGCCTCCCGCCGCCGGGAGGCATCTGCCTTCGGTGGCCCCTGTTTCGACAAGGCTTACAAATGCCTTTGAAACCTACGGCCTGGGGAAAGTGGGAGCGGGATTCCTACCAGCCTTCCCAGCCCCGGGGCCCGTGCAGGGGCCCGGGAGAGGGGCCAGGGCGCCTCTCCATCACCTCCCCTTGCGGCAGGGAGCAGGGGCACACCCGAGGGTCAGCGCTGGCCACCGCCGTCCACATGGGGTCAGAGCTGGGTGAGTCCCAGGCCCCTGCTGTTTCCTTCCTGGGCGCTCACCAGCCCCAAATTCCCCCCCCATGAACGACCCACCTCCCACCCAGGGCTCCCCGCTCCGCCCTCCCTGCCCTTTCGGGTCTCAGGGCAGAAACCCCAGGGAACTGAGGCCTGAAACCGACGGACATCCTCTGCGTTTGCCCTGGGGCTGCAGGTCCGCCCGCCCGCCCGCCGGCGGGGTGTCCCCACCCGCACCCCCGGGTTCTCGCGGCCCCGGACTGAGCGTTCGGCACATGCCCCGAGGCTGCAGGGCCCGGACAGGACGGGGTGGGAAGGAGTCGGGCGGCCCCCCATGGGGACGGGGATGGGCCCGGGAGGCGGTCCCGGAGGCCCCGGGGTGCGCCCTGACGGTGGCCCCTCGGGGCGCGCACGCGGGTCCCGCGCAGTCGGCCCGCGCCCCGCGCGGCTCTCACCTCCCTGGCGCCCCGAGCGCCCCGCGCCGGTGTTCACAGCCCAGCAGCCCGGCCCCTGCCCCGGAGGCGTGGGGGCCACAGGAGACCCCAATCCCCGCGGGAGGAACGCACCGTCCCCCGCGGCTCCTCGACGGCCCGCGCGCTCAGGTGCGCGCTATCCGGGTCCGCGGACACAGGCGGACCGGGGGACCTTGCGTGGCCAGAAAGGAAGCGGCTGCGGACAAACCCCCGCGCTCCCGCCGGGCCTGCCCCTTAAAGGAATACACGCCCCTTTCCCTCCCAGGGCCGGGCCCAAAGGGAGGGGGTGGCCTGCGCTGCAGACTCCGCTGGGGACCAGCCCGCACGGCGGGGCTGCTGGCCGGGCTGGGAAGGGAGTGTCCGGAGCTGAGGCCGTCACGTCTTGGCGAAGGTGAGTGGGGGGTGGAGGAGCATTTGTAGAGGGGGGGTCCCATTAGGACGCTCTGGCTTACCCCAAACAGTGCGACTAGGCGGGGCGTGGGACGCCCCTGGCCCCCCCGTCCCGCGCGCAGCCCTCTGCAGGTGGGCTCTGGCCGCCCCCACCTTCGGGAGGGTGTCTTATTTCCTGTCCCGACCAGCAGGGGGCGTGGGCTGACAGTTTGCTTCCTAAACACACCAAGACCGCTTGCGTGCACACGCGTGCATGCCTGCCGGTGTGTGTTGAGGGGCCAGGGCCGGGAGCGCATCCGAGCAGAGCTGCAGCCACTGGGGAGGGGAAGCCAGGCCTGATGGGCAAAAGGGAGCCCATGACGGCTCCCCTGCGAGGAAGGGATGGCTGACCAGTGTGCAGGATGGGTTGGAGGGGAGGTCGATAGGTAAGAACACAGGTACCCATCAGGACACTCTTGCAAGCTTCGCTGACCAAGACGCCCAGGGTCTGAGGCCCCCCCGATGGGCCCCGCTTTGCATGGGTACACTCCCCCCCCCCTAATCCCCAGGAGGCCATGGAGTGGGCCCTATTATTGCTGAGGCCCAGAGATCTCATTATTGAACATTCCTCGGGGCCAGGCTGTCCAACTTCACACCTGAGGCTCCTTAATCCCTTCAGGAGGTTTAAACAAGGACCAGCCCTAGCTGGTTTGGCTCAGTGGATACAGCATCGGCCTGGGGACTGAAGGGTCCCGGGTTCGATTCCGGTCAAGGGCACGTACTTTGGTTGCAGGCTCTGCCCCCCCCCCCGCCCCCACCCCACCCAACCCGGGTCGGGGCACGTGCAGGAGGCAGCCACTGGATGGTCTCTCACTTCGATGTTTCTGTCTCTCCCTCTCCTTTCCACTCTCTCTAAACTGTCCATCCTCAGGTGAGGATTAACCAAAAAATAAATAAAATAAAAATAAACAAGGACCATAAAGGAGACCAGACTCCTGGGAGAGGCGGGCCCACAGGCCCGGGTGCTGACAGCCACAGGTGTGGGGAGAGGGAAGGCCAGTTTGGTGACAGCAAAGTGAGTTTCACGCCTCAGGGAGGGGCAGGGCTGACCAGCAGGTGGGAGCTGAGCTGGCTCTGGCGCCTGCAGACAGGACAGGAATAAAGAAAATCTGTGGAGGTGGCTTGGCTGCCCCAGGAGAGGAGCCGAGAACAGAAGGGGTCGGGAGTGAGGGGACTGCACAGCCCTGGGTCCCCATCCAAGACTCGGAGGGACCTCAAAGGTGGCTTAGGCCCGTGGTCGGCAAACCGCGGCTCGCGAGCCACATGCGGCTCTTTGGCCCCTTGAGTGTGGCTCTTCCACAAAATACTACGGCCTGGGCAGTCTATTTTGAAGAAGTGGTGTTAGAAGGAGTTTAAGTTTTAAAAATTTGGCTCTCAAAAGAAATTTCAATCGTTGTACCGTGGAAATTTGGCTCTGTGGGCTAATGAGTTTGCCGACCACTGGTTAGGCTATTCTGGAGCCATGGTGGGTCTTTCTGTGGCCACATGGCCACTCACCCAATGAGACCGGCCCACGGAGAATGTCCAACACCGTGAACGGGGTCAGTGGGAGGGAAGCTATTTCTGCTTCCACAGGTGAGACTCCTGGGTTCCAGAGATGGTGGATCTGGTTAGTTACTGGGGAGGCAGAGCCATCCCAGAGGAGGTGCAGAGAGAAAGGTGCTCCCCCCAACCGCACCCCGTCTGCTGGTCCCCAGGAGTGGCCAGAGCGGGGCTGGGGGCCGGAAATGCTCCCTGGAGGGAGTCCTGGGGGCAGCAACCATTCAGAAAGACTGGCTCCAGCTGGCTGGTGTGGCTCTGAAGTTGAGCATCGACCCATGAACCAGGAGGTCAGGGTTCGATTCCAGGTCAGGGCGTGTGCCCGGGTTGCGGGCTCGATCCCCAGTGGGGGGCATGCAGGAGACAGATGATCCATAATTCTCTCATTACTGATGTTTGTCTCTCTCTTCCCCTCCCTCTTCCTTCCCTGAAATCAATAAAAATATATTAAAAAAAAAAAAAAAAAAGACTGCTCCAAACCCAATCCAAGAGCGACACAGGAAGGAGTGGGTGGGCCAGGGGACCCCAGGGGAGGGGAGCCCCACAATCCCCGTTCATTTGGAGCCCTCGGCCGGCGCCCCTTATTCTGTCCCTGCCCAGCCAGGGAGGCCTGGCGAGGCCAGTTCTGAGGAAGGAGCCACTTCCAGCAACGCCACACCCTCCCTCTGGCAGCCGCGTGGCCAGACCTGCCGCCCAGCGGCGCCTCCTCTGTGGACCACAGCCTGGCTCCCAAATTTTGTTCTGGAAAATTCCTCCTGTGCCCCGAGGCCTCCAACACTAAGGTGGTTTCATTTGCCCCGTTTCCAGCCAGTCCAGTCCGTCCCTCCTCTGTGGCCGGCCCCTTTCCCAGATCACCAGCCACTGGCCTGCGCTGCCCCCACTGGCCACTTCCCGATGGCCCCTGCCCAGGGAGGGAATGCGCCAGCGCCTCCCAGAAGCCAGTGCGCTCAGCCAGGAGGCCCTGCACCCACTTGGCAGCGTCCTGGCCCCCAAGCAGCTTCCTCCCTCCTCCGGCTGGGAAGCAACGTGCCGTCGGGCAGGTGGGGGGAACGCTGAGGTTCTGGGGACGCTGCGGATGAGGGTGGGGGCCAGCACCACAAGGAAGAATCACGCAGCAAGAGCTCCAGGCAGTGACATAAATATATTTTGGAAGCTGCCTGTGCACTCAGGGGCCGCCCAGGCCCGCCCACTTCCGCCCCGTCGGTCCACAGACCCACCCCACCCCCTTCTGTCTTTCCAGGCTGCAGCTCAAGGGTCAAGAGGGGTGTCCAGGGAGGTGGGTGGGCGTGACGGAGGGCTGGGTGGCGGCATCAGGAATGGCAGCATCAGGGACTGTTATCTCCAGCTTGGCACCTCGGGGTCTTCCTCCAGCGCCCTCGGAATGTGGGGGGTGGGAGGCGGGCTATTGGCGACAGAGGCTGGAATGGGGGACCTGAAGAGGTACACATAACCCACACCCCGGGCTTTGCTCTTCCCTGTCCATCCCAGACCTACTCAACTCCCGCAGCGCCTAAGAACACGGGATGGACTGTCCCTCGGCCTTTTGGCAAGATCAAGTGTAGAAAGTGGGAGGGCGTGAGGGCTGGGCACCAGGGGCAGGTGGGAGGTGGGACGGGCGTGTGGGAGGTGAGGTGTGAGGAGGACAGAGGGAGGGAGGAGTGACTGCCATCTCCCCCACCCCCGCCCCCCACGGCACTACAATCAGGCGGGCGGTGGGTGGAGGAGGCAGCAGGACCACAAGAAGGTCAGGAGAACCAGGGATGGGGCAGTGCCCCACGGCCATCCAGTCCCATCAGCTGGTCCTACTACGCGCATCCCAGCAGCTCCACCCGGAGGGTGATTCGGTTGTGCCAGGCTACGGGCAGGATGCGCACAAACCGAGTCACAAAGGGCGTCTCGAACATGTTCCTCTTGTGGGAATTGTTGTCACAGTTGCCTGGGAAAATCTAGAGACAGAGAAGGTATCAGAAAGACGCCCCCCCTCCCCCTGAGGCTGGCCGCCCTCCCCCTCAGTGCCCCAGAGGCCCAGCTCGAAGGGCTCCGCGGAGTGGCGAGGGGCGGGCGGCTGACACTCACCTTGCTGTCCCCGGCCCCCGGGTCCTTATACTCGGTCCATCTCAGGCCATCGTTGCTGTGGGCCACCTTGTAGGCCGCCACGTACTGGATGTTGCCGAAGTCTCGGGCCCCCTGTGTGATGATGCCGGCCACTTGCTTCTGAGAGCCAAGGTCAATCTACGGGGGGCGGGGGGGGAGACACAAAATCAAATCAAATCAACCACCTTTTCTTTGCTTGCACCCTTTCCAGTAAAGTGGGAAAAGGCAGACACATGGAGACAGGAAATGGAGTTTGGGGAAAGCTGCTTGTCATCAGAGATGATGTTGTCCTCAGAGCCTCAGTTTCCTCATCTGTAAAATGGGCATAAATATGCCCAGCCGGCGTGGCTCAGTGGTTGAGCGTCGACCTATGAACCAGAAGGTCACGGTTCGATTCCTGGTCAGGGCACATGCCTGGGTTGCGGGCTCGATTCCCAGTGTGGGGCATGGAGGAGGCAGCCGATCCATGATTCTCTCTCAGCATTGAGGTTTCTCTCTCTCTCTCTCTCTCTCTCTCTCTCTCTCTCTCTCTCTCTCTCCATTCCTCTCTGAAATCAATAAAAATATAAAAATAAAAAGTAAGTACCACCAGCTTTGTCAGACACAATGAGGCAATTCACTGCAACGGAGCTCACATTTCAGAGTCTGGGCCCTGGCCAACCCCTCGGCATGAGCTGCTCCCGGGGACCCGGGGGGGCTGACCACAGCCTGACCTTGGTCCTGAGGAGCCCGAAGGCAATTCCTGAGCCTGCCAGGACTCCGCTGGCGCAGCTGTGACGTGAGCGGATGCTCTGGTGTTTGTGATTTTCATGTTTCCCCACTGCACTGAAATCCGAGGGCTGCCCTGTGGTGTGTTCCCAGACACCGTGTCAGAGAGCTGTGCTCGGTGCTCAGGCAGGGAAACCCCAAAGGGCCTGTCTTGGGGCCCCTCCTACACCCTGCCCTGCTGTCCATGGGCTCAGCCTGGTTTCCCTGGGGCAGCCAGTGGAGGTGGCTCTCCCCTACCGACACACCCCACCCCCACACCCACCCACACACCCCCCCACACACATACACAGACACATACAAATAGGCAGACACACGCACAGATATCAGATATACAGATATACACAGATACACACACAGACACATCCCCTCCACATACACAGACACACACACACATACAGATAGAAAGACACATAGATATACACAAACACACACATACACACACTTATATACAGACACATACACTTAAACAGATACACACACACCCCCTCCACATACACAGATAGACACAGACACACATACACAGATAGACACACATATATACAGACACGTACACATACACACACTTATACAGACACACACACACAGATATACACACACACAGATATACACACACTGATACACACACACACACATACACACACACACTGATAAACACACACCCCAATACACACACAGGTATACACATATGCACAGATATACACAGACACACACACACACCCTCCACATACAGATAGACACACATACACAGATAGACACACAGATATACACAGACACGTACACATACACACACTTATACACAGATATACAGACACACACACACCGATACACACGCACACTGATACACACACACCGATACACACACACACAGATATACACACACGCACACAGACACACACACACAGATATACACACACACAGATATACACACACAGAGATATACACACACGCACACAGATATACACACACCGATACACACACACACAGATATACACACACGCACCCAGATATACACACACCGACACACACACACACACACAGATATACACGCACACAGACATATACACACACACAGATATAAACACACACACACAGATATACACACACACAGACATATACACACACACACAGATATAAACACACACACACACACCCTTTCCACACCAGGGCTGCGGGCCTCGGTTGAAGCAGCAGCGAGCTCCCCTGCTCTCCCCCCTGTTCTTACAGCATCAGGAGGAAGCGGGGGTACATGGCAGGAGAAAACAGCCAACAAACAAGACTTTTCAGAAATTCCCTCTTGGGGAGCAGAAGCCTGGGCCTGAGGAGGTCAGAGACCTGGCAGGCCCCCACCCCCCATCCCACCCACGGAGCCGGGCCCACCTGCAGCCACTCGGAGGCAGAGTTTTTCTCCGCGGTCCAGGCGTTGAACTTGCCCTGCTGGTCCAGCCGCGCATAGTAGGGATACCAGCTGAAGGAGCTCAGGCCCCAGGTCTTGTAGATGCTGGAGGCTGTGATCTGCTTGTCGGGGATGACTCTGTCCTTCATGCCCAGGGGTTCATCACATCCTGCTAACAAGGGGGGCTGGTAGATCAGGGGTCTCCAGGCTCCCAGGGGTGTGAGCACAAGGCAATGAGGTGGAAGAACTGTGTGGATCCCACCAGCCCCTGGCATCCTCTTGGACAGAAGCTCTTTCTGCCTTTTAGAATCAACCGTCCTGCCCAGCCCGTGTGGCTCAGTGGTTGAGCATTGATCTGTGAACTGGGAGGTCACGGGTTCAATTCCCAATCGGGGCGCATGGCTGGGTTGCGGGCTCGGTCCCCAGCATAGAGCACGCGGGAGGCGGCAGATCAATGATTCTCGCTCATCACGGATGTTTCTCTCTCTCTCTCTCCCTTCCTCTCTGAAATCAATAAAAATATTTTAAAAAATTAAATTAACCATCCTTTGTTCTCACTGCCTGCCCCACCCACGCCTCCCTCAGCCACCTGCTCTCAGCTCCCACCCCCATCAGACTTGCCCTTCACCGATCACCTGCTACTCTTCCTTCTCTGCACCAGGGCAGGCCCTGATCGATCCACCACTTCCCCACCCTCTTTCAAGGCCAGCCTGTGAGACACCTCCTCCAAGAAGCCTGCCCTGACCACCTCACTGGGGCAGAACTTGTCCCTCCTCTGGACTCACAGCACTTCCTGCTGAGTCCTGGGATGATCCTCCAGGACATGAATAACAACCATGTCATTGATTCAGTGCTCACTTCGGTCAATTCATCTACCACACAGAAAACTGAAGATATTAGCCACCCCATTTTACAGGCAGGAAAACTGAGGCCGAGAGACAAACGCTGTTCCAAGCCACACCCACAAACTCCTGATTGCCACCCCACGCTGTGACATCTCCACCATCCACGCCCCCACCCAGAGCCGTGAACAGGACTTCCAGCAGGTGGAAGTCAGAGAATCAGAACTCCTGGGGCCCAGCAGCCCCTCTGTCAGCGTCTAGAAGATTCCACAGTCAACAGCTGGCATACGGTCAGCCAGGCCTGTGAGGGCGGGCCTCAGGAGCGGGCCTGGGTTTCATTCAGGCCTGCCCCAAACATTCAGGAATGTGCCGGGCTGTTATGTACTCGTCACGTGCACCTTTGGGTGGCCTTTAGAATAGCTGAAGACTCCCAGGGGAGGGATGGGTGTGTCTCACATCTGGTGGAATCCCCAGTCCACAGCTGGTCTCCCTTTGGGTACCTGGGTGGGTGGGGGGCAGTGGGCCTGGAGAGCCGGCCGACTGGAACGTCTAGCGGGGCAAGAAGAAGGCCCAGACCTCGAGGGCAGCAGACAGGGCATCCTCGCCTGTTCGGCTTGCCAGGCTCAGCCTGTCTCAGCCTCAGAGGGAGGCGGCAGGGACATGACCGTGCAGGCAACGGTAACCGCCTAAGGCAGTGCTCCCCAACCTCTCTTTGGCCACGCCCCACCTAAGCATCTCCAACATCCTGATGCCCCCTGTGACCTATAGTTCTTACTATTCAAAACGTGAGCTCCTATTCACGTGGAGGAAGCCTCAAAGGCCATGAACTTGGTCTAAACAAGTTTCCAAAGAACATGGCATCCATGAGAGAGAAAAATAAAAGAACGAAAGGACAGTGGAAGGACTGAGGAAGAAATCACTAAGACATTGTTAAAATAATAATATGAAGTGATTGGAAACAATAGCTAAATAAAGTTTCAAATATAGAAGAGAGAACTGAAATGCATACATATGTCACCATATATATTTACAGGCTGTACATGAGGCCCCGAGAACCAGAAGACATGCAAAAGATTCACTGTTAATAACTCATTCTCGAATTGCCCCCCTTAAGCATCATATTGCCCCCCTGTGCGGTGTGTGTCCCATGTGGGAACCGCTGGCCTAAGGCTTCAGACCAGGACAGCGAGTAGGAGGGGACTCCAAGGACAGGGGCCAGAGTCGACCCCCAGAAACTGCCTCTGCCCTTTACCAATGGCCAAAATGTCCCTTTAGCAGAAGACAGCATCTTTTGTCTTTTTTAATTTGTATTGAATTTATTGGGGTGACACTGGTTAATAAAATTAGGTTGCAAGTGTACGATCCTGTAATACAGCATCTGTATATTATATTGTACTCTGGGTGGCCAGATGATGATGATCTCTGAACGCGTAATAATGTGGCCACTCAGTGTCTATCCTATATCATAAAAGGCTAAATATGCAAATTGTCCCCTTGACCAGGAGTTCGACCAGCAGGCAGGCCGGCCAACCACCTCTGTCCCCTCCCCCTGGCCAGGCTGGCCGGACCCCCACCCATGCACGAATTCATGCACCGGGCCTCTAATATATATACACTGAGTGGCCAGGTTATTTATGCGTTCAGAGATCATCATAATCTGGCCACTCAGTGTGTGTTCACCAACCAGTCAAGTCTCCTTCCATCACCATTTATATCCCCTTTACTCTCTTCTACCTCTGCCCACACACCACCACCCCCCACTCTGGTAATCGCCATACTGTTGTCTGTGTCGAGGAGTGTTTTGTTCGGTTTTGTTTTTAACTTAATCCCTTCACCTTTTTCACCCAGAAGGCAATTATTTAACTCCCCACTTGCACAATTAGGCTCAAAAGGTCGTGAGTGGCCCTGGGAACACAGACTTAAGCTCACACTTAAAAAAAAACACCTAAACCCAGCCAGGCACAGAAGTCAACTCTGAATCGTATTGGGTGGTATCTGAAATGGGGTAACAGGAAGAAGTGCCACGGAGGGGAAAGGGGGCGCAAAGAGTGGGGTCTTGGGTAATAACATGAGAAAGGCAATCGGCCTTACAAGCCCTACAGTTCCGCCAGTGGCCAGCAGGTGGCACTGTGACTGCAAAAAAAAAAAAAAAAAAAAAAAAAAAACGGGAACTACTACCTGGATCTCCGAGAAAACAGCTGAGCTGAGACAAGGAAGCTGGGCCCCTAACCCCCTGCACCCTGACCTCCCCAATGGTGCGGTTTTTTCCTGGCTCAGAGGAAACCCATCCCTTTCTTGTCCCCCATTCCTTTGTCTGGGACTGTCTCTGGAAATGGCAGCAGGAAGCACCAGCTACCCTAGATGCCTTCTTGTCTCTTAAATGCAGACAAACGGGAGTTTTTTGCAGGACGGAGGTGGGGGCAGAGGGGGAGGGGGGGGGGAGGAGTAAAAGTACTGGATGGGTGGATGTCAGAAGCCCAGGGATCTAGACCAAGTTTTAATGCCTGCCAGCTGTATGCCCTTGATAAATAATTTATCTGGGCCCTACCCGGTTTGGCTCAGTGGATAGAGCATCCACCTGCAGGCTGACGAGTCCCGGGTTCGATTCCATTCAAGGGCACATGCCCGGGGTTGCGGGCTCCATCCCCAGTAAGCGGGCATGCAGTGAGGCAGCCAGTCCAAGATTCTCTCTCATCACTGATGTTTCTAACTCTCTCTCCCTCTCTCTTCCTCTCTGAAATAAATAAGAATTTTTTTTTAAAAAAAAATACTAACCATTTATCTGGGCCTCACTTTCCTCATTCATTCACTCATTCATCAAGCACCATTCATTCATTCATTCATTCAGGCACCGTTCTAGGCACCGGGAATCCAGCAGTGAACAAATCAGACAAACTCCCCGCGGACGGGAGCTGACATCTGCGACACAGAATGGATGCTACAAGTCTAGAAGCTCAAGGGGCCCATCAGAATTAAGTGACAACACTCTGAGAACGGAAGTGGCGTCTCTTTTGACCTCTACCCACCAGAATGCCGTGGGTCGGCACCGAGAGGATGATTCCCCGGGCAGGGCAGCTGACGGCCGGGTGACCCCTCTCTGCTGTGTGAGCCTGGGGTCCCTGGGCCTTGCTTGCTGCAGCCCTGCCCGGCTCCGCTGGGCTGAGAAGAGAGGCCAGCCCCTGGGATGGACCCCAGCCGCCAGCACTCACCATTCAACTCACAGCCGAGGAGCTCAAAGCGCAGGGTGCAGCCCCGATGGCAGCCAACGGGCATCAGCCTCACGTACTGCAACTCTTGAGGGACGTCAAACATGTTGACCTTGAGGCCACTGTTGTCCACGTTCCCCATAAAAATCTAGGAGGGAGAGATGGCGTGGAGAGGTTCGGGGCGTCTGGAGGCTGGCCAGGCTGCCCAAGCCTGCGTTACCTTTCGCTCCCTGCGAAGCCATAGGAAGCTTGCGATCCTTGGGCCCCCTTTGAGGGAGGGGGGCATTGACCCCCCAGGGCAGTCCACAAGCACTTAGAACAGACGTCCTCAAACTACGGCCCGCGGGCCACATTCGGGTGTTTTTGCCGTTTTGTTTTGTTTTTACTTCAAAATAAGATATGGGCAGTGTGCATAGGAATTTGTTCATAGGTTTTTTTTTAAATTATAGTCCGGCCCTCCAACGGTCTGAGGGACAGTGAACTGGCCCCCTGTTTAAAAAGTTTGAGGACCCCTGCCCTAGAACAAGGCCCGGCGTGGCCAGTTCAGCGAGGGGTTCCCTCCAGCCTTGGTGTGAACCAGGACATCCATTCTATGGCTAAGACCTAGAACCTCAGTCCCAACCCCACCTCAGGACCAGACCAAGACTGCTTTTGCCCGAGACTGTCAGCGTTCCTGCCCCAGACTGATATTTAAAAAAAAAAAAAAATATATATATATATATATATATATATATATATATATATTTTATTGATTTCAGAGAACAAGGGAGAGAGAGAGACAGATAGAAACATCAGTGATGAGAGAGAATCATGGTCAGAGTGGGCAGGCCCCCTTCCTGGATGGCCCCTTTCCTCCTCGGGCCTCAGGGGCGGGGAGGAGGGCTTAGCAGGGACTCGACCCTTCCTGGGGCCACACCCCCAAGATTTCCCCTTGTTGCACCTTCCTTGGTCATCACGGTGCCTGGGCATGAACCCCTGTCTTCCACACAGGGCCACCTGTCCATCTATAGGGTGCCTGTGCGAATTCGGAAGAGGCACTCCTTTCTCAAGCCGCTTTATTATAATAGTTTTCCCACAGAGAGAAGCACACAAACCTATGTCCCCATGGTGAATGGGCTCGCCTGCTGATGACATCCTCAAGCTTGCCTGCACAGCTGTACGTGGTGGCCCTGAAGGCTCGGAGTGCACCCCAGCTCCACTACAGCCCCCCCCCCCCCCGCCCCCAACAGATCACTGTTGAGTCTCACTATTCTTGTCTATAAAGTGGGGCTATTGCAGGCTCAATCCCTGGCCCCAGATGCAACCAATCAATGTGTCTCTCTCACATCAATGTTTCTCTCTCTCTCTGTCTCTCCCACTCCTTTCCACTCTCTTTAAAAAAAAAGAAAAAATCAATGGAGCCCAGTAGGCATGGCTCAGTGGTTGAGCATCAATCTATGAACCAGGAGGTCACGGTTCAATTCCCAGTCAGGGCTCATGCCCGGGTTGCGGGCTCGATCCCCAGTGTGGGGCGTGCAGGAGGCAGCCCCCGTGCAGGAGGCAGCCGGGGCGTGCAGGAGGCAGCCGATTCTCTCTCATCATGAATGTTTCTCTCTCTCTCTCCCTCTCCCTCTCCCTTCCTCTCTGAAATCAATAATATATATATATATTTTTTAAATATATTTTATTGATTTTTTACAGAGAGGAAGGAAGAGGGATAGAGAGCTAGAAACATCGATGAGAGAGAAACATCGACCAGCTGCCTCCTGCACACCCCCTACCGGGATGTGCCTGCAACCAAGGTACATGCCCTTGACCGGAATCGAACCTGGGACCTTTCAGTCCGCAGACCAACGCTCTATCCACTGAGCCAAACCGGTTTTGGCTATATAAATTTTTTTAAAACATCAATGGACAAATATCCTTGAGTGAGAATTAACAACAAGAACAAAATAACAAAGAAAAGATAAAACCTTTAAAAAAAATTAAAAACACAACTATCATATGATCCCTCAATCCCACTTCTGGGTTTACATCCAAAGGATAAGAAAAATAATAATAATAATAAGTAAAGTGAGGCGATTTACTTGTAACCACAAAACATGGGAATAATCTGGGTTTCCCAATTTCTGGGAGTGAAGATGCACTTGAAGACACCCCCGCCCCACTGCCCCCCACTCCCCACCCCACCCCCCTCAGTGGGGCCCTCCCACAACGCAGGAGCCCTGGGGTGGTGACCACAGCCCTTCCTCGCGGCCCAGGAGGCCTCACCTTGTCTCCCGAGTTCCCGTCTTCCTGGATGAACTTGAACTTCTTCCCGTCAAGGCTGTACGCCACCTTGAACATCTTCACATACTCGGCTCTGCCGGCGCGGCTGGCGCCCTGCGTCACCACGCCTGTCACCTGCATCCTCCGCAGCAGGTTCACCTGGACCCGGGGTGGGGAGGACAGGACCCTTAAAACTCCCACGTCCCTTCTACCTCCGCCCGCCCCCCCCACACCCGGAGCAGGGACGATGAAAGCAGATAAGTGGTGGATGGAGTCTCTCTCTCTCACCCGACCCTCTCAGGACTGTGGACCCAGTGCTCAGGGAACCCCAGAAGGATGCACAAGACCCCCAGAGACCCCATCCAGTGCAAACACCCCCTCCACAGCCTGGGGTCGGCTCCCCCTCACCCCACCCCTATACTCCAAGTTCCCCAAGGCTGCCCTCCTCTTACAGGCAATTCATCTGGAGCAGTGGTTCTCAACCATTCTAACGCCGCGACCCTTGAATACAGTTCCTCATGTTGTGGTGACCCCCAACCATAACATTATTTTCGCTGCTACTTCATAACTGTAATTTTGCTACTGTTAATGAATCGTATGTAAATATCTGTGTTTTCCGATGGTCTTAGGCTCAAGACCCACAGGTTGAGAACCGCTAGCAGGGTCGCCTAAGACCATCGGAAAACACAGATATTTACATTACGATGCCTAACAGTAGCAAAATTACAGCTATGAAGTAGCAGCGAAAATAATGTTATGGTTGGGGGTCACCACAACCTGAGGAACTGTATTCAAGGGTCGCGGCATCAGGAAGGTTGAGAACCACTGATCTGGAGGAACCTGCTGCCTTGATACCTGGACCCCCTGATGAACCCTCCCACGGCGACCCCCAAATGCAGGCACCCGCATCTCACCTTTTCCCCCCCCTCCCATCACGCCACCCCCGCCACCCCTCTTCCACACCTGGATCCAGGGCTTCCTGTCGTAGTTGCTGGCTGTCCAGGCGTTGACGATGCCCGAGCGATGCAGGCGGGCCAGCTCCGGGCCCCAGCGCTGCAAAGCCATGAAGCCCAAGTGCACGGACGAGGCGGAGATCTGCCGGTCGGCGATGGCCCCCGTCTCCATGCCCAGCGGCATGGCGCACCCTGCAGGGAGGGAGAGGGGCGGTCAGGTGGCCACCCTCCCAGGTGGGACCCACAGGACAAGAGGAGAAGAAGACAGACGGCGTGGCCTCTGCCAAGGACCCCGAGCAGAGACGGTAAGGGACCCCGAGCAGAGACCCTAAGAGGCCCAAGAGGAGGTGCCAGGAAAGGGTGCGCGGTGAGGAAGCAAGCACAGCACCCAGGCCTGTACTCATGAGGCTGCGTGACTGACAGCTGGAGTCTCCTATCAGGAGGACCGTTGCAGCCATCCCCGCCCCTGGCTCCCCCAGGACGGCTTTGGGAGAAGGGGCACCTCAGAGGGCAGTGGGCTGCCCGTAAAGCAATAAGCACACCATGCCCTAGCCAGTGTGGCTCAGTGGATAGAGCGTCAGCCTGGGGACTGAAGAGTCCCGGGTTCGATTCCCGGTCAGGGCACATGCCTGGGTTGCGGGCTTGATCCCCAGTAGGAGGCGTGCAGGAGGCAGCCGACCAATGATTCTCTCATCATTGATGTTTCTATCTCTCCCTCGCCTTTCCTATCTGAACTCAATAAAAATATATTTTAAAAAAATAAATAAGCACACCCATAAGCAAATCCGTGTGGAGTCTTCTAGAACCCCCTATGGCAGTGATGGCGAACCTATGACACGCGTGTGAGCACTCACACGCGTAGCCATTTCTGATGACACGCGGCCGCATGCCGAGGATGAAACATCTGCTGCTCCTGAGGATGAAACATTTGCGACTAGAGTCTTGGAGTTAGTTTTTTCCTCAAAGTGACACACTACCCGAGTTATGCTCAGTTTTTTGGCGAAGTTTGACACACCAAGCTCAAAAGGTTGCCCATCACTGCCCTATGGCATGAGTTTTCTGGTGGGATGTGAAGGCCATTCTGATTTCTCCTGGACCCTCTGCCCTTTGCAACTGCTGGTCGGGCCCCAGCCACCTGCCCAGCCGCCCCTGGCCGAGGCCACATCGCCTTCACCATCACCCCCAGCGAAGTGGTCAAGGGGTGAGCCATTCTCCTGGCTCCCAGCAGGGAACCCAGGTTCAGGCCCCCCTACAGCCGCACCCCAGGCTCACGCAGGGAGAGCGGGGCTCAAAGTGCGACCACGCGCCCAGGATCAGAGCCGCCAGTGGCTGAGCAGAGGTCTGAACCCAGGTCTGCAATTATCCTCACACCCCATGTGCCTGCCCCCTTAGGGACTCAAACATGCATTCTTGAGGCTGCAGCCCTAGCCAGTTTGGCTCAGTGGATAGAGCATCGGCCTGTGGACCAAAGGGTCCCGGGTTCGATTCCAGCATGTACCTTGGTTGCAAGCTCCTCCCTGGCCTGGGCCCTGGTCAGGGCAGGAGCAGGAGCCAACCAATCAATGTGTTTCTCTCACATCGATGTTTCTCTCTGTCTTTCCCTCTCCCACTCTCTCTAAAAAAAGTCAATGGATAAATAGCCTCGGGTGAAGATTTAAAAAAAAAAAGAGGGGCTGCAAAGGTCCCCCTGGGGGGCCACTCAGCCTCTCTGGACGCCTCCTGCCTCGCTCAGGTGCCACCCGTCTAGGGCAGACCCCAGGCCAGAAGCACAGGAGGCTAGGTGGGTAATTCCAACTCAGGCACACCCATGGTTACCTCGGCGCCCAGCACGGTAATTAGTGGGCCCACCTGTCCCCCACCCAGGGCTGTCTGTGTGGTGAGCCCCCCAGCCCCCACTCCCCACACATTCCTGCACCCGGGATAGCAAACACATTGGCCTCGGCCCAGGGCCCAGGGCCCAGGGCCCATGCCTGTGAGGTGAAGGGCATCATTTAACCTGCTCCCCCCCCCCCAGCGCCCCAGCAAGCCTCCCAGTGTCCCCTCTCCTGCCTGAGGACAACCTTCTGCCCCCTGCCCAGGATGCTCAGTGACAGACACAAGGGACTGCAGAAGTTCGCCCACCCCCGCATCCATCCCAGGCAGGGGGACTTTTCACACCTGGACCAGGAGGGAGGACACGAGAGCCACTGTGGGCAAGGTCAGCTGGGCTCACCCAGGGCTATTCTGCAGCTGCCGGGTAAGCAAGCAGGACACAGGCCAGCTCTCTGCATGTGCCGGGCTATGGGCCTCTGACCACCTGACTGCGAAGGGACAGCCCAGCCTCCCAGGCCCTGCCCTCCTCACCTCCACAATGAGGCCAAAGGTCAAACACGGGCCAGGAGCTGTCAGACCCTGAGGCCCAAGTTTATTGACTGACCTCCTGGGCCCCAAAAGATTAAAAATGTGTTTGTTTTCCCCTCTTGGTAGAAACACTTGCCCTAGCTGGTTTGGCTCAGTGGTTAGAGCATCAGCCTGCAGACTGAAGGGTCCCAGGTTGGGTTCTGGTCAAGGGCACATGCCTGGGTTGTGAGCTCAATCCCCAGTGGGGGGTGTGCAGGAGGCAGCCCATCAATAATTCTCTCTCGCCCTAACGGGTTTGGCTCAGTGGATAGAGCGTCGACCTGCGGACTCAAGGGTCCCAGGTTCGATTCTGGTCAAGGGCATGTACCTTGGTTGCGGGCACATCCCCAGTAGGGAGTGTGCAACAGGCAGCTGATCGATGTTTCTCTCTCATCGATGTTTCTAATCTCTATCCCTCTCCCTTCCTCTCTGTAAAAAGTCAATAAAATATATATTTTTAAAAATAATAATAAAATAATTCTCTCTCATCATTGATGCTTCTATCCCTCTCTCCTTCTCCCTCTCTGAAATCAATGAAAGTATCCTATATAATAAAAGCCTAATATGCAAATCAACAGAACAGAGGAACGACTGGTGGAATGACTTTGCTATGATGAGCACTGACCACCCGGGGGCAGACACTAAACGCAGGAGTTGCCCCCAGCTGGCAGGCCCCAGGCCAGCCAAGGTGGGTACCAGTGGCCCCCCCTCCCCCACCCCGAATCAACCCACAGAGGGAGGTGACTAACGGCTGCAGCAGCAGGGGTGGGGCCAGCTGGCAAGTGGGCTGGACCTGGGAGGCAACTGGCGGGGCAATTGGGGGGTAGGGCCAGCAAGTGGGCGGCAGCAGGCTGGCCAAGGCAGGTGCCAGCGGGGACCCCTTGATCATCCCACCAATCGCCCCACAGATCGGCCCTGATGGCCAGCCAGGCCTGGGGACCCTACTCATGCATGAATTTCATGCACCGGGCCTCTAGTACTAAAATAAAAGCAAGAAAAATCCCAACACTTAGCCTTAATGCTATTTGTCTGGTTCCTGGGGACCCAGGAAACAGCGCTCCCGTGATTCAGGGGCCACCATCCCCCCCACTCCCCCTGCAGGGACATCTGGCCTGGCCTGCAACCCCAGGAAGAAGCCAGAGGAGGAGCAACCAAACCCCGGCCCCATCCTATGGCCTAACTTAGGCTCTGACCCACCCTCACCTCAATCCACCCAGAGGAGGCCCTGACACAGGATAATAAGACCGGACATGGCCCAGCTGCCAGGACGGTGACTCGGGGTCTCCCCACACCCCAGCCGGGGCAGGACCCAGATACTCACTGCTCTCACAGTGGATGCCCGAGTAGCCTTGTGGGCACTCGCAGATATACTGTTTGAAGACATCACCGCGGTGTTCCTCCTCCCCAAGCGCCTGGCATTCGGCACCATTGCGGCAGGGGTTTGGGAAACAGGGACCTGAGTAGGAGGAGGCAGGTAAGATGGGCAGGTGATCAGGAAAGAGGGGGGGGAGGGGAGTGGAGACAGAGACAGACAGCAGCCATTGGACTCAGCCCAAAGGGACCCTCGACCTAAGCTCTGCCCCCTGCCCGCCTCCCTCTCCCATGCCTACCCTCCCTCCCCCACCCGGCCTGGTGGGGCCTGGGCCAGCCAAGGAGGGTCGTGGGTGGGTGGATCAGCCCAAATCAAGGAAGCACGCAGCTCTGCAAGGGGCTCAGGGGATTTTCCAGGGAAACGCTGGCTGACAAGGGACAGGTGCGGGGGCCACTGCCCGCTTCAACACAGACCAGCTCACCCCAGCAGCCTGGGCTGCCACTGGGAGCGAGGCGAGGCGGGGGGAGGCAGGTGCAGCCCAGGGCAGGTACCTTTCTCAGTCTCGTTGCAAATGGGCCCCGTAAAGCCTTCGGGGCAGAGGCAATAGAAGGGGTGCTCGTCCTGGCCCGACAGGCAGGTCCCACCGTTCAGGCACTCGAGGGAGTCACAGAAGTCACCTGCAGTGGCAGCTCCGACTCAGGAACAATTCCTTCTCACAGTCAATACTTGGGGGGCCCACTACCATCTACGTATGTGCTGGGCCCCCGAGACAGAGAAATCAGGCGTTGCACAGGCCTCAAGGAGGCCCGGGAAGGAGGCGGACCAGTGAATGGGGGTGACAGGCCCCGTGAGCCTACACAAGGGGCCACTTTCCAGTGGTTTCCGCCAAGGAGACTGCGGTTCTGCAGAGGAGGGCATACGTGAGCTGGCATAAAAGACGGGCTGGGGGTGTGCACCAAGCAGGGGAATGAGGAGAGAACGTGCTAAAGAAAGGCAGGCCCGGCTGGCGTGGCTCAATGGTTGAGCATTGACCTAGGAACCAGAAGATCACGGTTCGACTCCCAGGCAGGGCACATGCCCAGGTGGCAGGCTCGATCCCCAGGAGGGGGCGTGCAGGAGGCAGCCGATCCATGATTCTCTCTGGTCATTGATGTTTTTTCCTCTCTCTTTCTCCCTTCCTCTCTGAAATCAATAAAAATCTATTTTTTTTTTAAAAAAAAAGGCAGAAGCACAGAGAGCTGGGTACACTGGGAGACCAGGAAGACAGCTAACCAGGTGGGCTGGGACCAGACTGGAAGGGACAATAAGAATGACAACTTTAGCCCTAAGCGGTTTGGCTCAGTGGATAGCGTGTCGGCCTGCAGACTCGAGGGTCCCAGGTTCGATTCCGGTCAAGGGCATGTACCTTGGTTGCGGGGCACATCCCCAGTAGGGGGTGTGCAGGAGGCAGCTGATCGATGTTTCTAACTCTCTATCCCTCTCCCTTCCTCTCTGTAAAGAATCAATAAAATATATTTAAAAAAAAAAAAAAGAATGACAACTTTAGACTTTTCTACCTGCCAACGGCTCGTCACCTTCCTTCAGCCTCCCTACCAGGATCCACCAGAAAAAAACAAATCAGAGCTCCTCACTCAGGACAGGATGATGGGGACCCTGGTTCCAATTCCGAGAAGGGAACCGTTATCTGCCGAGATGGGCTGAACTGGCCGGGGGTGGGGAGGTGCTTGGGAGTGACACAAAGTTCCCTCTGGCTGTTGGGTGGCCAGGTGACAGGATCGGGGAGGTAGGGGGCCAGGAGAGCATCGGGGAGGCTGCCCCAGGCCTCCAGGTAAGAAAGGAAGGCAGAAGGGGTGAGGAGGGCAGGTGGATGTGAGACACCCTGGACGAGGACTTCAGACTGGGAGGAGGGCTGGCGAGGGCATCACAGCGTCGGGTTGGGGCCTGCCTGGGTGGCCGAGGAGAAGGATTACCCAGAGTCCCTTGGCTCTGGTGAACGGGGTGAGCCAGGCCTGGAGGAGGGGCTTCTGACCTTAGCATCCCAGAGGGCTCCCCCAGGCCCCACACCTGTTCGGGGTTAAGACATGAGACACATTTGTTCCTCCCCGCAAGTCTGGCCATGCCAGGCTGGAGGGCCCTCCTGGAACCCCCAAATCCCCGCGAGCCGGGGCCGGGCTGCAGGGAAGGTAATACCGTTAATGAGCTATGGAGCCCTCAGAACTCCACCTTGGAGCCCTCAGAACTCCACCTCGGCAGGGGCCTCCTCCGGAGCTTAGGCGGCTCCCAACGCGCTATTAGTCACTGGCTTTAAATAGCAGGTTAATCCCCTCCCCTGACCTGGCGGGCTGCGGCTCGGGCACAGACAGGGCCTTGGTAATGGCCAGAGGCCTGGGCTCCGGTCCCAGCAAAGTCCAACGGCTCTTCCTCGCCCTCCCAAGTGGCTGCAGGGCCAAGTGGTCCAGGGGGAAAAAGGGAAAGGGAACGGGACAAGGTGCCCCCTTCCCCTGGGGGCCCTAGACTGACTCACCTGGCCCATCCCAGGAAAAGCCAGATCACCCCCCTACTATAGTAACCACCTTCGGGATTCCAGGGTCCTGCCCTTTGGGTACATTTCTCCAGGGGCATTTTGCCAGGCTGCGAGGACTGAGAGGAATGGGAAGCGACAAGACTCAGCGTCTCTAAGGGTTACTGAGGGGAGCCACCAGCTAGCTCTCCAGTGCGTGGGAGCCTGGCATGCCCTCAAAGGCTTCTGCTGCAGGCCAGGGTCAGGGGGTCAGACCGTCGCGGATGGCAGAGCCAGGCCTCCGCGGTGATCCACCCACCCCCCTTGCTTCAGTCAATCGTGGAAATGATGGAGGGGGCGCCTGAAGAGTCCTGGTCACCCACCCACCTCCTTTTCCCGGTCCTGTTGGAGGGCTGCGTGACCCCCGCCGCCAAGGGGATGATGGGGCATCCCAGGACCCGCCTGCGGGAGGCCCGGCTGGTGGAGGGAGGCCTCCTGGGCGGGGGAGGAGGAGGACCAGGGAAGATACAACAGCAGGCCAAGGCCACGGAAGGAAGGAGTCAGGAGAGGAAGCCAGTCTGGCCGGCCGCAGCAGGAGGCAGCCCTTTTCCGAGGCCTTCCCCAGCCTGGGGATCCTCTCCTGGGGCCCCCCCTCCCCCCACCACAGAGCCCTTCCATCCCACCCACTTCCCAGCCAGCCCTCCCTCCCTCTTATCACGGGAAGGAAATCTCCGATGATCAGACCAGCGGCCAGGGCTTGGGAAGGAAGGAGTTCGTTGCCAAGGAGGGAAGTTGGCTGGAGACGTATCCCTACCCGAGTCCTAGGAACGTACAGCGGGAAGGCGCGCGCGCGCGAGGCGAGGCGGCCACCGTTCCACGGCCTCATTATACAGATGGGGAAAGAGAGGCCCTAACACAGCGGATTCCTTTGTTATGTTGAAGCCACCTCCCTGGGGATGGCTGGGCTGTCACCCCGAGTCCCGAGCCACCGCCCGCCCGACGCCCTCGCCTCTCTCACCGACCCAAACTCCCCCGTGCGGAGGCAGCGGGAGCCGCCGAGCGCACCGCGGCCGCCAGCGGGGGCGCAGCCGGGGAGGTCGCCCCGCGGCCCCGCGGACGCTCTCCGCCCAAGTTTGTCAACAGTTGGAGGCGGAGGGAGGGCGCCGCGCCGAACTTCCGAGCGGAGAGGAGGGGCGGGGGCGGCGCGATCACTCACCGGAGCCCGCGAAGACGCCGGGGGCGCAGAGCAGCGCGCCGCAGAGCGCGGCCAGCAGGCGGGGGCCCGGCATGCTGCGCACCAGTCGTGGGGGGCGGGAGGACCTGGCGGAACTGGAGATCGGGCCGTGCAGGCAGCGGGCTCTCACTCCTAACTCCTGGACCGGAATAAATCAGGCAGCGCTGCACCTCCCACTGGCCCGCGAGCTCCGCCCAGGCCGGCCCAGAGGCGGACTCGGGGCGGGGCTCCGCAGCCGGGGTGATGGGGTGGGGAGGGGACCCAGGGTCCTCGCCTCCCACCTCCTGCCCGGCCACGCCCGCCCGCCCGCCCGGCCTCTGGATTGGGGCTGGTGTGACCTAGCGCCCGGTCTGAATAGACTGTGGACAGAAAAAAGCGCAGATGGAATTGTTTGGGGTTTTAGTTGTGTGTGTTTGTTTTTTCCCAACTTTACTTTAGACTTAAATAGCGAAACCTTATGCATCATCATGCTAACGACAACGGCCAGCACGATGAATACCAGTTTCACGTATCAGATTGGCGAGGAGCAAAGGATGCGCACGCTGTTGGCAGGAGGCTGTGGGGAGCAGGCCCCAGCGTGCATTGTTGGAGGGCGTGTCCATGGGTCCAACTTCTCCAGGGAGCTGCCTGGTCATCCCTGTCCAAGTGACGAGCGCTGGGCCCAGGAGACTTAGCAATGCCTCGTGTAGGAATCCATCCTCCACGTGTGGCCCTGGCTGGTGTGGCTCAGTGGATAGAGCCTCCGCCTGCGGACTGAAAGGTCGGCCCGGTTGGATTCCGGTCAAGGGGGAGGTGCCCCGGTGGCTTGGCTGGATCCCCAGCAGGGGGCGTGCAGGAGGCAGCCGATCCATGATTCTCTCTCATCCTTGATGTTTCTATCTCTGTCTCCCTCTCCTTTCCTCTCTCAAGTTAATAAAAATATATTGAAGAGCCCTGACCGGTTTGGCTCAGTGGATAGAGCGTCGGCCTGCAGACTGAAGGGTCCCGGGTTCGATTCTGGCCAAGGGCATGTACCTTGGTTGCGGGCACATCCCCAGTGGGCGGTGTGCAGGAGGCAGCTGATCGATGTTTCTAACTCTCTATCCCTCTTCCTTCCTCTCTAAAAAACCAATTAAAAAATATATTAAAAAAAAACATATTGAAGAAAAAAAAGAGGCCTCAGTGGATAGAGCGTTGGCCTGCGGACTGGAGGGTCCCAGGTTCAATTCCGGTCAAGGGCATGTACCTTGGTTGCGGGCACATCCCCAGTGGGGGGTGTGCAGGAGGCAGCTGAATCGATGTTTCTCTCTCATCGATGCTTCTAACTCTCTATGCCTCTCCCTCTCTGTAAAAAGTCAATAAAATAAATTAAAAAAGAAAAGAAAAGAAACTCGCATGTGAATGATGTGCACACAAAGGAAGCATAGCACCCCCTAGCAGCATCCTTTGACATGGAGTTGATAGGCGGCGGCGGCTCCCTCCCAACCTCCGTTCCCCTCCCCTTGCCCCTGTCCCCTTCCCCCCACCCGGCCTCCACTGCCTCCTGCCTTCGGGGAACCGGCCCCAACAGCGGTCCCCTCGCTCCTCTCCTAAGGCTCCTCCCAGCGCCACGGGGCGCCCGCCACTCCCCAGGCTCCCGGCTCGAGGGCACCAGGCCTCCGGTACCCGCAGTGCAGCCCGCAGGCCATTTCTGGTTCATTCGTGTTACAATAATGTAACCCCTCTAATTATTGTGCGAAATGCTTGCTGTGTGGAAACCCCCCAATACTCTGTAACTTCCAAAGTTAATGAACACCCCACTATCTTGATGTAAAAGCTCTGCGCCCTTGAAGTGTAAACACCCTGCTCCCAGCATAAGGCACACCGTCCGGCCCACACTGATAAGGACACAAATTGTTTACGGCGGTCTACATGACCCCGGGACCGGCTTCAGTTGTGGTCTGCTGCCCCATAAGAGGAGGACTCCACGTCGCTCCGAGAGACAAAGCCCCTGATTGCTCTGCTGTGTGAGCCCAACTGCGGCCGCCTGCCTGTCTCCGTCTCCGACGTCTGTCCTTCCGTGTGCATCGCCGGGTGGCCTTTGCCAGAGCCTAGGACCCACTAGGAATAGGTAAATAAACCCTGTGTGAGGGCATACTCATTCTGTCTCGCGTGTTCATGTGTTCCGGTTCGGCTCAGCTGTCTAGACATTGAAGCACCAGGGGATAGGCCGTTATTGCTGACTCCTGGTCACCTGCGTTTGTCCCACTGAGTCTAGGCAGATAATCAATTAATTGGGACATAATTGGGACAATTTGCATCCTTGAAGAGCATCTGCAGAAGAGGAAGGAAAAGATGGGGTGTGAAGACATATACTCATAGCTCTCCTTCCCGCCGTCAGGAAATGCTTCGACAGCTAAACATGCTGTGAAATGATGGCCATTTCCCTGACATCACCATTCCTGTCCAGGACAAAATCTGCCGGCGCACAGAAGGTGGTACTAGCAGTTTGCAGTGATTTTTTTTTCTTCGCACCAAACTAGTAGGCCAAGCAGAGGAGGAGGCCAAGAAGAGGAGGAGGACAAGTTGGAGACCTAGCTGGTTTGGCTCAGTGGCTAGAGCATCAGCCTGCCGACGGAAAGGTCCCAGGTTCGATTCCGGTCCAGGGCATGTACCTTGGTTGTGGGCATATCCCCAGTGGGGGGTGTGCAGGAGGCAACTGATAGATGTTTCTCTCTCATCAATGTTTCTCACTCTCTATCCCTCTCCCTTCCTCTCTGTAAAAAATCAATAAAATATATATATTTTTTAAAACTATCTCTAAGAGGCTCGTTTACAATTATTGGTCAACACTATCCAACTCCATCAATGTAAAGAGGAGAGAAGAGGCTGCTGGACCGGCCCCTCCTCCTCTGCTTTCCAGCATTTGGGAGCGCAGACATCACATGAGCTTGAGCAGAATGGGACAGTGGCCCCACACTCACAGCCTTCGAACGCACACCCTCTTTCCCAAAGCAGCTGCTCGGCGCACACATGATCTGTGAGCAAACATCCCTGCCCGGGACCCGAACAACCCGCTTTTGTTGACAAGCTAAAGGCCAAGGGCCAGGGGCTAGTGCTGGGGAATAAATACGCTCTCAGTTTCAAAAACGCAGAGGTGTTTTCTCGCTGAAACCAAAAAGGTGGGTCGAATTCTGAGGTCCCTTTATGTGAATTTTCTCACTTCGGTTGGGGCTTCAATTAACCACTGTCCTCCCTGATGTCTCTGGCGACTACCCCACCTAATTACCCGCCTCTGACGCCTGAAGCCGGACACGCAGAACCAGCCAAAGGTCCCCTCGTCACAGCCAAGCGGCATCCTGATATATCTTCTCACCCACTGGCTGCTGCACAGGAGTTAGAGCTGGATCCAAGCCCCAGCTTCACATCTTACCTGTCCGATGACCCCTGCCCAGCTGCTCCTCATGCACCTTTCTTTTCTTTTTATTTACTTTTTACTTTATTTTTTTTCTTAAGTTATTTTTATTGATTTCAGAGAGGAAGGGAGAGGGATAGAGAGAGATAGAAACATCCATGGTGAGAGAGAACCATTGATCAGCTGCCTCCTGCACGCCACCTACTGAGGATCGAGCCTGCAACCCAGGCATGTGCCCTTGGCCGGAATGGAACCTGAGACCCTTCAGTCTACAGGCCGACGCTCTATTCACTGAGCCAAACTGGCTAGGGCTACTTTTTTTTTTTTTTTAATATATTTTTATTGATTTTAGAAAGGAAGGGAGAGGGAGAGAGATAGAAACATCAATGATGAGAGAGAATCATTGATCGGCTGCCTCCTGCAAGCCTCTTACAGAGGATTGAGCCCGAAACCTGGTGTTAGGTTTAATCAAATAATTGAATTGAGCCCTAACCGGTTTGGCTCAGGGGACAGAGCATCGGCCTGCGGACTGAAGGATCCCAGGTTCGATTCCGGTCAAGGGCATGTACCTTGGTTGCGGGCACATCCCCAGTAAGGGGTGTGTAGGAGGCAGCTGATCGATGTTTCTCTCTCATCGATGTTTCTAATTCTCTATTCCTCTCCCTTCCTCTCTGCAAAAAACAATAAAATATATTTTAAAAAAATAAAAAAGAATGTACACTGGGCTTGCTAGCACGGACCCAGATTACTAGGCCCCCAAATATCAGGGTTACATTGGAATTAGCCCTTTTTAGACTTCTCAAGCCCATCTGGTTTTCCAGGTGACCTAATAAATGCATAATTCTTCAGTCCGCAGGCCGATGCCCTATCCACTGAGCCAAACCGGCTAGGGCTAAATGCATAATTCTTCACCCCTTTTCACGTCATGTGTTCCTCCTTCAGCGACCCTAACATATGCCCTGACCGGGAATCGAACCGTGACCTTCTGGTTCATGGTTAGATGCTCAACCACTGAGCCACAGCAGCCGGGCAGGCACCTTTCTTTTCTCCCTTCAGAGTTCGTCTCCTTTCTTCCTTCCCCAGGGGCTAATGGCACCAGGGGGCGCGGCCTCACTGGCGCAGAATGGTTCTAGCAGCCTGCATCTGCTGAGAACCAGAAACACGCCTACACCTAGGCTGGGTGGGTACTCGCTCCACAGAGTAGGGAGGAAGTGAAAGGAAGGCCTTAGAACGATCTATTTTTATAGGGCCCAGTTCAAAGCCTTTCTAACTGGGCCAGCTGGCCAGCTGGACATCCCATCAGCTCACGCCTGAGTCCAGAGCAAGGCCATTGCCAGAATAACATCAAGTCCTTTCCTGGAAGTGGAATACAGGAAGGCCTGGAGCAAGGGCCCAGGCTGGGCAGGGTGGCAGGCGAGGTGTCCGTAAAATCCAGGCCAGGGCAGCTGGTCACTGGCTAACCCCATCAGCACTACCATCGCCAGCACCAGCCTCTCCAGTTCCTCCCCTCTTCTCATCCCTCAGCTGGATGTGAGGCAGGGTAGTAAGAAGCTAGGAGAGCCCTAGCTGGTTTGGCTCAGTGGATAGAGCATCGGCCTGAAGACTGAAGGGTCCCAGGTTCGAATCCCATCAAGGGCACATGCCCGGGGTTGCGGGCTCGATCCCCGGTTGGAGGCATGCAGGAGGCAGCCGATCCATGATTCTCTCTCATCATTGTTGTTTCTACCTCTCTCTCCCTCTCCCTTTCTCTCTGAAATCAATAAAAGTATATTTGAGCCCTAACCGGTTTGGCTCAGTGGATAGAGCATCGGCCTGCAGACTGAAAGGTCCCATGTTCAATTCCGTCAAGGGCATGTACCTTGGTTGCGGCACATCCCAAGTGGAGGGTGTGCAGGAGGCAGCTGATTGACGTTTCTCTCTCATCGATGTTTCTGACTCTATCCTTCTCCCTTCCTCTCTGCAAAAAATCAATAAAATATATTTAAATATATATACATATACATATACATATACATATACATATACATATACATATACATATATATATATATATATACATATACATATATATATATATATATATATTTTTTTTTTTTAATAAAAAGAAGCTAGGAGAATTCCTTGGCACGTGGAATGGGGAAACTGAGACAGAGAGCTGAACAGACAAGTCCAGCAATTTACAGCCTGATAGTAAATCGCCAGGTCTTATCTTCCCTAAGCAAAGACGCTTAGGAGCAGATGTTTACACAATCAAATCGTGCTCAGGCAGGATCCTAAGTCCTTCCTTTGTTGTGCTGTCCCCAGCTTTCATAAACGCGCTCTCAAAGTCACCTGGACTCGTGTTGTGAGATCCTTCCTGTGTGAAGTCAGGAACCCACACACTACAGGCCGGCCCTGGGCCTGGGCCCCTCCCACGGACAGAAGGAACTCTCCTCAAGGGCCTGGGAGCCTTTCCCACGAAAAGATCCCCAACCAGTTTGGGAGCTGGATGTCTGTCTCGTACTCACTGTGTCCTCCCCTCCCTCCAGCAGCCCCAGGAGAACGTGTCAGACGTGCATTTTCCCCATTTCTTTCAAGAAAAAGTCACCCTCTCGCCCTAGCCAGTTTGGCTCAGTGGGTAGAGCATCGGCCTGTGGACTGAAAGGTCCCGGGTTCTATTCCGGTCAAGGGAAAGTACCTCAGTTGCAGGTTCCCCGACCGTGGTTGGGGCGTGTGCAGAAAGCAACCAATCAATGTGTTTCTCCCACATCGATGTTTCTCTCTGTCTCTCCCTCTCCCTCCTCTCTGAAATCAATAAAAATATCTTTAAAAAAATATTCACTAAGCCACTGCCAAACTGTGTGGTGCGAGGACCCATTTAGAACCTCAGAGTTGGTATAAAGAATATTTGAAGCTGGAGACATTTGAGCTTCAACAGATATAAAAAGCCTCTGGAAACTTGCCTCTCTGACCACAGTCAGAAACTTTTTTTTTTTTTTTCTCTCTCTCTTTTTTTTTTTAATATATTTTATTGATTTTTTTACAGAGAGGAAGGGAGAGGGATAGAGAGTCAGAAACATCGACGAGAGAGAAACATTGATCAGCTGCCTACTAGGGGGGATGTGCCCAAAACCAAGGTACATGCCCTTGACCGGAATCGAACCCGGGACCTTTCAGTCCGCAGGCCAACGCTCTATCCCCTGAGCCAAACCGGTCAGGGCACACAGTCAGAAACTTTCGAGAAATTAGGACCGCCATCAATTCTCTCTTCGGGGTGGGTCTACTCCCAGGAAAGGGAGCGAGAGTAACCCTATTATAAATCCCATCTCTGGATGAGTTTCCTGGCCCTGAAGGAGACAGAAAGATCAGTCGTATCTTTAGAGGCGCAAACATCATCACATTCCCATGTCTTCTTTTGTTCTCCTAGGAAAACACATTTGTTCTTACCATAGAATTTTTTTTTTTTTAATCCTCACCCCAAGGATATTTTTCCATTGTTATTTAGAGAGAGTGGAAGAGAGAAGGAGGGGCAGAGAGAAATATCAATATGAGAGGAACACATCGATTGGTTGCCTCCTGCAGGAGCCCCGACCTGGGCCCAGGTTGGGGAGGAGCCTGCAACCGGGGAGGAGCCTTGACTGGAATCGAACCCAGGACCTTTCAGTCTGCAGGCCGATGCTCTATCCAGTGAGCCACACCAGCTAGGGCCCATAGAAGCTTTTTATCCCCCTTCCGTTTCCCTGGCTAAATTAGATAGATAAGCCCCTAATTCTCACCCCTACTTGGAGTTAGTCATCTTTGAGCAAGCCTGTGTGTAAATGAAGTCTACTCTCTTGTCAGTCTGTCTTTCGTAAATTTAATTCACAGGCCCTCAGATACAGAACCCAAGAGGGCAGAGGAAATGGTTTGTTTTCCTTCCCCAACAATGGTTTGTACTAAACCTTGTTTTACCCTCCAGTTCTCAGCAGGGTCTGGAGCCCCTAATGACATCACCTACCATTCCCAACCTTTTGACCCTAAGACATTAGGCCCTTCTCACAGGACCCGTGGGGGTGTCTCGGGTCCTAGCCTTGCTCCCCGCTGTGCTGTCCAAGGTTCTACCAACCTCGGCAGAGGAATTCCCTGGGACAGGGGCCTTCGGCCAGAATCCACTCCTTCCCCAGCACATCCACAGGCCAAAGGTATTTGTCTTCTTTCTTTTTTTCTTTTAATATATTTTTATTGATTTCAGAAAGGAAGGGAGAGGGCGAGAGCGATAGGAACATCAATGATATGGACGAAAGGGGCCACATGCTAACCTGACAAGCTCAGGGGAGGCCTGCATGGCGGTTGTGCAAACTCAAAGACCTAAAATAACCACCAAGGATGGTCTGAAAATTAAATATTTAACGACAAACAGGTTATGGTGGGTAGTCATGTCCTAGGCCAGTATTTTCCCTGACAAAGATCAACTTAGAGCAGGCGTCCTCAAACTACGGCCCGCGGGCCACATGCGGGTGTTTTTGCCATTTTGTTTTTTTTTTTTACTTCAAAATAAGATATGTGCAGTGTGCATGGGAATTTGTTCATAGTTTTTTTTAAACTATAGTCTGGCCCTCCAATGGTCTGAGGGACAGTGAACTGGCCCCCTGTTTAAAAAATTTGAGGACCCCTGACTTAGATCTTTACTGAGCCCATTTGTCTTTTTGCCTCTAAGATACCATTACCTGTGAAATGTCTGGGTAACTTGTAACTTCCCTTTTCCTGGACCCCTCAGGGCAGAACAAATGGCACCAGGACATCCCCTCATTGTTATCATGTTAATCATCAACTGTTCACTATCCTGTATTCATCTATGTAGCATATGTCCATCATTTCACTTTTTACCCAATCCCAGAGGGTTTCCCCCACTTTGCTTTCTCCCACCTCCTTAATCTATCACCAGTGGATTTCATGTAACCCACCTACGTCCCTTTCCTTTGATTGCAATGTATAAATACAGATGTAACCCTCCATTCTCCGGAGCATTATCTCAATTCGTTGAGGTTCTGCTTCCCAGCATATGTAGACAGCTTGGCTCAAATAGACTCACAAAAATTCTGAACAGGTTTCCATGGCTTTTACGTTAACAAGATGAGAGAGAATCACTGATGGGCTGCCTCCTACACGCTTCCTACTGGGGATCGAGCCCGCAATCCGGGCATGTGCCCTGACCAGGAATCGAATTGTGACCCCTTGGTTCAGAGGTCGACGCTCAACCACTGAGCCACACCGACCGGACAAAGATATTTGTCTTTTTTTAAGAATTTCGTTTCTAGCCAAAGCCGGTTTGGCTCAGTGGATAGAGCGTCAGCCTGCGGACTGAAAGGTCCCGGGTTCGATTCCGATCAGGGGCATGTACCTTGGTTGTGGGCACATCCCAGTAGAGAGTATGCAGGAGGCAGCTGATCGATGTTTCTCTCTCATCGATGTTTCTAACTCTCTATCTCTCTCCCTTCCTCTCTGTAAAAAATCAATAAAATATATTTAAAAAAATAAATAAAAGAGCAACATAAAAGAGAAATACTTAAAAAAAAAAAAAGAATTTCATTTCTAGAGTCCATAGTTGTCTTCTAGAATCTAGAATGCTTGATTAATGCTCTGGGGCAAGCATGTCAAACTCAAAGGCTAACACAGGCCAAGTAAACGAGGCATGTGGCCCACGGGCTGTGAGTTTGACACGCTTGCCCCGGGGGCGTCTGCCAGACAGTGCTGGGCTTTGGCCAGGGAGCTTTGGCACACCAAGTCTAGACCCTTCCAAGTCTCTCCAGCAAGGTACCTGACTTGCAGAAAAGCCTCATTTCTCCAATAATCCATCTCAGCGTTGCTGAATGAGATCCGCCCACATTTCCAAAGATCCGCTCTCAGAAAGCATCTTGCCTAACCCTTCAGGACAGGGCTCTACGAGCCAGGCTGCCTCAGATACAGAGTTCATACTGAAGTATGGTAGTAGAAACTGCTGTTTGGGTTCTGTACTTATTTGTTTGCTAAAACAATAAAAAGTTATTTTGACTTTCTGAACTTAGGTATGATTGAATACTCCCTTGATGGCCGTTTGAATGTCCCATTGATTGTGACCTCACTGGTCATTGAAGCACATTCCTGGGACCCAAGACAGTTCAATGATCCTAAATTGCCTCAGTAGCTACAGAGAGTGCATTCCTGTTGACTCGGTGATCCCAGAATCTGGACAGCACAATTATCATCCAGGCGGTCCCAGTTAATGTGTTTCTGTTGATCCAGTGATTCGTAGACACTTTAGATAACTAACTTGCTCAGTTTCACTTCTGTAAAATCGCGAAACAGGTTCCTCATTCCAGACCCAAAGATGTAATCGATACCTTTGTGATATTCTGCCAATATAAGCCAGAGGTGGCAAACTGTTCGGGGCTGCGAGGTCTGGAGCTTCAGCCCCTCGTATGCCGCCGTCCTTTAATAAATGACTCCATAATTCGACTTTTTTTGAGGCGTCCTTTGTAAGATGGGGGTTACACCACAACAATACTTCACACCCTGCTCCCCCAGCCCCCAGGGCCTGCCAGGCACCAGAAAGGGTGCCAAGGAGCCAGACCCTTCAAGGCTGCTTCTCTCAGACACACACACACACACACACACACACACACACACACACACACACACACACACACACACACACACACACACACACACAAAGAACCGGGGGAAGCTTTGAAATGACCACTTGTAAAGGCGCGATCAAATTCTTAAGCCGAGGGCGGCCCTCTTCCCCTGATTGGCGGGGGCAGGGGGGGAGGGAGAGGACATTCTTCCGGGATCGTTGTGTTTGGGGATGTAAAGTTGAGATGTGGGAGCAAGTGGATGCATACAGATAGGTAGATAAATGTGACAATCCTCCCAGGCCGTGGGAATGGGGGCGCTCCCTTGGGGGCAGAATCCAGGAGGAGGCAGAAGGTCTGTGTTTACACCTACGGGCTCCGAGAAGGTGCCCTCTGTTAGGGTCACATTCCTCCTTCGGTGACCCTAACACCCGCCCTCACCTCTGCCCGGATGCCTCGACTACTGAAAGGCCAAAGGGCAGGAAAAAACTTCCAAACCTGTAAGAATCTTGACGAGTTCATTTGATCCAAACTGACTATTGCTGGGAAGCAAAATCTCAACGCATTGAGAAAGGTTCGCCATTCTCGGGCGTGTTTTATACATTATAATCAAAAGGGAAAGCAGAAGGGGGTTTTTTACATGATATCCATTGGAGATAGATTGGGGAGGCGGGAGAAAGCAAAGAGGGGGTGGTGAGGAGACTTTGGGATTGCATAAAAAGTAAAAGAAACAAATAGACACAGACTTCTTCTACATAACAATGAGGGGCTCTGTAGTCTCTGCTCGGGTGGGCGATTGTGCCCGGAGGGGTCTGGAAAAAGGAAATTACCTCGACATTTTAGTGCAAAAAGACAATAGGCTCAGTTAAGGTAAAGGTCAACCTTTAAGTCCAGCCCGGTGTGGCTCAGTGTGGGGCCTGCGGGAGGCAGCCAATCAATTATTCTCTCTCATCATTGATATTTCTAGCTCTCTCTCCCTCTCCCTTCTTCCCTGAAATCAATAATATTATATATATTTGAAAAAAAAAAAAGATCGACCTTTATTAGGAAAGATACTGACCTAGGAGGTGACCACCTGCATGACTCCCTTTTAGTTAGAAAGTTTTAATTTTAGCCCTAGCCGGTTTGGCTCAGTGGAGAGAGCATTGGCCTGCGGACTGAAGGGTGCCAGGTTCGATTCCAGGGTTGCGGCTCCATCCCTAGTAGGGGGTGTGCGGGAGGCAGCTGATCAATTATTCTCTCTTATCATTGAGGTTTCTATCTCTCGCTCCCTCTCCTTCTCTGAAATTCAATAAAAATATTTTTTAAAAAAGAGAGAAAGTTGCCTCCCCTGAGCTTGTCAAGTTTAGCCCTGCCCTTTGACCTTAAGTACTCCAGGCACCTTCAAAGAGCCTGCAGATGCAAACACAGAGCTTGTCAGCTTGTGAGTGCCTACTGGCCACGAGGAAATGTTAGGATTTGTAAAGACCATGGAGTTCTGAGGCCTCCAAACTGGGACCCACATAATATCTGGGCACCAGTGCAAAATGAAAATGCAAGTCCTTCTGCTCGAAAATTATTAAGAATTTCAGCCCAGCCGGTGTGGCTCAATGGTTGAGTGTCCACCTATGAACCAGGAGGTCACAGTTTGATTCCCTGTCAGGGCACATGCCTGGGTTGGGGGCTCGATCCCCAGTGTGTGGCATGAAGGAGGCAGCCGATCCATGATTCTCTCTCATCGTTGATGTTTCTCTCTCTCTCTCTCCTTTCCTCTCTGAAATCAATAAAAATATATACATTGTTTTTAAAAGAAGCTCAGGCCTTTCAGATTCATCAAGGTGAAAGTCAGCAGGGCAGCAGACCTTTCTCATCACCTCTCTGAGAGCATGACTTTGCTATGTTATGAGGCCAGAAGGCCTCTTTCCTACTGGAATTGGAAAGTAAATAAAGTGGGAAGGTATACAAAAATACATGGCTCTGCAGTTGAGTGTTGACCCAGAAACCAAGAGGTCGCTGGTTCAATTCCCGATCAGGGCACATGCCTTGGTTGCAGGCTCAATCCCCAGTAAGGGTGCGCGCAGGAGGCAGCCCATCCATGATGTTCCTCTCTCATCGATGTTTCTATCTTTCCCTCTCTCTGTAAAAATCAATAAAAACATATTTAAAAAAACCCCACACATGACACCTCTCAAATTACAAGCCACAGTTAATCCAGATTACTTATCTGTGCTTGCAAAGTGGCCCCAGAAAGTACAGGAGAGTTAACAATTAACTAGTTAGCAATGGACTGAGATGCATGAAATTCTCCATCCTCGGGCTGGGCATTCAGTATCTGCCAGGCCTAGTGCGGAATGTCACAGGCGCATCCAGGTGACCAGATGGAGCTTGAAGCACAGCAGGGCAGCGACCTCATCTAGGGGCTAACTAGGCAGACGTGATAAGGGCGCTGTGAGGGGTTCTAGCTAAAACCACTGGCTCTCAGAGACAGTGCCAACACCTGGAATTGCATACCTCACACTCCATGCGTCTCTGCAGGTGCCTTCCTGCAGCAACGCTCATGCTTTCCCAAGCCGGGGTCTCAGTCTGAAAACCCATGCCCTCCCTGCAGTAGCAAGTGGAGGCCCTCTTGTTGTCTAACTTCCGTGATTAATGTGGGGAGAGGGGGGGGGTCTCCCAAAGCCCCCTGTCTTAGTATGGCAGCCTCCTGCTTGCTTCTGCAGCAACTCCCAACTCCTGTCCTGGATGCACCCCGCCAATGCTAGGTTTAGGGGCTTACTTCTCCCAGTCATTACAAAGCCTCTTCTCACCCCGCAGCAGGCCCCTCTATTTTTTTTTTAATTTAAATTCTTTATTGTTTAAAGTATTACATATGTCTCCTTTTCCCCTCATTGACCTTTCCCCAGCCATTCCCCCTACCCCCCACCCCCGGCCCCTCTATTTCTGCTCTTCCAGCAAAATTTCTCCCCGATTGGAGACTTGGCTGTAGCCTTGTTCTCTCCCTGCTTCATTTGGGCACCCTCACCTTCAAATCACCTTATTCTGTTGTGAACCCCGAGAAGACAGATTCATCTGACGTGAACCTCCAGACAGAACTAATGTGCTGAGATGGACTCCTCCATGGTCAACTGAGGGCCCAAGTTCTATAAATAATGAGAACCTGGACGGGGGCTTCTCACCTATTCTGTGACGGAACCCTGGCTTCCCGCCCCCTGTCTGCTTGCTCATGTCCCTTTAAGTCAACTCACATGGGAAGTTCCTGGTTCTGTCATTTTATTATTATTTTTTTAATCCTCACCTGAGGATATTTTTCCATTGATTTTTATTTTTTGATTTTTTAAAAATATATTTCATTGATTTTTTACAGAGAGGAAGGGAGAGGGATAGAGAGAAAAATCAATGGGAGAGAAACAACGATCAGCTGCCTCCTGCACACCCCCTACTGGGGATGTGCCCACAACCAAGGTACATGCCCTTGACCGGCATCAAACCTGGGACCCTTCAGTCCGCAGGCCGACGCTCTATCCACTGAGCCAAACAGGTTAGGGCTATTTTTCCATTGATTTTTAGAGAGAGGGAAAGACAGAGAAATATCCATGTGAGAGGAACATAGCGATTGGTTGCCTCCTGCACGGCTGGGGTGGAGCCTGCAATCGAGTTACGTGCCCTTGACCGGAATCAAACCAGGGACCCTGCTGTCTGCAGGTCAACGCTCTAACCACTGAGCCAAACTGGCTAGGACTTTGGTTCTGTCTTCTGACCAATGGGCTTTGACCTGCCATGGCCAATCAGAGCTGCACGACTATCCCCTCATTTGCATCTAAAACGGACCAATCAGAACTGCTCCATCTGACCAATCAGATCGCGTAATGCTGACCAACCGGGACTGCGCCACGCCTCCTTTACGTACCTACGTAAACCGGAACCTGGGTGGGCAGTTTCTCCATAAATGGCAACCGCCCGTTCCAGTGAGGGAGTTCACTTTCGGTGTTTAAAAGCAGCAGGCGCTGTTTTCTCACTTTGCAAACTGTTCGTGGGAATAATAAGGCCTCGGTCATTTAATATTCTTTTTTGGGAATTTTTGTTGACGGTGCCCATGTCACAGTGGGAGGAGGGTGAGGCGCAGAGAAACCTCCCGCTTGCTGTCGGCTCGGGGCAAAATGGAGGCCAGGCCCTGAGAGCGAACAGTGTAAGTCCTGGTTTGGGACCCGGTCCTCCTGGGAAGGAATGTCGTCAGAGCTGTCAGCCGAGGGCAGCTCCCGGGCTCCCTCCCCGCGCTCCCCTCCACCAGCGAGCGAGCTTAGACTGGGAGAAGACACTCGGGGGAAGCACCGGAAGCGGAAGTAGAAGCTGCCTGCCGCCTCCCTGCAACCTTCCAGACTGAGCGGTTCTGAGACCAGGCTCTGGAGGAGAGCAGGTGACAGGTAGGCCGCAAATGGCGCCCTCTATAGGGAAAAGCAAAAATAATACATTTAACCAGTGGGTGGGGGGTCAAATGTTTACCTCTCCCTGAAAAAATTTAAATTCGGGAGATCAACCGAAGGACTTGTATGCATGCATATAAGCATAGCCAATGGACGCAAAACTCTGCGGGTTGAGGGACTGTATGGGAGTGGGGTGGGGGAGGGCAATGGTAAGATATGTACACATATAATAACCTTAATAAAAAAATGGGAAAAGAAATTTAAATTCGGGGTTTTGCCCATAATAAGACTTATCACAGCCCCCCCCCCTTTTTTTTTTACCTATTACTGAACGTCTACTTTTTCTTTTAATTAATTAATTAATTTATTTATTTATTATTTATTTATTTATTTTTGGTTAATCCTCCCCGGAGGATATTTTTCCATTGATTTTTAGGGAGAGTGGAAGAGAGAGGGAAAGACAGAGAGAAACACACTGATGGGTTGCCTCCTGCAAGAGCCCGGACCAGGGCCCATGCTGGGGAGGAGCCTGCAACCCAGGTACGTGCCCTTGACCAGAATCCAACCCGGGACCCTTCAGCCTACAGGCCGACTCTCTATCCACTGAGCCAAACAGGCTAGGGCTTAAATTTTCTTTATTGATTTTAGAGAGAGAGAGAGAGAGAGAGCGAGAGAAACATTTGTTACAGAGAAACCGGAATAATCAAACAATGCCCGGAGAGTTTGGAGTCACACTTTATTCACCGGTGGGATTAGAGAAAATGAATTTAAATTCTAAGCAAGGCTACAAGCAGAACTTCCCTTTTTATTAAAGTGCCAGCCCCATGTGCGCTTAGTGGTTATCTCGCTGCTGGCCTTGAAAACAACCCAGTCCTATCCAATTAAAAAATGCACCTGGCATGGCATTGAGAGTATGGACATATCTAGTCTCTGGCCTACAAGGTCAGACAGCCAAGTTTATCTTCCTCATTATTCAAGCAGGCTACAGCAGGCTAGAAAGCAAAGTTATTTTTTTTTAGACTAAGAGTCCGTCTAAAAGAACAGCAGAGAATTCCAAACAGTAGTTTTGCAAAATAGGGATTAGCCTTCTCACATTGATTTGCCTTCCACTTATTTATGCATTCATTGATTGATTGTTGAAGATGCCCTGACTGGGGATCGAACCGGAACCTCAGCTTATCGGGAGGAAGCTCTAACCAACTGTCTACCCAGCCAGCATGAATATCTGCTGTTACTGAGCGAGAGAGAAAGACCTTCCTTCTCTGTGTAGCCCTAAGCCAGTGGTCGGCAAGCTGCGGCTCGAGAGCCACATGCCAGCTCGCGAGCCGCGGTTTGCCGCTCTGTTGACTAATGAGTTTGCCGACCACTGACCTAGACTCTCGATTCCAATATTTACAGGCTGTTGTTGTTCCTTGTGATTAAGCCCCTATCCCAGTGGTCGGCAAACTCAGTAGTCAACAGAGCGGCAAACCGCGGCTCGCGAGCTGGCATGTGGCTCTCGAGCCGCAGTTTGCCGACCACTGCCCTAGGCTTTCCCTCATCCTTAGCTCAGAATGTGGGATATACCTCATTTTCCTTCTGTCTCTGAACCTCTCCCATGTACGTGGGCTTCCTATATGCCCACACGTCTGTAGTTAAAGTTGGTCATTTTGTCCTGTTAATCTGTCTCACGTCATTTTAATTGTTAGACCAGCTGAAAGAACCTTGGAAGGTGGAGCAAAGTTTCTTCCTTCTCACACTACCAGTGGCATTTCCTCATTAGCCCAGCTGGCCAGATCTCCCTGCCCCTACCCCCACGCCAAGCCCACAGCCAGTTGGCACGGAACGTGGGCACCAAGAGTTTCTTCCCAGTGTGGCAATTAGATCCAGACATGGGAGCAGATGCACATTGTCAGGGAGGCCAGGTCCCAAGGCTTTGGCAGGCACCACGGCAGCTGCCCATGGCCAGCGAGGCTGTCAAAGGGAAGTGAGGCGTGGGAGCCGGGCCCTTGGAGGGGCGTCCACGGGACCCGCCGGGCTGCCACCAGGTCTTGGCAGGAAGAGAAAACTTTTCTGCTCCCGCAGAGAGTAATGAAAATGGCAGCATGGCCGGGCAAGCCAACTTCTGCCAGTCTGCAGGGGGCGGGGAACAAAACCCTTTTTTCTCCCGGTCCTCGAACCCTCTGCCAGGCCCAGCCATTGGTTGGTTCTTTCCCAGCTCTCTTGGCACTGGGAGGTGTGGCGATGGACCCATTGAGGAGAGGCCCTGAATTGGCACATTCAGGAGGCCCAGGCCAGCGGATGCTCCCTCCTGGAGTCCAAGCCTCATGGGCTTTGCATTCTGAGAGACCTGCATTCACCGTCCAGGCTCCATAACCCCTGGGAACCTCAGGGTCCTCTGATTTAAAATAATGACCATAGCCCTGGCTGGTTTGGCTCAGTGGGTAGAGGGCCGGCCTGTGGACTGAGGAGGGATCCCAGGTTGGATTCTGCTCAGGGGCACATGCCCGGGTTGCAGGCTTGATCTCCAATGGGGGTTGTATAGGAGGCAGCCAATCAATGATTCTCTCTCATCACTAATGTTTCTATATCTCTCTCTCCCTCTCCCTTCCTCTCTGAAATCAATTAAAAAAATACTTAAACCGGTTTGGCTCAGTGGATAGAGCGTCGGCCTGCGGACTGAAAGGTCCCGGGTTCGATTCCGGTCGGGGGCATGTACCTTGGTTGCGGGCACATCCCCAGTAGGGGGTGTGCAGGAGGCAGCTGATCGATGTTTCTAACTCTTTATCCCTCTCTCTTCCTCTCTGTAAAAAATCAATAAAATATATATTTTTTTAAAAATACTTAAAAAAATAAAATATGTGAAATGCTTAGGACAGTGTTCTGTGTGTGCATTTTATTCTCAGAGAGGGGTAGTATGATGAGTTGGGCAGACATGGCTTTAAGTTCTTCCTCTCCTCTTACAAGCTGTATGACCTTAGATAATTGGCTTAGCCTCTCAGAGACTTAATTTCTGCATCTGCAGACCACGCTATGAAGCCAGTTTGGCTCCGTGGATAGAGCGTCGGCCTGCGGACTAAAGAGTCAATGATTCTCTCTCATCATTGGTGTTTTTATCTCTCTCTCCCTCTTCCTTCCTCTCTGAAATCAATAAAAATATATTTTAAAAAAAGATAATGGCCCTAACTGGTTTGGCTCAGTGGACAGAGCGTCAGCCTGCGGACTGAAAGGTCCCAGGTTCGATTCCAGTCAAGGGCATGTACCTTGGTTGCGGGCACATCCCCAGTTAGGGGGTGTGCAGGAGGCAGCTGATCGATGTTTCTCTTTCATCGATGATTTTAACTCTCTATCCCTCTCCCTTCCTCTCTGTAAAAAATCAATAAAATATATTGGAAAAAAAAGATAATGTATTTAATGGCTTAAGATAGTGCCTGGCACACAGAAAACCCTGTGTAGTATATAGCAGCAACTTCTTTTGGATATATGAAGAGGAGAGCTTGCTTTCCTCTTTTGATTCCTTTATATATATAACCACTTCAGGAGATTCAGTTTACAAAACCCCCAACTTTTTTTTTAAGACTTTTATTGACATCAGAGAGGAAGGGAGAGGGAGAGAAAGAGAGAAGTATCCATGATGAGAGAGAATCATGGATCGGCTGCCTCCTGCACGCCCCACACTGGGGATCGAGCCTGCAGCCCGGGCCTGTGCCCTGACCGGGAATCGAACCGTGACCTCCTGGTTCATAGGTCGATGCTCAACCACTGAGCCCCACCGGCCGGGCACAAAACCCCAAATTTTGAAAGAGAAGATAAATCCGAGGAAGAAGATTCTAGTTATGAAATAACTCACTGACTGGATTAGGGATTTTAAGTGTTTGGCTAATGGCTGGAAAGCAGAGATCAAGCAGAGAGCAGACTTAGTCGTTGACACCATAAGTACTTTGAAACCCTGAGAGGACAGTACCTGCAGGAACCAATAGCCGTGCCTTTGGCATCCTGAGCTGTTGCTGAGGAGCTTCTTGCTCTCAGAGCCGAGGGCTTCCCAGCAGCTTCCCAGATAGACCCCAGCTCTCATCTTCCCTCCCCTTCATCTTAACCCAGGCCACCCCTGTCCTTTTGGAAATTCCAAATTTTCCAGCCTGATCCTCCGCAAGAACAAAGCCACGCACAACTGGCCACAGCTGGCGGCAACACCTTCTGCCCCAGCCTCTGGCCTGGCAAGGAGCTGAGCTGGCTCTGGACAAGCCAAGGGCCTGGAATCAGACGGCCTCCGGGCATACCAGGGCAGAACTTACCCTCGGCCCAGGGGCAGTGTGGGATGGATGTCCCCACTACCCCTGAAGTCCCCTTCCTGGACCCCTTCTCTGTCCCTCCCTGACTGTGGCCCCCTCCTCTACTTTTCTCCTCCCCTTGCTCGTGAATCCAGCCTCTTTCCAGCCTAAACCAGCGCCCAAGTGAAGAGCCCATCTCTCCTGTCCGGGGGGCATTTCACACCCAGCTTTGTCCTCCCCTGCTGTGTGTGTGGTCCCCTCTGAACGTGCCCACATGACCTTAGGCCACAGCCACATTTTCTAGACCAAAGAGACCCTCCAGAAGTAAAGATACCAACCCCCAGTGATTCTGGGTGACAGCGAGGCAATGCCACTGACATCCCGGGCTTCTGTCCCAGTCTCCCTCGTTTGGCCTTGATCGTGTGACCTCAGAGTGTCACGCAAATTCTTTCCTCGGTGCCATAAAGTGGGGGGAGTGATAGCCACACGGCCCATCTTGCTTGAGTGTGGTGAGGATGAAATGAGTTGCTCTGAGGGAAAGGATCTTGTAAACAGGCATGGAAGGAAGAAATAATGATAATATGTTTGCGGAATTTCAAAGACCAGCCTGACTTGGCACACTCTCCTTCTGTCCCCTGCAGTGACCTCAGGCTGCACAGACCCTTCCTTCCCTTTGCCTGAGGGAAGACACGTCTGCCTGTCCCACGGCTCGGAGGGTTTCCTCCGCACCTGGTTGGAGGGTGCCTGGGACCTCATGAGCATGTCACTCTGACCACCTCCTCCCCGGGACATCACTCACCCCTCATGCCAGCTCCCTGCTAATGCCCAGTCCCAGGCCAAGCCACCAGAAACCAGCTCTCTAATTGGCCGAGTGAGGTAAGAAGTCAGCTTCCCCAACAAGGGTCTCAGACTCCCCGTCTCATAAAAATGCTTCTAAGAAAACAAAAGGGATTCTGTGGTTGAAAAAGTTTGGGAAATTCTGCTGACCCACGACTAACCTTTTCCTCTCCCCCACTCATCAAGGAAGAGGCAGCCTGCCGAGTTGGAATAGCGCAATGGGGTGTTTTTTTGCGTTGTTTTTTTTTTTTTAATATATTTTATTGATTTTTTACAGAGAGGAAGGGAGAGGGATAGAGAGCTAGAAACATCGATGAGAGAGAAACATCGATCAGCTGCCTCCTGCACACCCCCTACTGGGGAGGTGCCCGCAACCAAGGTACATGCCCTTGACCGGAATCAAACCTGGGACCCTCCAGTCCGCAGGCCGACGCTCTATCCGCTGAGCCAAACCGGTTTCGGCTGTGTTTTTTTTTAAATATATTTTTTATTGATTTCAGAGAGGAAGGGAAAGGGAAAAAGAAATAGAAACATCAACGATGACAGAGAATCATTGATCGGCTGCCTCCTGCACACCCCACACGGGGATCAAATTGTGACCTCCTGGTTCATAGGTTGACGCTCAACCACTGAGCCAGGCCTGTTGGGCGTAATGGGTTTTTTTAAGGCAATTTGCAAATGCACACAAATGCAGTGAAGGGTAAAGTGAACCTGTTTGGTGTGTTGTTCACCTCAGCAATCATCAACATTTAAGAACAAGGGAGCCTGAGGGTTTGGGAAACATCCTCATGTCGGAATTCCAGTCCCACCACCAGTTAGTTCTGGACCTTGCACAAGCTTTTCAGTCTCCGAGTCTGTGTTCTCCTGTATTAAGTGGAAATGTTACCTCAAACCGGAAGGGACTGTTCTACAGTCAATGAAATACGTCAGTTCTCAGGCACTAGCTGAATGTCCCAAGGGAGAGTGCTCAGTAATAGTACCAGTCATTGCTAGAAGCAAGGTGGTCCAGGCTGAGTGTGTGGGTTGTGGCGCCAGATTTCCTGGGTTCGAATCCCAGCTCAAACTGCTTCCTCGCTGGGTGACCTTGGACAAGCTGCTGATCCTCTCTGTTCCCGAGTGTGTTCATAGCAGTGCCTACCTCCTGAGAGTTTTGTTAGGAAAACTTTTCTCCTCTTCCAGTCTCAGTTGTTTAGCTCCGTGGTCGGCAAACCGAGGCTCGCGAGCCATGCGGCTCTTTGGCCCCTTGAGCGTGGCTCTTCCACAAAATGCCACGGCCTGGGCGAGTCTATTTTGAAGAAGTGGCGTTAGAAGAAGTTTAAGTTTAAAAAATTTGGCTCTTAAAAGAAATTTCAATCATTGTACTGTTGATATTTGGCTCTGTGGACTAATGAGTTTGCCGACCACTGGTGTAGCTGGTCTAATAGGTAATGACATTGACACAAAACAGATTAACGGGGAAAACATTTAATTTAGCACATAAAGAGATAAGTGATCATATCTTTGTGATCAAAACAGGCGGCTTTTAGACCTTTTAAATAAGAAAACAATAAATTTGTGAAGAACTGACAAAACAAAGGGCTTAGGTTTGCTTATAGTCTTTTCAGCCTAGATTTTCTGTCTCTGGTCATAAGGATGCCTTCTACCCACCTCGTACAGGGAGGGTACCTTCACAGGCGAGGTTTACTTCCTGCTTTCAGGATGCTAAAGGAAGGATTCCTTCTCTCTCAAGCCCCAAATTGCCTTACATCACCCTTAGCTCAGTGTGTCCTTGCACAGGCCGTTTCTCAAAAACTTCAACTCAGAATAATAAACCAAAGTGGCACATTTGGGGCTGGTATAATTTGCTCCCCTTTAGACATGAAGAGCAGTGGTTACTCAGCCTTGGTGGCTCAGTGATTGAGAGTCAACCTATGAACCAGGAGGTCACGGTTCAGTTCCCAGTCAGGGCACATACCTGGGTTTCTGGCTCAATCCCCAGTAGGGGGCATGCAGGCGGCAGCCAATCCATAATTCTCATCAATGCGTCTCTCTCCCTCTCTCAGATCAATAAAAATAAACTTAAAAAAGAGCAGTGGGGCCGAAACCGGTTTGGCTCAGTGGATAGAGCGTCGGCCTGCGGACTGAAAGGTCCCAGGTTCGATTCCGGTCAAGGGCATGTACCTTGGTTGCGGGCACATCCCCAGTGGGGGGTGTGCAGGAGGCAGCTGATGGATGTTTCTCTCTCATCGATGTTTCTAACTCTCTATCCCACTCCCTTCTTCTCTGTAAAAAATCAATAAAATATATTAAAAAAACAACAACAGTGGGAACAGTGCTTGGCAGGTAGTGGGGGCTCAGTACAAGGTTTGATTTGTTACTGTTAACACAAGCTACTGCATTTGACTTGGCATTTTGTAAATCCCATTCACACCTATAAGCATCTTCCTTCTGAAGTGGAATCTCAGAGCCCCTGTTTGGGGAAATGAAGAGGAGTCCCACCCCCACCATCGGTGCTCCTACCGTGATCTCAGCAGAAATGTCAGACCTGTGGCCCCAACAGTTATGTGCCCTGATTTGCTGGCTCAGTGTGTGGGTCATAGGTTATTCACAGGACACACAGAAAAGCTCTTAGGGTGAGTTGATGCAACCCGGATAAGCTGGAGTCACAAACCAGGGGGGAGGTTCTCGGTGCTCCTCCCCCACCTCTAGCTGAACAAAGGGAATCCCAAATCTTGGAGACCTTTGAACTGATGTCTGACCCTTCCCCAGGAGGCCTGCCACCTGGAAATCCTGGAATGGGGCTCCCGGATGGTCCATTCCATTATTCTTCGCTTGTGGAGTGAACATAACATGCTGGGCAGTGAGATGGCAGGATGCAGCCTGCCCAGTTTTCTCTGGAGCTCCTTGGCGGGTCACTTGACACATCTGGGCTTTCTTTCTTACTTTCTTTTCTTTTTTTAAAATATATTTTTATTGATTTTTTACAGAGAGGAAGGGAGAGGGATAGAGTTAGAAACATTGATGAAAGAGAAACATTGATCAGCTGCCTCCTGCACACTCCCTACTGGGGATGTGCCCACAACCAAGGTACATGCCCTTGACCAGAATCGAACCCAGGACCCTTGAGTCCGCAGGCCAACGTTTTATCTACTGAGCCAAACCAGTTAGGGCTCTTACTTTTTTTTTATATATATATATATATTTTATTGATTTCAGAGAGGGAGAGAAAAACATTAACGATGAGAATCATTGATCGGTTACCTCCTGCACGCCCCCTACTAGGGATCAAGTCCACAACCCGGACATGTACCCTGGACCCCAATCGAATCCAGGACCCTTCAATCCTCAGGCCAACACTCTATCCACTGAGCCAAACCAGCTAGGGCTACGCTTTCTTTCTTTTTTTTTTTTTTTTTTTTTTAAATGTATTTTATTGATTTTTTACAGAGCGGAAGGGAGAGAGGGAGAGAGTTAGAAACATTGATGAGAGAGAAACATCCATCAGCTGCCTCCTGCACACCCCCCACTGGGAACGTGCCCGCAACCAAGGCACATGACCCTGATTGGAATCGAACCTGGGACCCTTGAGTCCGCAGGCCGATGCTCTATCCACTGAGCCAAACCGGTTAGGGCCTTTTTTTTTTTTTTAAATCGTCAGCACCCCGATGATTTCCAGAGTCCCTTTCAAATCTTGCCTTTTGTGTTTATGTAATTCTGTTTTTAAAAATCTGAAATTCTACTATTCTAATAATCCTGGTTCTTTTGCCCAAATGAGGGAGCAAGAGAGAAATCAGGAGCCTGTGTCTTCCAAAGAAGAGCGTGGTTCCCCTCTCCGCCTGCATCTGCCCACCCCACCTTCTACATCCAGATGTTTACAGCAGCCGAAACCACAGCACTTCCTTAGTATGGCCAGCTCATCCCCGGTGACCTTTTGCTTTGTTTATTAGGAAAAAAACACCCCAAAATCCCAACTGTCAAAGTCCCAGACAAGCTGAACCTATAACCTCAGGGAGGGCAAATGCCCTGAGGCGGTGCCAAGGGGAAATCCCAGAGGCCCCAAGGACAGGCGGCCTCCTTTCGACACCCTGGCTACATTATCAGGAACAGGGAAGAGAGCCTCTGTTGCCCAAGTTGTGAGCTTTTCACACCAGAGTCCAGATACTGAGTTTAAAGTATCTGTGTGGATGGGCTGAGCAGGTAGAAGGAAATGTGGCTCTGAAGCTCATGAGAGTTGCAGGGAAAGACATTGTGGTTTGGACAGGCCTCAAAATACAGGAGAGAGGTAGGCTGTAGGAGTGGAAGCGGTCATCCAGAGAGGAAGCAGTGCGTGACAATCAGTGCTCTGTCTGGCTACTGGGGAAATTCCAGCACCAAAAGGACTAGCAGATAAAGAAGTTACAAAAAAAGAGAAAAAATAAGGGACATGAGGGGCAGTTCATCTGGAAGTTCCAGAAATGGAGAAGAAAAGCAGACAGAGAGAATGGAACCAATAGAAGAAAATACCTATCCTTGAAGAAAGGAATGACTTCATGTTGAAAGGGCTCAAATGTCAAGCAAGATCAATAACAGGACAAAACACCCCAACAAAACTAGACACAGTCTGATGATACTACAGCACTCTAAGGGTAATCTTTAAAAGAAAATCCTAAAAGTTTCTGGAGAAGGAAAAACAAGTCACTTGCCTAAGAAGGAACATCCAACTGGCCTCAAACTTCTTATCAGCAATATTGGATTCTACAAGATATTGGAACAATGGCTTTCAAGTACCCAAGGGATATTGTTTTGATCCTATAATTGTATGCCCACCCAAAAGATCAAATAAAAAATTTTTGAACGTTGATTTCCCATGTGCCCTTTTGGGGGGGTGGGCGGAATCAAGGACATAAACTTTCAAAATGAAAAGGGAATTCAGGAAAAAAGAAATAATGAAATTAAGTGAGGAACACAAGGGGGGAAAAATCCCAGAATGGCACTTGTCCACAGATCTGTCAATTAGTGGCTCAGTTATAGTAGGAAGTCAAGGAGTCCCATAAAGAATGCTTTCAAGGAGAAAGTGGATTCCAATCAACATAATATTTTTTCACTTTAAATAATTTTTATTTTTCAGTTACAGTTGGCATACAATATTAGTTTCAGGTGTACAACCCAATGATTAGACAGTATATAACTTAGTGATCACCCTGATAAATCTGATACCCATCTGACACCATATATAGTTATTACAATATTATTGACTATATTCCCTATGCTGTACTTTACCTCCCTGTGACTATTCTACAATTTGTACTTCTTAGTCCCTTCATCTCTTCCACCCATCCCCTAACCCTCCTCTCATCTGGCAACCATCAAAATGTTTTCTGTATCTATGAGTCTGTTTCTGTTCTGCTTTTTAGAGTCCACATACAAGTGAAGTCATATGGCATTTGTCTTTCTATGTCTGACTTATGTCATTCAGCACAGTACCCTTAGGTCCATCCATGTTGTTTCAGATGACAAGATTTCATCATTTAAAGTAAAGATTGATATGTACTTACTGCCATTTTATTCATTTGTTTTTCCTTCTTAAAGAAGACCCTTTAACATTTCTTGTAATGCTGGTTTGGTGGTAATAAATTCCTTTATCTTTTTCATGTCTAGGAAGCTCTTTATCTGTCCTTCAATTCCAAATTATAGCTTTGCTGGGTTGTAGGCCCTTGTTTTTCATCACTTTGAGTATTCTTTGCCAATCCCTTCTGGCCTGAAAAGTTTCTGTTGAGAAATCAACTGCCAATCTTATGGAAGCTCCCTTGTACATAAATAACCGCTTTTGTCTTGATGCTTTTAAGATACTCGCTTTGTCTTTAATCTTTTTCACCCATACCCCTCACCCTCCTCCCATCTGGCAACCATCAAAATGTTTTCTATATCTGTGAGTCTATTTCTGTTCTGCTTGCTTATTTTGTGTTTTAAGGTCCACATACAAGTGAAATCATATGGCACTTGTCTTTCTATGTCTGACTTACTTCAGTCAGCACAATACCAATTGAGAAATCAACTGGCATTCTTATGGGAGCTCCCTTGTAGATAACTAACCACTTTAGTCTTGCTGCTTTTAAGATTCTCTCTTTGTCTTTATCCTTTGTCAACAGATAATATTTATACCAGAGGACAATTTTTGTCTCCCCTTCAGTAAAAAACTGGAACCAATAAAAACAAAAACAGCCCAGCTGGCATGGCTCAGTGATTGAGTCTTGACCTATGAACTAGGAGGTCACAGTTCAATTTCGGGCCAAGGGCACATGCCTGGGTTGCAGGCTCGATCCCCAGTAGGCAGCAGCCAATCAATGATTCTCTCTCATCATTAATGTTTCTATCTCTCTCTCCCTCTCCTTTCCGCTCTGAAATCAATAAAAATACATTAAAAATAAATAAATAAAGTGGTGTTTCCCATTACTTTGGAAAACAGTCTGGAAGTTCCTCAAAAGACCAAGTATAGAGTTACCATATGACCCAGCAAATCCCTCTTACTATATACTCTAGAAAAATGAAAACATGTTCACATGAAAACCTGCACACGAATGTTAATAACATTATTCATAATGGCCAAAAAGTGGAAACAGCCCAAATGCCCGTCAGCTGATAAGTAGATAAACAAAGTGGAATATCACACAATGTAACACTATGCAGCAATAAAAAGGAACAAATAATATATTCTGCAAAGTAGATGAGCCTTGAAAACCTTATATTAAAAGAAAGAAGTATCCTATATAATAAAAGCCTAATATGCTAAGTGTCCAGTTGTCTGTTCAACCAATCGAAGTGTAATATGCTAATGATATGCTAAGGCTGCTCAACCGCTTGCTATGATGTGCACTTACCACCAGGGGGCAGACGCTCTGACTGGTAGGTAGGTTAGCTTGCTGTTGGGGCCTGATCGATTGGGACTGAGCGAGATGGGCTGGACACGCCCTGGAGCCTTCCTGTGTCCCTCCCCGGCCCCAATCGTGCACCGGTGGGGTTCCTCAGCCTGGCCTGTGCCCTCTTGCAATCTGGGCTGAGGGACCCCTCCCCCCCGCCCCCTGAGTGCACTAATTTCGTGCACCGGGCCTCTAGTCCAGAATAAGAAACCTATAGAGACAGAAAGAAGATGATCGTTCCTAGGAGCTGAGGGGAGGGAGGAGTGGAGAGTTTCTGTTCGTGGGTACAGGGTCTCTTTTTGGGGTGATGAAAATATTCTGGAACTAGTGGTGATGGTAGGACAACTCTATGAATATATTAAAAGCTGCTGAATTGTACACTTTAGAAGGGTAAATTTTATGGCATGTGAGAAAGAAAGGAAAGAAGAGAGAGAGAGAACAAAATGAGAAAGAAAAATACAAAGAAAAAGTTTGAGGGAGAAGCGAAAGAAATTCCGGACTTAACTAGCCCTTTTATTTTCTCAAAGAAACATTTGTTCCACAGGATGAATTATATGCGGAGCGCTTAATAAATGCTTCTTGACTCAGCAGAGGCTCTGTAACTGATCATTTAACAAGAAGGCAACAGGTTCTGCTGATTTAGGAGGAGTGGGGTTGAGGATTTAAGGGGGGGAGGGGTCCCATTGACCCTTCCTAGTGCCAGGGAGCACCCTTGGTGTCTTCACCATCCTGGGCCCATGGTCTGTTACCCAGAAGCCTTTTAAAAGGACAGGCATCCTTTTCTTGGCTTCTGCAGTGAGTCACCTTGCCAGTGACAACATCAGGAAGCAGTGGGAAAGGACATATTTCTAGTTCCTGGGTAAAAGGACATATTTTTAGTCTCCAGGGTTTTGGCGAAGAAGTTCTTGTTGCCATTTACCCCATAAGTGACTCATTCTCCTGGAGGCAATTCCGTGGCACTTCCTGGACACCCACTCACCTGGAAAAACTGAGATTGCTCCTGCTGTTACCTGTGGAGGAGACAAGCAGCCTGTTGTAGGTAGAAGTGGCTGCCTTCGCTCTCCTCCACGACCACCTCATCCCCGCATGGTCCGGGGGACTTGTCCTCAATGCCAGAGTGAGCAGAAGGAACATAGATTTGTCTTAGGGGCTGGAGACCTGGTTAGGACAAAGAAGGCCACCTTAGAATGTTTTGTGTGTTTTTTTAAAATATATTTTATTGATTTTTTGCAGAGAGGAAGGGAGAGAGAGAGAGGGAGTTAGAAACATCAATGAGAGAGAAACATCAATCATCTGCCTCCTGCACACCACCCACTGGGGACGTGCCCGCATCCAAGGCACATGCCCTTGACCAGAAAGGAACCCAGGACCCTTGAGTCCGCAGGCCGACGCTCTATCCACTGAGCCAAACCAACCAGGGCATCCGCCTTAGAATGTTAATGACGCTAAGAGACATTGTTCTGTGGCTGCTGAAGCTTAACCACAGAGGTGGAACTTCCCTGGCCTTTCCTGGTAGCGGAAGCCACGAAATGCCCCAAAGCATAAGACAACTTTGTTCTCACTCGATCACTGCTGGCCACGTTCCTTGGTCTCTGTCTGCATGAGTGGCCCCACCTTTGGCCTTCTTTTTAAAATATATTTTTATTGATTTCAGAGAGGAAGGGAGAGAGATAGAAACATCAATGATGAGAGAGAATCATTGATTGGCTGCCCCCTGCACGCCCCCCACTGGGGATCGAGCCTGCAACCCAGGCATATGCCCTTGACCGAAATCGATCCCAGCCCCCTCCAGTCCACAGGCTGACACTCTATCCACTGAGCCAAACTGGCTAGCTAGGGCTCTTTGGGCTTTGTGAGGATGCAGTGAGGAAAATGTGACACCCCAATTTGAGATGTCCCGCTCCCCAGTGCCCTCTAGTGACTAATCGGACCCACTGCTTTCTCCCCTCCCTTCAACCACCGCACTTCTGGTTCTGGGATCTGAAGGATCCTTTTGTAAGTCAAAACACTTCCCTGACCACATCACACCCTCACACATCCAATGACACATCGCCAAATACTCAGGACAGTAAAAGGGCTTTTAATATCCATTGCTTGAGGAAATGTTTTTGAAAAACTGGCAGTTACATAAGTAGACAAAGCATGTTATCTGACTGCTTGCAACGTCCTTGGCATGTGTACTTGTGTCATGTGTTGTGTATGCGTTCCCTGTATTTCCAGGAGCTTCCCAGGGCCTTAGGAGAGGACCCAATAGCCAGGCTAGGCTACTCTGGCCCTTGTGTTAAAAACAGACTATGGCCCAGCTGGCTTGGCGTGGTTCGATTCCTGGTCAGGGCACATGCCTGGGTTGAGGGCTAGATACCCAGTGTGGGGTATACAGGAAGCAGCCGATCAATGATTCTCTCTCATCATTGATGTTCCTACCTCTCTCTCCCTCTCCCTTCCTCTCTGAAATCAATAAAATATATATTTTTAAAAAAACAAACACCAGACTAAGGCTGTAGCCACCGCTGTCAGTAGTTAGGTTCGCACTGCCCATTGCTCCGTTCACTGGGGAAGTTCCAGAAGCTGTCCTCCGCTTTAGCCAGAGCTGACTGACATTCCTGGGGGAGGGGAAGTGCTGTGGGGAGTCACGTATGCTCTCAGCTTCCAGGCTGAACCTCAGGCGTCTGGCAGGAGGGTCTCTTGTCGCCTGACCTTGTCTTCGAGTGACTCATGGTGTGTAGGTGGTGCCAGCATTGACCGCGTGTCTACAGTGTTACAGTGGGTGAGGTCGGCGGGCTCCTCTCGTGATGTGGTCATTACTATTATCACAACCTCCAGCATTTTGTGGGTCCCTACTATCTGCAAAGCACTTTCCAGGAACTTCTAAGTAGAAAGCAGTACCTTTGTCTTCCCAAAACATATAGTCTTTTTTATATATGTAATATATTTTTACTGATTTCAGAGAGGAAGAGAGAGTTACATCAGTGATGAGAGAATCATTGATCGGCTGCCTCCTGCAGGCCCCCTGCTGGGGATCAAGCCCGCAACCTGGGTATGTGCTCTTGACCGGAATTGAACCTGGGACCCTTCCATCCGCAGGCCAATGCTCTATCCACTGAGCCAAACTGGCTAGGGCAAAACCATATAGTCTTATGGGGTGAGGGGCGGTGATAACATGAGTACATACGAGAAAATAAAATTCTGTTCAAGTCCATCAAAACCAGTTGAGCACTTGTGTAAGGACTTGCATAAGGCATTTTAAAGTTGCCTTAGAAGAAAATTGTGATTCTTAGTTAGGATCTTCTGAGGACAATAAGAATGAGGAATGGGACATTATTAAAATACTAAAGGCCCGGTGCACAAAATTTGTACACAGATAGGGTCCCTAGGCGTAGCTGGCGATCAGGGCCAATCAGGTTCCCCGCCTTCATGCCCCCGCCTCCTCCTTCCCTTGCTCCCTCAGCACCCCACCATCGCCGCTGGTTACCCGCCATGTTCCGCGCTGCCCCCTGGTGGTCAGCACACGTCATAGTGAGTGATCGAACTCCTGTTCTGGTCGAACTCCCAAGGGGACACTTTGCATATTAGTCGTTTATATATATAGATAACAGTCAATGGTGCAAAGTAGAGTAAGTTCTTACCAATACTAACCAGGACTTTCTACTGCAAATACCAGTTAGCTCAAACTCACGTAAACAAAAAAAACTTTATTGGTTCATTGAAAGGATATAAAGGTAGGAATGGGCTAGCTTCAGGGACAGCTGGATCCAAGACGGAAATACCAGGAGGACGCTAGCCCCTTCCCACCAACCTGGAATCTTCAGGCTTCTCTTTCCGTGGCTCACACAGAAGGGCTTTCTCAGCAAACAGGAAAGGGGCCCCAGGCAGATCTGGACCTGTCTCTTGGCTCTCTACCAAAGAAGAAATGAAATCTTCCCTTTGGATTCCATTCAAAAGAAGATGAAGCAAAAACCAGAAAAGGACTTGATGTGCTTACCCTTCTGGGAAGGGTGGGGTGGGGTGCTTTTATTGGTAGCCCATCTAGAAACAAATAGTTGGAGTGGGGAGAAATATCCCCCCAAATAAAGGGGAATGGTGGTCTTGGTAGACAAAGCAAGGTAAACCAGTATGAGTCACGTGATTGCTTTTCTGGAATGAGGGTCCATAGTTGTTGTTTTTGTAAATATATTTGGATTGATTTCACAGAGGAAGGGAGAGAGAGAAAGTGATAGAAACATCAGTGATGAGAGAGAATCACTGATCGGCTGCCTCCTGCATGCCCCCTACTGGGGATCAAGCCCACAACCCAGGCCTGTGCCCTGACCAAGAATCCAACCGTGGCCTTCTGGTTCATAGGTCAACGCTCAACCATTGAGCCACGCTGGCCAGGCAGGGTCCATAGTTTTAACCAATGGTCAAAGGGATCCCTAACCCAAAAACTTAGCCCTAGAAGTAACCTTGGTGACTACTGGGTTCCACTCCCACATTTTATAGAAGGGAATACTGAGGTGCAGAGGGTTTAGGTGGTTTGCCTAAGATCACACAACTATGACGGGTTTCCATATTGATCTCATGTAGGTTGAGGAAGGGGATATATAAGAAGTAAGGGTTGCCGAAACCGGTTTGGCTCAGTGGATAGAGCGTCGGCCTGCGGACTGAAGGGTCCCAGGTTCGATTCCGGTTAAGGGCATGTACCTTGGTTGCGGGCACATCCCCAGTGGGGGGTGTGCAGGAGGCAGCTGATCGATGTTTCTCTCTCATCGATGTTTCTAGCTCTCTATCCCTCTCTCTTCCTCTCTGTAAAAAAATCAATAAAATATATTTTAAAAAATAAATTAATTAAATAAAATAAAATTATAAAAAAAAAAAAAAGAAGTAAGGGTCAAAACCTGATCGGAAGGTTAGAGTTAAGACAAACATTTAAACAATGGTAGAGTACCATAAAAAGAGAGTGTGGGAAGCCCAGTCAGCGTGGCTCAGTGGTTGAATGTCGACCTATGAACCAGGAGGTCACAGTTTGATTCCCAGTCAGGGCACATGCCCGAGTTTCAAACTTGATCCCCAGTGTCGGGCGTGCAGGAGGCAGCTGATCAGTGATTCTCTCTCATCATTGATGTTTCTATCTCTCTCTCCCTCTCCCTTCCTCTCTGTTAAGAAAAGAAAATTTTTTTAGAGAGAGAGTGTGTGTGGGGAAAATAAAGCATAGAATGAGGTGAGGCTTATTTTTAAAAAACAACAACAAAATAAAAACAAAACCTTGCCCTGGCCAGGTAGCTCAGTTGGTTAGAACGTTGTCCCAGTATACCAGAGTTCAGTCCCCAGTCAGGGTGCATACAAGAACCAACCAAAGGATCCCATATAATAAAAGCGTAGTATGCAAATTGTCCCCTTGACAGGGAGTTCCACCAGGGGTGGGCCGGCTGGGGGAAGAGAGGGAGTACCGGGCCAGTAGCCAGCAGCCAGCAGCCCCAAGGGACCCTTCCAGTGCACGAATTTCACGCACTGGGCCTCTAGTGCATAAATAAATGGGACAACAAATTGACATCCCCCCCTCCGCCCCTCCCGCCCTATCTCCCTTCTTCCCTTCCTCCTTCCCTTCTCTCTCTAAAAACATCCTTTAAAGTCAACAAGGGATGCTTTGGTTAAGTTTCAAGGCTTCATCAGTGTTTTTTTTTTTTTTTATGTTTTATTGATTTTTTACAGAGAGGAAGGGAGAGGGATAGAGAACTAGAAACATCGATGAGAGAGAAACATCCATCAGCTGCCTCCTGCACACCCCCTACCGGGGATGTGCCCGCAACCAAGGTACATGCCCTTGACCGGAATCGAACCTGGGACCTTTCAGTCCGCAGACCGACGCTCTATCCACTGAGCCACACCGGTTTCGGCAATCAGTGTTTTTAATCTTGGGAATTTTTAAGAATGGGTGAGGCACCACCTGACTAGAAATGGGTAAATGTTGTTCTGATCTTCCAAGAGGAACAAGCTGATTATAAGAGTTCCAGGCTGGTGACCTGGGCAAGGCTCCAGTGTGGGTTTAAGAACAGATCATGCCAGACAGGCCTCATTTCCCTTTTTGAGGACAGTCTCGCCCCGGCAGGTTACTCGGGAGGGATATGCTACACTCTAATCCCTCTAGGGACTGAAAAACCAGGGGTGCCAAACTAGTGACTCCCACCTGAATCCAGTCCTCAGACATGTTAAATAAATGAGAACATTTCCCATAAAGCCTGCCTTTCTGGCTTCATGATGAGATTGGTCTACATTCCTGCCTGCCAGGGGGTATCACTGCCCTCAGTAGGTAAAGCATGCCCATGAACACGCCACTTCACCGCAGACCCCACCGTTCCCTATTGCCTCACCGTTAGCCAGCTTCATTCCTTAGTGTCAGCCTGTGAGTGTGTGCCCCTGACCTAATCTACCCTTTATTATTTTACAGAGACTCCGGAAACAAGTGGGGTTGGAAGCACTTCTCATTTCCCCAGAAGATGGCAATCTGGCGTGGGCTACAGCTTCCTGTCTACGTGACCAACTCTGGAGAAACCGTAGAAGCTTGGATCTGAGAACCAAACCTCAAAACCGTGAGTGCTCCCGGGAAAACCAAGGCTGTTGTGAGCTATTGTGTGGTGGTATTTTGGAGCGTGGGGGCTGGGCATCCGCCTGGGGGCATCCACAGCAGTGGGAGGATGAGCTACAAGAGATAGTTTTCTTTTTTTTTTTTTTTTTTTTTTATATTTTATTGATTTTTCACAGAGAGAAAGGTAGAGGGATAGAGAGCTAGAAACATCGATGACAGAGATACATCGACCAGCTGCCTCCTGCACACCCCCCACCGGGGATGTGCCCGCAACCAATGTACATGCCCTTGACCGGAATCGAACCTGGGACCTTTCAGTCCGCAGACCGACGCTCTATCCACTGAGCCAAACCGGTTTCGGCGATAGTTTTTCCTTTTTTAAAAAATAATATATTTTTATTAATATCAGAGAGGAAGGGAGAGAGAGAGAGATAGAAGCTTCAGTGATGAGAAAGAATCCTTGATCGGCTGCCCCCCTGTACGTACCCTACTGGGGATCGAGCCTGCAACCCAGGCATGTGCCCTGATGGGAAATCAAACCGTGACCTCCTGGTTCATAGGTCGACGCTCACCTCCTGAGCCATGCCAGCCAGGCCAAATTTTTAAGGCTTTCTCTTGCTTCTTCCTCTCACCGTTTGGGACATTCTGTGTGGCAGAAGCCAGGAGTGACAGCTCAGGTTTCAGGTGCTGGTGGGGTAACATCATGGGTGAGAAGCTGGGGAAAACAGGTGTGAGCTGACCAGTTTCCCTCAGACTTTCACTGGAGGAGACAAAATGTCCTGGAGAAAGTGAAGGGGGCCGGGCATCCCCTCCCCTCAGATGCTGGGCCTGGGAGAAGGGAGGGGTCGGGTCCCAGGAGCAGTGCAGATCTGGCCTGGCTCCCTGACAGACCCCAAAAGCCACACACCTGACCTGAGAGAAGAATGGCAGGAGTGTGTGTCCAGGTGGGGGGCTAGTGTGGGTGAAATTTGCAGAGTTTCTGGCCCTGGGGTCTGGGGCCCAGGATTATGGACCTTTTGGCAGTAGCCAAGTAGACATTTACCCAACAGGATGGCTTGACACCTCTAGGATTTGGGGACTGAAGAGCAGCCATGGGGTGGGGTAGGGGAGTAAGCAGCCCATCTCCTTAGAAACCGGGGTTAAGTGTCCCCAGGTTAGCAGAGTAATTGACTTTTGAAAAGCGGAGTTAAACCTCATGTGCATCTGAGTTTGTAGACAGATTTCCACCCAGTGCACCTTTTCACATTGTGAGTGCTGGGGTCCCAGCCTGTCCCCATTCCAGCGATCTCACTGGGTTCCATCTGCTGGGGTAGGAGGTGGAGAAGAGAGGGCAGGCACCATATGACAGTTCCCCAGGGGGTGCAGCCCCGAGGGAGGCAAGGGCAGCATGAGGGACATCCATGGGTCAGTGAGCTTGGGGAGCACACTCCAGGGTCCAGGAGAATAATGAGGAAAGGAAGCTGCATGAAGCTGTCGTAGCAGGGGACTTTCAGTCCGTTTTAGAATTACCTTACTGACCGCTTCCCATGTGCCAGGTCCTAGGCTAGGCGCTGGGGGATAAGTAAAAGAAAGAATGCCAGAGCTTGGCTGCTGTGGCTCAGTGGTTGAGCATTGACCTATGAACCGGGAGTTGACGGTTCGATTTCCGGTCAGGACACATTCGAGAGTTGTGGGCTCAGTAGGAGGTGTGCAGGAGGTAGCCGATCAATGATTCTCTCTTATCATTGATGTTTCTAACTCCTCTCTCTCTCTCTCTCCCCCTTCTTCTCTGAAAGCAATATATATATATATATATATATATATATATATATATATATATATATATATATATATATATATATATATATATATATATATATATATATATATATATATAAAAAGAATGCCAGAAACCACGCGTCAGAGCTTGGCCCTTAGTGAGCGCTTCATAAAAATGCCTGTACTCCTCCTAAAAGGCTACAAAGATGAAGAAAACAGCTTAGCCCTCCCGGGTCTAAGGTCCTATAAGAGGTTGACCCTTGCACACAGCTCTCGGTAACCCGGGCAGAGCAACGGAAACACTGTTGCCTGGGCCCCAAGATCCAGGGGTTCATGGGAGGGCTAGAGACGTGGTGGAGGCGTCCCAGGAGAGGTACCATGTGAGGGCTGAGTGTGTGTCCAGGGGAGGTGGGAGGTGAGGAGGGAGCCAGGGGACCAGACTCGTGGGAAGCTTATGGGAAGACTGAGCTACAAGAGAACACATTCCGGCAGCCCCTAACCTCCAGAGGGAAAGTTCATGTGCAAATCAGTCCTTTGGAATCTGGAATGCATTTTCCCATGGGAACGATACCATACATGGAGGCTGGGTTCTTAGGCCAGTGGGTGGAAACGGATTTACCCCACAACGTTACTCAGCTCGATTACTCAGAGCTTTTCCCTAGATCAGGGCTCAGAGAGACCGGAGCTCTGAGCATAACTCCTTTCTGGGGAGCTGGGCCTGTCAAAGGCCAAGGTCTTTTTGTGTGTGGGTTGTTACGGTTTAGAAGGGGATTGAACTTGAGTCTAGTTAAAAAAAATTTTTTTTAATATGCTTTTATTGATTTTAGAGACAGAGGAAAAAATAGGGATAGAGAAGTAGAAACATCAGTGAGATACATCATCAGCTGCCTCCTGCCTCCTACTGGGGATTGAGCCCACAACCTGGGCATGTGCCCTGACCGGAATCTAACCAGTGAGCTCTGGGTTCATGGGTCAATGCTCAACCACTGAGTCGCACCGCTGGACCATAAGGCTAGTTTTAAGTGTATTTAATAACAAAGCTATCAGCTGACATACATTTATAATTAAATATGAAAGAGGGGTAGTTAGCTTGCAGGAGGTAAGGGATGACTACATTGCTATCAGATCAGAGGCAAGCTAGTTTTAGAATTTCACAGTGGCCCAGGCAGTTCTGTTTGATATAAATGCCTTTGAATCCCTAATCCAGTATAGCAGGTGTTCTTATAAAAAAGGGGAAATTTGGCTCTAACTGGTTTGGCTCAGTGGATAGAGCGTCGGCCTGCGGACTGAAGGGTCCCGGGTTCGATTCCAGTCAAGGGCATGTACCTTGGTTGCAGGCACATCCCCAGTAGGAGGTGTGCAGGAGGCAGCTGATGGATGTTTCTCTCTCATCGATGTTTCTAACTGTCTATCCCTCTCCCTTCCTCTCTGTAAAAAAATCAATATATTAAAAAGGCAGGGGGCGGAATTTGAACGCAGACACGCACACAGGGAGAAAAGAAAAAGTAGAAACTCCTGTAGCTGTGGCCATGGAATCAGAGACCGGGCCTGTCAGCTGCAGCAGGTGTTCAGAGGCAGGCCCCTTGGAGTCAACGCTTCCTGCTGCCATTCCCACTCTGGTCTCAGGGTGGCACTGCTCCCTCTTCAACAATGACCATTGATGGCTGCCGCACAGCTAAACTCGAAACCCAATCTGAACTCCCCAACAAGATGGTCCTAAAGGCTGAAGAATAACCCAAAGAAAATAGACTCAGGGTACCATGAGTTCAAACTCCAGCTCATCAGGTCTAGCTTATTCCCTGCAGCTCACAGCCCTTTCCCTGACCGCCAGGGACCCCAGGACTAGGACTCCCAGCACCAGGCCCTCTTTTCTGCTGTGGACCCCGCTGGTGTCCAATGATTGACACCATAAAGACCTCACCTGCAGGCAAGATCACAGAGGCTGATGCTAAAGTCTTTCTCTCTGAGCCCTCAACAGTATCTCAATAAAAACAGCGACCCAACGCTCATATCATTAGAAGTCTACAGTAATGAGGGCTGGGGTAGGAGCTATTCTTTCAAGAGAACAGAGTGCCCGTCCTCTCTCAGGGGACAGATAATTCCTGCCTTAATGCAGCTCTTCATCTGCCCAGTCTTCAGCTGATGGGAAATCAGGCTCCAGTGAGAGATAAGGGCTCTTTGCCTGAAATGAAAAATTCATGAAGAAAGACTAGGGATCGGGCACTCGGATAGCTGCCAAGTCGCTGTGCTCTGGGGACATGGCAAGGAGCAAAAGCCAAATGGAAATTTTTTCTCCTGTCCAGCACCTCCCATCATGCTCCCCTTCCATGTTGGGGGTCGGAGTGGGGGCTCCCTTTTCGGCTACACCAGGTCACACCTCAGGCTCAAGGCATCAGGAAGAGGCCAGTTAAAGTCTTCATCTCAGTTAATGTCTTCCTCTTAGCTTCCTCCTTATGCAGATCAGGTACCCACCAGCAACCTCAACAAAATGTGCACTGTTGCTAGAGCTTTCTGGAATAGTCCTGACCACCTGGCACTCCCAAACCTGGATGAGCCCCAAACAAGTGATTATTTGTCCCTGGGAGGACCCCCTACAGATGACTTCCTGTTCCAGTTCCCTGACGCACAAATGTGATCACTTTCCATGTGGTTGGTCAGATGGTCATAACTCACAACGTGGGAAGGAAGCCTGGGATCTCTTGTCACCATACTGGCAGACAACAGTTTGGATACAGTTAAAGGGGGGTAAACCCTGAAAGTGTAAGAGTTGGATAATTTTTTTTTTTAAAAAAAGCCTTCCACTTTATTTAAAAAAAATATTTTTACTGATTTCAGAGAGGAAGGGAGAGGGAGAGAGAGATAGAAACATCAGTGATGAGAGAGAATCATTGATCGGCCGTCTTCTGCAACACCCCTCTACCTCCCCCCCGCCCCCCACTACTGGGGATCAAGCCTGCAAGCCAGGCATATTCCCTGGCCGGGAATCAAACCAAGACCTTCTGGTTCATAGGTCGACACTCAACCACTGAGCCACGCCAGCTGGGCAGAGTTGGATAATTTTACTTTAATGTAGGGATGGGCTTGAGAATTGTGACTGGCTAGCCTGCAATATGCAAGATGGCACGATAGTTGCAGATGCCAGTCCAGAGATGGTGCACAGTGAGTGGGTCAGTGGCGGGTCCTCAGAAGTCAGGTAGGAGGACAGGCTGCCCTCGCAGAGGGATCTGCCGCAAAGGAAGTCCACAAGACTCCACTCTCAATGGGAAGTGGGGGACTGGAGTCTCCTGCTGCAGTGCCTCCTCCCACCCACAGGGGCCGCTGGTCCATGGCTGTAGGAAAATCTCACTCCACTGTCCCCTGCCCAGGCCAGCCCGAGCCCTCAAAGGAACACATCTTCCTCGGTGAGCTTGGGGCCCAGTGCCTTTGACTGTTGGCTCTCGGTTCTTTCAAGTGTTTGCACAGCTTTTCCCGTTCAAAGAGGAACCTGGGCTCAAGCAACTGCCTCTCATTGAATACCAGCCCTTATCCCTCCTTCTCATCTCTGAGAACCTGTTTTTCAACACCAGCTCCTCCAAACAAAGGATTTGTTCAGCCATTTCCTCTATGTTAGAGCTCCATCAAAAGAACACGGACCTCAAAAACCTGAAGGCTCATCTGCTCGCCACCCAACCCCGACATGGACAGAAACCTCTCACACAGCATCCACAAAACACAAATTAAGTTCTCATTGATATATACCTGGAAACAGCAGTTCAGACTAGGGCCCCAGATGCACAATTTTGATCAGCAGTATTTTTCTATGGCATTAATAATACTTCACGCTGAAACCGGTTTGGCTCAGGGATAGAGCATTGGTCTGCGGACTGAAAGGTCCCAGGTTCGATTCCGGTCAAGGGCATGTACATTGGTTGCGGGCACATCCCCGGTAGTGGGTGTGCAGGAGGCACCTGGTCGATGTTTCTCTCTCATCGATGTTTCTAGCTCTCTATCCCTCTCCCTTCCTCTCTGTAAAAAATCAATAAAATATATATTTTTTTAAAATGAAAAAAGATAATACTTCACAAACATAATGGCTGAATTACTGCCTATAAAATGCATATACCATAATTTGGGTGGTGAATCCTCTGCTCTTGGACATCTAGGTTGCTTCTGTTGCTTGCTGATTTAAATTATGTGATTCCTGTCTCTGCATAGATCCTTGTCTATCAGCTTAGGCCAGCGGTTGCCAACCTTTTGGACCTCAGAGACCACCAGTGGTCCGTGGACCACCGGTTGGCGACTGCTAGCTTAGACTATGACCTTAGGATAGAGTCCTGGAAATGGGATTATAAGGTCAGAGTCTCAAAGATTACGAGCCTTTTCAGGACCTTTTTTCATCTTGCCAAGTGGCTTTTGTGAAAGTACATACCGGCAGTGCAAGATTCAATTCTAAGGCCACTGGGCTATAAGGCCGAAGCTACACCAGTTAGGAGTGACTGGGGCGTAACTGAGCTTGAGGTAAGGGAGCAGTACCCCCAGACAGAGGAGCTGGGTCAGGCAGAGCGAGCAAAGTCCAGGCTCACAGAGACCACCAAAGCTGGAGGACACTCTAAGACATGAATTCTGGCCCTAGCCGATTTGGCTTAGTGGATAGAGCATCCGCCTGCGGACTGAAAGGTCCCAGGTTCGATTCCAGTCAAGGACACATGCCGGGGTTGCGGGCTTGATCCCCAATAGGGGACATGCAGGAGGCAGCCAATCAATGATTCTCCTCATTAATGTTTCTATCTCTCTCTCTCCCTGTCCCTGCCTCTCTGAAATCAATAAAAAAAATGTTTAAAAAAAATACATGAATTCTGGAGGATACAGCCACAGACGGAAAGAGAGGAGCCTTGCTGAGGCCATGCTGAGGTCCAAGAAAAAGCACAGCGAGTGGAGAAGGGTGTTGAGGGCCCCAGTGCTGTTCGTTCTGGAATATGAAGGTTGTTTGGGTATTTGGGCATGATGTACACTAGGGGTAAGTCTGGAGGAGGGCACTGAATTGATTTTTTAAAAAGACATTTAGGCCCTAACCGGTTTGGCTCAGTGGATAGCACGTTGGCCTGCAGACTCAAGGGTCCCAGGTTCAATTCCGGTCAGGGGCATGTACCTTGGTTGCGGACACATCCCCAGTAGGAGGTGTGCAGGAGGCAGCTGGTTGATGTTTCTCTCTCATCGATGTTTCTAGTTCTCTATCCCTCTCCCTTCCTCTCTGTAAAAAATCAATAAAATATATTTTTTTAAAAAGACATTTAGGAATGGACTATGGGTGGTGGTTCTAAGGCAGGCGAGAAGAAAGTAGTAGTAGAGGATGTTCTATTGTAAAAGGGGCATGAATATGTCAAAGAAGAGATCAGCTGGCCCATCTCATCTTGTTGGTTTCTCCTGCTTACTGAATGAGTCGTTTTTGTTGGAGAGCAATTTTTAAAAAATATGTATATCTTTATTGATTTCAGAGAGGAAGGAAGGGGAGAGAGAGAGAGAAACATCCATGAGGAGAGAGAATCATTGACCAGCTGCCTCCTGCAAGTCCCTCACTAGGGATCGAGCCCACAACCCTGGCATGTGCCCTTGACTGGAATCGAACTTGGGACCTTTCAGTTCACAGGTTGATGCTCTATCCACTGAGCCAAACTGGCTAGGGCCAATTTATTTTTTTTAATCTTGCTCATTTGACTATGTCAAGTGTCTTTAAATAATCACAATGGCTGATTCTTGATAGAATATGGAATGCCTTTCTTTTGAAACTGGGTGTAGTTTTTTCTGGTTACACACCTAAAACCATATGCTGTGTCACACCAGCAGCAGCCTCATGCATCCTGTGTTTACTGCGTCTCTTGATTGCATCATTTTTTCTTCAGCTTGATTTAATCTCGTGGTGGTTGTTTTTTGTTTGTTTGAATCTGATGGAGTTTAAAAAAATAAATTTAGTGTGGCCTCAGCCTGAGTGTTTATAAAGTCTACAATTGTGTGCACTCATGTCCTGGGCCTTCATATTCATTCACCACTCACTCACTGACTCACCCATAGCCCCTTCCAGTCCAGCAAGCTCCAGTATTCAGTACAGTAATAGGCTGTATCAGCTTGTAGCCTACGAGCAACAGGCTGTATCCTAGAGCCCAGGTATGCAGTAGGCGGTACCATCTAGGTTTGTGCACATACACTCTGTGATGTTTGCACAAGGATGACATTGCCTGAATCACCTATTTCTCAGAACGCACCATTAAGTAGCACATGACTGTAACAAGAAGGTAGTAAAGAGTTAGGGTCTGCCCTAACCAGTTTGGCTCAGTGGATAGAGCGTCGGCCTGCGGACTCAAGGGTCCCAGGTTCGATTCCGGTCAAGAGCATGTACCTTGGTTGCGGGCACATACCCAGTAGGGAGGTGTGCAGGAGGCAGCTGATCAATGTTTCTCTCTCATCGATGTTTCTAGCTCTCTCTCCCTCTCCCTTCCTCTCTGTAGAAAATCAATAAAATAAAAAAAATTTTTTTTAAATAAGAGGATAAAAATTCTGAAGTTTAGGATGCCGGGAGCCTGCTGTGCCCTGTGCTAGGATAGCCAAATAGGGAAGAGGAAGCCGTTGACTTAGGGAACATTAACTGGCCTCTGTCACTGCCCTGGCTGCCTTTCCATCTTCTCTCCTACTGAGTCTGCACTTGGCTTCTACTCTGAACAAACCAGCTTGTGTTCTTCCACTGGGAGCCTGCGTTCCTGGGGTCCGACCACCTGGACGGCCATGCCAGCCCCATCCCAATTCCAGCCCCAAGGATCTAAATCAGAAAACATTATTCCCTCCTCCGAGTAATTCTTCCTAACACTGATTACTCTCGGTCACTTACTGTTCAGTTCTTGTAGTTATCTCACACAGTATGTCCTCTTTGTCCTGTACTAGTATAGGAGTGGGACTTTGCTTTATGACTCTGTTTACTTCTCTAGTATTATATGTCTGGTGCAGTAAAAATATTTACTCTTGCCCTAGCTGGTTTGGCTCAGCGGATAGAGTGTCAGCCTGCGGACTGAAGGGTCCCAGGTTCGATTCCGGCCAAGGGCACACATGCCCGGGTTGTGGCCTTGATCCCAGTAAGGGGGCGTGCAGGAGGCAGCCGATCAATGATTCTCTCTCATCATTGATGTTTCCATCTCTCCTTCTCCCTTCTCTGAAATCAATAAAAATATTAAAATAAATAAAAGCTCAGTAACATGAAATTATTCCGGAAAGGGTGTGTGATGCCCTTATTTAACGCGCAAGTTTTATTGACTTCTTTTGAGTGAACAGCATGAGGAACTCAACTTTTATTACTGTAATTAAGGATGCCATCAGGAAGGGCAATGCGTGGTGACTAAGAAGGCATCTTTAGCCAACCACCAGCCTGACAGCACGTATGTATCTGATTATAAGGCTGGAACAGCTTTTCATTGTGTGTGTGTGTGTGTGTATGTGTGTGTGTGAGAGAGAGAGATGGGCATTTTCAGTGCTGGATCCTATGTGTGTAAGTGTAAGTATTCCATATATTGTGTTGTCCAAACTCTGAGACTATTTGAGAATGAAAAGGGGACACTATTAAAAATTTGCCAAGGCTGTCCTGGGCATGAAAGCAAGCACCCTATGATTTTATTATGGACAACTTTACCCATAGGTTTAAGGAAGCAACCCAAATCATAGCCACGGGGATTATTCGTCACTGTTTTTGAATAGCCAGCAGGAAGCTTTTCCAATAACTAAAGACATCATAGAACCATTGCATGCTGGGACTTAAAACTTCCACACTTTATCTCCACTATCAATAGGACTGGCCTGGAGGCCTGGCATTGGGCATGCTGAACTCACTGCCTAGTTACACAGGGGCAGCATTGGGTGTGGCAGTCAAGTGACAATTCTGGGTTTCTCAGCGCCTGTGCCATCTTCAAGGGAAGTTCATGAACATCCAGGCTGCAGCTTCTAGTACTGTTCTCTCAGCCACGTCCTTTCCCATTTCCCTCACAGTGATTAAGTTGATGAGGTCTAGGCTCAAAAATCTTAACTCAGTCCTTGGAACCCTCTTTTGGTGAGGATATTCTGAAGGAAAAGTTTCTCTGTCCAGGTGGTAGATGTTGCTGGTTTAAAAAAAAATCCGCTTTAGCCAGTTTGGCTCAGTGGGTAGAGTGTCTCCTGTGGACTGAAGGGTCCCAGGTTCAACTCTGGTCAAGGGCATATACCTCGGTGGCAGGCTCCTCCCTGGCCTGGGCCTTGGTCGGGGCTTGTGCAGGAGGCAACCCATCGATGTGTTTCTCTCACATCGATATTTCTCTCTTTCTTTCCCTTTCTCTTCTACTCTCGCTAAAAATCAATGGAAAAATATCCTCGGGTGAGGATTAACAACAAAAAAAATCCTTCATGTTTTGGGGGATGGGTAAATAGGAACTTTGTGTCCAATTTTGCTGTTAACCTAAAACTATTTTTAAAAGAATGTCTATATGAAAACTTTAGAAAATGAGTTAGTGCCTTAGAGAAAGGTTCTTAAATGGGCTCCTGGAATAACTAGGCGAAGACTTATTGAGAACTAAGTGTGTGCCAGGCTCTGTTTGGTGCACTTGAACTCATTTGCTCCTCACAGCACCCCATCATCCGAATTTTACAGAGGAAAGCAGGGCACAGAGAGGTGAGTACTTGCCCAAAAATCACAAGGCGAGGAAGGGCAGAGGCAGGATTCAAGCCCAACAGCAGAGGCACCAGGGCGGGTTGCTCTCAACCATCCCTTAAGGACACAGAAAAAGCAGTTACTGGTTTTGCAGAAAGAAAAGAAACAGAGCGCGCCACCTGCTGTGGCCACTGCTGCCTGCTGCCTCCCATGGGAACTCGAGGACTTTCCAAAGGGCTGGGAAACCCTGCTGAGGGGCCCCAGGGGAGTTTAGAGCCAGTCCCTCTTTAGTCAATCCCCTCGTTCTCTGGATAACAAGGCACGCACATGCTTTCAGAAGAGCACTTCACAGCCTCATCCTAACGCCTAATTATCCCAGGCCAAGCCTCACTAAATTGAAGGCAAAAAGGAGTCCATTCTGTCTCTTAAATGGCCGCCCGCAGGAAAACTTTATAGAATGAAATAATACGGCTCAACAGAATATGGCAAGAGCCAAAGCAGAGGGGAGGAAATAGACGCCATGGACAAAGAAGAAAGCTGTTCTAAGTGTTGCAGGTGGTAATGTTGCAGGTCGTTACTGAAGCCACAGCCAGTGCAAAGGAGAAGATGCGTGTGTCCCTGCCTCCTCCTTCCTCTGCCTGGGCTCATTCTCTGCTTCTTTTTCAGCCTCTGTGACGCGATCGTGTTTTAGAATTCCTGAACTGGGTGGACACGTCCCTTTCTGGAAATGTTGGCTGAACCCATGTTCCTGACCTGGGGGGGGAAAAAAATCAGTCTGCTCAATGGTAAGTCCATCTGGGGTTTACGCCTCACAGCTGCTTTCCGTGGCTTTGAATCAAGCTGGAGAAATCTCCCCGGATCTCAGGAACCACTTCATGCCTTTCACGACCTAACAAGACATCTCAGTCTCCTTTTGCCAACACAAGCAGAGGCAACCCTGTATTGGGCCAGGCCTGTTTCCCCAGCACATGTGCAGACATATGTATGGCCACCAAGCAGAACTATTTAAAGACACAGAACTAGAAAACAGTGGAGCAGAACCAAGCACACACACACACTCACATCCAACTGGCAAACAGATCTAAAGCTCTTTTCTGGAACCCTAAATTGCTTTAACACAGAGTCAGAACTAGAGGGGTCCCTCACTAAAATCCTTTGCTACAGAAGCCTGGATTTTTCTTTCCCAAGGTGGAATAAATAAATGCTGAGGTGAACTTTTTTTTAGGTAAACATGACAACTGAATGAAAAATAGAGCAATGGCAAAGGATTCTCTCTCTTTCATCCTGGAACACCATGGCTGCGGGTTCTCTCAAAGGCAGACCTAGAGGGTCTGGGGCTAAATTCAGGCCTGAGAGGCTGTTTCTGTTCAGGACTTCCACACCTTTGGAATGGGAATGGGCTTCAGAAGTCCCTGGCTGATAGATTTTTATGCAGTGAGTTCTGGTCCAGTGCTGATCGGCCTTCTAAGGGTTATTGAAACCCGAGCCCGGGGACACTTGGATGGGTGAACAGGATATAGGAAGCTCCATTTTTCCTTGTCATAATTCTAAAATATGTTGGGGGGAAGTTAACATTGCTACAAATACCACTTCCCTTCTCTGGCTAAATGGCTCCTCCCATCTTTTCCAGCCCTATTGTCCCCTGGTAGGGTGGTGCTGTCAGCCCCAAAGGAGTTGCATTTCAAGTCAGTCAAGTGTTCTATTCTTGGTAAAGCACATGCTATTGTAGAAGCTGTTTCAGGCTCATAGAATTTTAGCACTGGGCCTAGTTCCCTAGACCTCTGGGGGTGAGTAGGTGGGGAACCAGTGTGGACTGAATGCCAGCCAAGCCTGGCATGTTATTATTGTTTACGTCGGCGTTATTTAATCTTATTAACTGCCATTGTTACTCCCAGTTGCCAGATGAAATCAGGGTGCATGCACAAAGGTTCAAGTGACTAGCTCAAGGCTATGCAACAGCGGCTCAATTCTAGGTTAGACTCCAAAGCCTACACTCTTTCTGGTGAGAGTCTTAAGGGCTGCAAGGACAGTGGGACAATTAACTGCGGTCCACACTGCCCAGCACGACCTAATCAGTTTCCTAGCTTCGCTAGCAGGAACTCCCCTGCAGTTCATTAAACATATTCCAGGCGGCTGCCCCCACCTTCTTCCCTCTCTTTGAGGCTTGGTCCCTCACTTTCCTCCCTCGTCTCTCCCCTGGCCGGATCCCCTATTCCACTCCCTGTGTCCTCGGCTACAGGTGAGTCAGTCGTTCGGCCTGGCGCCATCAGATCCCGCAGCTGAGCTACCAGATGGTCTCCCTCCTCTCCTCCCAACCCTAGATGACACCAGATCTCACACGGTCCTCCCTAACCAGCTGGAGGTCACAATTGCCTCCCTCTCTGCACCCACCCCAGTAACATCAAACACGACCCGTGTTTTAGCCCTCCTCCCTTTTCCCGCCCCCTCCGTGCAGGCCTTGTCCAATCAGGGCTTGGCTCACGGGCCAAAGACGTCAAAAGTAACCAATTGTCTTTCTTAAGGTCCCCGCCTTTACGCTGAGGAGCAGCTCCGTCGACCAATGGGCTGTCTCCTGGGCGCAAGGAGCGCGCGGGGCTTTTAGAGTGGCGGCCGAGCGGCCCAATGAACCGCGGGTTTCCGAGGTTAGGGGCGTGGGAGCGGCGGTCGTCAGGGGCGTGGCGGCAGTTGCTTGGGCGGGCCCGGTAGCCGCGGGAGCTGCACTGGCCAGGGGTTCCGGCTGCTGTTCCATGAGCGCCGCGGAGCTGCAGGAACCGGACTGGGGGCGAGCTGGACCTTTGTAATCATCCACACACAGGTAAAGCCAGGGCCGAGCGAACCCCGCTAAGCCGGGATCGCGCCCCGAATCGGTCGGGTCAAACCCCTGAAACCTCGCGGTCCTCATCGTGGCTCGGCCCATCGCACCGCTGCCTGCGCGCCCGGGAGCTTCGGGGCCTGTCACCTGGCGCCACGGGCGTCCCGAGGGCCGATTCGCAAAGTGGCCGGGAGGGAGGCTGCTCGGCCCGCAGCGGGTACGCGTTCCTGAAAGCCCTTTGTCCCCTCCTGTCCCGGCTACCGAGGTTGGGGACATCCCGGACTGTAGCCTCTCGCCGGCCATCGCTCCATCGGTGCGCACTCTTGGGACCTCTGGGGAGGGCGGGTATGCTGGCTCAGGCTTGGTGACGGAGGTCCAGGATCCGCACCTGGAAGGAGAGGGCCAAGGGGCCCGATTGTAGCCCCGGGTATTGGCGCGGCCTCTGCGTTTCAGGGCTCCAGGGGTACACCTGGGACCGCTGGTTCAAGTTGTAGGAAGGCAGCTTTTGACCCCCTTGGAGACGCACTTACTGAGCTCGCCCGGGCTCCGAGCACTGTTCTAGGCACTTTGTGGGCTTTCCCACTAGGAGAGCTGTCCAGCAGGGGCAGGTGGCTGCCTGCCAGGCGAGGCAGCCAGCGCCCCGACCTTGGAAGTGTCCGGGCAGAGGTCAGATTACAGCCACCTGTCAGGGATGCTTAGGAAGGACTACCGAGGGAGGACTGCGGGACCCACCTGTGAAGCCTGTCGCCACTCAGGCGCGTTCCGGGTGACTTGCACGCCTTGCTTGGGAGGGATACTTCTGGGGTAGTTGGGAAGTGGATGTTGCATTCACCCATCATGAGTTTTGTGGTCTCAACTCTCAAGAGTGGGTGTAAAAGAGAATAGACTATGGCAGAAATACAAGGTTCATTTAATCATCATGGAACTCCTTGATTTGAACTGTGGACTGCCTGTCTTAATCATCCGACTCCTCTCATTCAGCATGTCAGTTTCACCTACATTCCATTAACGGGATGTGACCCGGCTCATGACAAGGATCTGGGGAGACTGTAGGTTGGACAGAGTTAATGTGACCTGTGGCCAGAGATTTTTTTTAAAAAATATATTTTATTGATTTTTCACAGAGAGCAAGGGAGAGGGATAGAGAGCTAGAAACATCGATGAGAGAGATACATCGATCAGCTGCCTCTTGCACACCCCCCACCGGGGATGTGCCCGCAACCAAGGTACATGCCCTTGACCGGAATCGAACCTGGGACCCCTCAGTCCACAGACCGACGCTCTATCCACTGAGCCAAACCGGTTTCGGCGTGGCCAGAGATTTTTGAGGGCCATTTTGTTAAAACCACATTAAGGCGAGTCCAAAAGAGAAAGCATACAGTATCAGTTGACTGCCCTCTGTCATATGAGATGACATAATAATCTCCTGAAGGTCAGGAGGCAGGGAACTTTGACAACACTTGCTGCCTGTTTTAGGATGAATTAACCTTTGAATAACCAGCCAGAAAGCAGATCAGTCGATACAGCTTGGGCTTGTGGCATTTTATTTATTTTTTATTTTTTGTTAATCCTCACCTGAAGATATTTTTCATTGATTTTTAGAGAGAGTGGAAGAGAGAGGGGGAGATAGAAACATCGATGTGAGAGAAACACATCGATTGGTTGCCTTTTGCACACACGCCGACCAGGGCTGGGGAACCTGCAACCAACGCATGTGCCCTTGACCGGAATCAAATCCGGGACCCTTCAATCCTCAGGCCGACGCTCTAGCCACTGAGCCAAACCAGCTAGGGCTGGACTTGTGGCATTTTAGAGCTGAAAACAGCTTAGGTAGAGCTCATCTAATCTTTCTCCTCGATGCACAGGTGAGGAAACTAAGGCCTGGGGCGGTCACTGGTCATCACAGAGCCAGGAGTAAAGGATGCTCTGTTGACTCTGGATCTGTCAAGTTCATGACTGTGTTTCACTCCCAGCCCATTTATCTCACTCTTGATGTTTAAATGCTAGGGGAGTCCAGAGAGGTTAGGGGCACAGATTTTGGTGTCATAGTGCCTGGAATTGAATCCTAGCCTTGCTTCTTTCTAGCCGTAACTTTGGGCAAGTTACTGAACCTCTCCAGGCCTCTGTTTGTTCATCTATAAAACAGGAATAATAATGGTACTTTAATTAAAAGGGTTTTTTGAATGGCACATGAGTTACTACATCTGAAGCAGTTAGTTTAGTGCCTGGCACAAAATAAGCATTATAGATTTGCTGAATACAATGTTCTGTTGCCCTTTTATACAGTTTGCTTCATGTCTACACCCAGTATTTTCTTTCATGAGTTTATTTTTCTCCCTGCATTCTCCCCTGCAGTTCATTAAACATATTCCAGGTTTTATTGTAGACATCTGTGGGGTTTTCCAAGTCACACTACATTTTGTTTATTTTTCTGTCTTTTATTAAATTAGGGCATTCATTTTTCTCTGTTAGTTTTTTCCTTGTAATTTACACTCTTTTTTAGACTCCAAATTTGTTTTATTCTTTTTAAAAAGGAGGGGAAATCCCTCCAAGTGCTAGTCTCCGATGATACCAATTTCCACGCGTTCTTCCAAATATCTCTTCCCTCTGCTTGGCCCTCCTTCCCAGTTGTCAGTGTGATGCAGCTCGATGATAAATGGATGAACATTTTTAGATTAAGATTTCATGAGCCACTGTATTAAGTGCTTTTCGGAAGTTCAGGGATCGTGTGTCAAATGCAGTTAAGCCAGTTACTTAGTCATTCGAGCAGCAGCAGCGCCTGCCTTGCTGGGCAGACACACAAGTGTGTGACTGGTCCTTGCTGCTAAGCCAGCTTGTTCACTGCTTTCTGTGTTTTTCCTGTTCTTTCCTTGAGCTTGAAATAAACCAGATGGCAAGTAACCATGGGACAACAATCTTCTCCTCTCATTTGAGTAGGGTACGTTCCCTCTCTTTTTATTTTCACCTTCATTTCCTTTATCACCTTTGCAGTTTTGATAGATACCTACTCTGTTTGCCAGCTAATTTAAAAAAAAAAAGATTTTTATTGATTTCAGAGAGGAAGGGAGAGGAAGAGAGAGAAACATCAGTGATGAGAGAGAATCATTGATCGGCTGCCTCCTGCACCACAGCCCCCCACTGGGGATCCAGCCTGAAACCCAGGCATGTGCCCTTGATCAGATTCGAACCCGGGACTCTTCAGTTCGCAGGCTGACATTCACTGAGCCAAACCAGCCGGGACATGTTTGCCAGCTAATTTAATTCCTTTTTATTTAGGAGATGCCTGTCACCTTTATTTCTTGCAGGAATCTGGTCATCTTTGGTTTTCCCTTCTCTGTTTTTACGTGTGTTCTAGAATAAACCAAAGATGATCACTGTTCATTAGTTGGCCCCTTCTTAAGAGTTGATTCTGAGGTTTGTTTTTTTGTTTGGGACATTCCAGAGCTTGGCCATCTTAGAATAATTGCTTTAGCTCCATTGTTTGTGTGTTAATAATGGGCCCCTTTCTCTCTATCTGGCTCTCTTTTTTCACAATGTCCTGGTGAAAGGGCTTCTCATTTACTGTTATTCTTTTGTTTGTTGTTTTGTTTTTTGTTAATCCTCACAAAAGTGCATTTGATTTTTAGAAAGAGCAGAAGGGAGAGGGAGAAACATCGATGTGAGAGAGACACATCGATTGGTTGCTTCCTGCACACACCCTGACCAGGGCCGAGAAACCTGCCCCCAAGGTATATGCCCTTGACCGGAATTGAACCCGGGACCCTTCAGTCCACGGGCCAGCACTCTATCCACTGACCCAAACCAGCCAGGGCTATTCTTTCATTCTTTACTCACACCTTCCTCCTGGTAATCTCTGGCAGTGCCCACAAGGAGTATAGGGGTTCCCCACACCCCTTATCCAGAGCACATAGCATTTCTTTGGTCCCATGGAAGACAGGGTCAGAGTCTGTCTTATTTTTTGCCTAAAACCTGGCTCTTTGAAAAGCCGTAGCAAAGAGAGACTTCCAATGTAATGAAACACCACGTGGCAGAACTCTGCTGTGACCTACTGCTTACAACATTCTGGTTCTTATCGCAGTGTGGGATCGCTGTCATATCTGCACATGTATTTTTGTTGTCCTGGTTCCAGGGCATCATGTTTCTGTATTAAACGTTTTCTGTTTATGAAATGGCTGGTGTGGACGGGCGGCCAGACCTGTTGTTGCCTTTGAAGCTTGTGCCCTGGACCCAGTTGGCTGATGCAGTTACACAAGGACCCATTCTCCGATCTTTTTAAAAATATATATATATATTTCTTTTTATTTTTAGAGAGGAAGGGAGAGAGAGAGAGAGAAACATCAATGATGAGAGAGAATCATCAATTGGCTGCCTCCTGCATACCCCACACTGGGGATGGAGCCCGCAACCTGGGCATTTGCCCTGACCGGGAATCGAACCCTGACCTCCTGGTTCATAGACTGATGCTCAATCACTGAGTCAGGCCGGGCTACGCCTGTGTCATAGGTTCGCCATCACTGATCTAGGCAAAGAGCTTAATTGGAGCACTGAGGTCGGTGGGTTTGCCTGTTTCTGATTCTCTTTTGTTCTCTGTACGTGAAGGTCCATTAAGTTCCGCAAACTGAGCATCTGGTGTGTGCCGGCGACACAGCTGTCCAGATTAACAAGTGTGTTTGGTTTGCTGCATAAAGATTATTTTACTTGTATTGTACATTAAAAACGTTTTAATGTTTTTAATTAAAAATAATTTTTCAAATAGGTAATACATTTATGTGATGAAAGGAAATATTCGAAAAGCACAAAAGGCTGGATGGTAAATATGTCTTTGTCCACCCGATTCTGCCACCTAGTTCTTTGTTTTTTTTTAAGATTTTTTTTTAACTTTTTTTATTTTTAATATATATTTTTATTGATTTCAGAGAGTAAGGGGGAGAGAGAGAGAGAAACATCAGTGATGAGAGAGAATCATTGATCAACTGCCTCCTACAAGCCCCCCACTGGGGATCGAGCCCACAACCCGGGCATGTGCCCTTGACCAGAATCGAACCTGGGAGCCTTCAGTCTGCAGGCTGATGCTCTGTCCACTGAGCCAAACCATCCAGGGCTCAACATGGTCGTAATGGTTTCTGTGGCTCCCAGAATCTTGCTTCTGTTGTGTTTCTCTCATTCCTTTAATGTGCCTTAACTGCTTTTCTTTACCTCTGAGTCTAATTGAGTCACCTTGAAATTGAATTGAATCTTCAAGATGTTAGTCAGCCAACCTAATCTAGAGTCGTGACTTTCTGGTGTTTGCTCATTGTTGGGTGGCCACATTATCAGTCAGTTGTGCCACAGATAACCGTGTTATGTAATATGAGGGGCAGGACACTCTGTCCAGTCTCTCTGAGGTATAAAAGAGAAGCTTATAGAAACTTCCCCATTTGTTTTCAGTTCCTCTAATATACACTCCTCTATGTGCTGTTTACCTAGTCATGTCGGTGAGAACACTAAATAACAAGCAGGAAGCCCTAACCGGTGTGGCTCAGTGGATAGAGCGTCGGCCTTCGGACTCAAGGGTCCCAGGTTCAATTCTGGTCAAGGGCGTGTACCTTGGTTGTGGGCACATCCCCAGTAGGGAGTGTGCAGGAGGCAGCTGATCGATGTTTCTGACTCTCTATCCCTCTCCCTTCCTCTCTGTAAAAAAATCAATAAAAATATATTTAAAAAAAATAACAAGCAGGAAGTCCAATATAGACTTGCCAAATTTTAATTTTTTCAAATAAAGAAAAAAAATCCTATCTCCCATTGTTACCATCATTTAAGAAAATATATTTTAACACCCAAAATGAGGGAAGATCATTGTGCCAGAGCAACCTTCTAAACAGAACATATTTCGATTGACTTAATGGGACTGAGGTGTTCGGGATCCATCCAGCTCTCTGAAGGGCCTTTAAGACAAACAGGTGCCTGCCTCACTCCTCTGTATTCCTAGAGCCTTACCCAGGGCCTGGCACAGAGAGGGTCCTGGGCCTCAATTTCCTCTTTTGCACTAGTAATAACTCACAGAATTGCGGCGAGTAGCAAAATGAGGTAGTGTCTGAGGATGTACTTTGTAAACAGTAAATTCTGTAATTGGTCTGAACTGTCAACACCAGTGCATGTTGTGACATGTTTGAGGAGTAACTGAGGTCATATCTTAAAATCACAAGCATTTGATAAATGTGGAGATATACAAATAAGAACGTTTATCATCGTCTAGTTCTGCTCTGTCATTTTAAAAGATATAGTGACTTGTGCCCTGCCGGTGTGGCTCAGTGGTTGAGCATCGACCTATGAACCAGGAGGTCACGGTTAGATTCATGGTCCGGGCACATGCCTGGGTTGTGGGCTTGATCCCCGGTGCGGGGGACATGCAGGGGGCGGCCTATCGGTGATTCTCTCATCATTGATGTTTCTATCTCTCTCTCCCTTCCTCTCTCTGAAACCAATAAAAATATATTTTTAAAAAGATATAGTGACTTGTTAGCATCAGCCAGAGAATACTCATGTGTGGTTCACAAACCTAATATTCTCTCTGGGTGGTGATAGAGAAGCTCATGGCCTGGAATGGGACAGGGGTGTACATGTGCTCACAGGCAGGGCCAGGCTGGACTGAGTGGGCTTGAAGACGCAGATTGTGGCTTAGACCCAGTCCTCCAGCCTTGTTGGATAAAGCAGACCCCACCTTTGCCTTCTCTGGTGAGCACACACTGCCTAGTTAGCATTGTGTCTGTGTGTTTAACTTTTTTAAAAAAATATATTTTATTGATTTTTTACAGAGAGGAAGGGAGAGGGATAGAGATTAGAAACATCGATGAGAGAGAAACCTCGATCAGCTGCCTCTTGCATACCCCCTACTGGGGATGTGCCCACAACCAAGGTACATGCCCTTGACCGGAATTGAATCTGGGACCCTTGAATCCACAGGCCGACACTCTATCCATTGAGCCAAACCAGTTAGGGCTGTGTGTTTAACTTTTATTATAATAGCAGGACATTTACTATTCCCATGTAACAGGTAAGGGAACTGAGGTGCGAAGAGGCTAAACTTGCCCAAAGTCCCACAACCAGGAAATGGTAGAGCTGGGCTTCGGGCCAGACCTGACCTTCTCCCAAGCCTGGGAATTTATCCACCCTGTTGTGAGCGGCCTCTCGACCCCAGCATCAGTGCACACCCACAGAAAGCATCTCCGCGAAGCAGAAATCTTTGTGACGCCAATTGCCCTGCCCTGTTCCCACAGACCTGTTTCAGATACCGCAGATATCTGAGAAAGCATTTCTCTGTTTCCCTTGGATGTGGAAAAGGATTCCTATTTTATAGTGACACGTACATCTCAGTCTAGGTTAACCTAGGATTAGTTCTAAACAAATTTATATTTTCCGGCCCAGCTGGCGTGGCTCAGTGGTTGAGCATCAACCTATGAACCTGGAGATCACGGTTTGATTCCCGGTCAGGGCACATGCCCAGGTTGTGGGCTGGATCCCCAGTGTGGGGTGTGCAGGAGGCAGCCGCTCAATGATTCTCTCTCATCATTGATGTTTCTATCTCTCTCGCCCTCTCCCTTCCTCTCTGAAATCAATAAAAAATATATTTAAAATTTTTTTTATATATTTTCTGAATCATATACGTTCATGTCGGATGAAAAATACCATGGACATGTTTGTTGCATTGGATGTGTTGGAGTGAGTAGCAGAAAGCATGAGCCGTCCAGTGATATTTGCAGGTTTATCTGAACGCCAACAGTCAATGAGTGAATCCCATCTCCCTTCTCTTTGGGGACCTTTCGTTCTGGTGCCTCAAACAGCCTATTTTTGCTCTGAATTCTCTTTATTCGTGAACAGTTTCTGAAGTAGAGTGATAATTCTTTGAACCTAGTAAGAAGTGCTTTGGACAAGCAGGGAAAAGGGAAAAAGAAATACGGCATTGGACATTAGTTTCTACAAGTGATAGAAAACGGAAAGCTTTCATTGTGATGGATAGTCATTTGCCTGAACTTTGAGATAGTCTTTAAACTCTCCAAAAGCTGCCGACAGCCCAGGCCACATTGAGCTTGCTCTTCGTCTGAGCACGGCAGTTACTCATGAAGACCTGTACCTCTCGACTCAGCCCTGTGCAATAATCTCAGAAGAAAATTTTGCTCAAGGGACCAGAGTAGTGATACGTTAGGCCTTTCCCACAGAGTCAATAAATATTTACAGAGTGCCCACTGAGTGCTCAAGACCATAAATTTAAACTTGTATAGAATTTACACATGAGGCCCTCGCTGGTTTGGCTCAGTGGCTAGAGCGTTGGCCCATGGACTGAAGGGTCCTGGGTTCGATTCCAGTCAAGGGCATGTACCTTGGTTGCAGGCTCCTCCCCGGCCTGAGCCCTGGTCTGGGCACATGCAGGAGGCAATCAAAGTGTCTCTCTCACATCGATGTTTCTCTCTATCTCTCCCTCTCCCATCCACTCTCTCTAAAAATCAATGGAAAAATATCCTCGGATGAGGATCAACAACAACAACGGAAGAATTTACACATGAGGATTGAATTAGACGGGCATAGACAGAGTCCCCAACAGAGATGACTAGTAAAGGGACATGAACTGCCACAGTCATGGAGCGATGAGACTTTCAGATCCTTAGGATGTGAGAGGGTCTTTGCACACGCGAAGGTGTGAGATGGTATGATTGTCAGGGCCTGGCGGGGATGTGCCCCCCCATGAAGGTTCCCGTGTGGTTCAGCAGGTTGAGCAGAACCGTCTAGATGCCGTTGAGGGCTTGCAGTGACGTTCAGCTGGTGAATGACAGTGCTTGTCCAGCGTCCCATGGATCAGGTTACACCTACTCACACCCCCTGCCACATGTTAGCCCCTCAGGTTGCCAGCCCAGCACGTGTGCGACACACATGTAGTGCCATCTTCCAGGCTGATCTCTGGAATTCCTTTGTAAGCAAAGGCCCGCAGCTTCATTCCACAGTGACTCACTCCTTCTGCTCCCAAACCTGTCCCTCTTGTCCCGTCTGCCGGTCTCCTGACTGCCCCGCATTCCTGGCCTAGCCTCGGCCTCTGAGCCCAGCCCAGTCTGCGCCCACCCCTCCTTCTCGTCTGTTCCATGTCTTGCTGTGGCTTCCCAGGTCTCTGAGGCCACCTCCTTCTCCTTCTGTCTCCTTGGTTTGAATTCCCCTTATATTTATAGGTGGTACTTCAGGATTTCATAGATTTGCACTGTTTTCCTAATTATTTTATGAGTGCCCTGCATTATGCTTTTTAAAAATAAATTCTTATTGATTTCAGAGAGGAAGGGAGAGGGAGCGACAGAGAGATAAACATCAATGATGAGAGAGAATCATTGATCAGCTGTCTCCTGCACACCCCTCACTGGGGATCGAGCCCACAACCCAGGCATGTGCCCCTGACCGGAATCGAACCTGGGACCCTTCAGTCCGAAGGCTGACGCTCTAGCCACTGAGCCAAACCAGCCAGGGCCTGCATTATGCTTTTTTCATAGCCCCAACAGAGCTCAGCATGAAACTGATATTTTGGTACCCACGGGGAGTGGGGTGAAATGTCAGAAAGGGAGTGTAGTTTTACAAACGTCCCCCCAGCGTTATTGACACCCTTTTGGGGGGCGGGGGGAGAGGGGGTGTCTGTCCTCTTTATGTATAAGCCATGGCATTATCCACCAAGGCTCTCCCAACTTCCACGGGTAAATCAGTTCTGGGGAAATGCGATCACTCTCCCAATGATGGAGAAGCATTTACCTCATTTCTGATGAAATCATCTTCCTTGGTGGCTGCTCCCTCCCAGGACACGCTGCCTGGGGAAGGAGTCTCTGGGCGAGGAAGAGCTTCTGGAAGTGAGCGAGTGGCTGACGCTGCTCCGTGGGCCGTGCACCTGCTTCAGGGTGTGGAGCGGGCACAGTGGGTTTATCTGCTGGAAGGCGGTGCGGGTGAGGGGCAGCCTCTCTGGGAAAGGAGGGGCCCCTCGGCAGGAGAGGGGGGTATGTGTCAGGACTGTGCACTGCCAGGACCCCTGTTAGCACACACACAGGGTCACACCTTGAAACTGTTCATGGAACTTGACAATGGACCCTTATTACTCGGGGATTTATCAAGTCCGTGTTACAAGAATCAAGAGTATGTCCTGGGACTAATTTCAAACTTGGAGGAGGCCCGAGCAGTTAATCAGCTAGCTGTTTCATTGTGCGTGAGGTCTCTGTGTGTGAGGAAAGAGTGTCTTTTGCAGTAATTTCTATCTATTGGATTGGGGAGTTGACTAAGGCAACATGGAGGAGAGTCCGGGAGTGGTGATGGTATAGCTCAGTGGTCGGCAAACTCATGAGTCAGCAGAGCCAAATATCAACAGTACAGCGATTGAAATTTCTTTGGAGAGCCAAATTTTTTCAACTTAAACTTCTTCTAACGCCACTTCTTCAAAATAGACTCGCCCAGGCCGTGGTATTTTGTGGAAGAGCCACACTCAAGGGGCCTAAGAGCCACATGTGGCTCGCAAGCCGCAGTTTGCCGACCACGGGTATAGCTAATATTTGGGCGCTTAGCTGAATCGCAGAGGCAAAGAGACCAAGCCAGTAAACATCTGTGCACAGAATCCAGTTTGTATTGTGCTAACAAGCAGCTTGGGAGCGTTCGCCTCGTTAGCTGATTATGGTCTCTCGGTTGGAGCTCGCTGGGTAACAAGGGACCTTTTGAAAGGATGTGGCGCTTTTCTCTCGCCTCTGCAGGCCAGGGGTGTGCAACTGCTGAGTCACCGGAGGTCATCTGGGCCTGTCCCCTCACAGTGCGGGGTCTGGAAGTCAGATCAGGGTCACAGGTCGGTTCCCTCTCTTGGGCCCTGAGAGGAAGTCTGTTATCTTTGATATTATCTACTCCTCTCCTACCGTCTGGTGGCTCCTGGGCTTAGAGACGCATCACCCCAATCACTGCTTTCATCTCCCTTCCCCTCTGGCTGTCTGCGTCTATGTCCAAATCCCCTCTTCATATGAGGACGCCAGTCACGGATTAGGGCCCCTCTAATCAGCATGACCCCATTGTAGCTTGCCTATATCTTCAATGAGTCTCTTCAAATAAGGTCATGTTCACAGGTTCTACATGGGCATGGATTTTAGGGGGACACTTTTTTTTTTTTAATACTAGAGGCCCCATGTACAAAATTCGTGCAAGGGTAGGCCTTCGCAGCCCTCCGCCCACTGGTCGTTCCGGAAGGTCTGTCCACCGTCCGATCTAATTACCATATTAGCTCTTTATTTTATAGGATATTTTTATTGATTTCAGAGAGGAAGGGAGAGGCAGAGAGAGATAGAAATATCAATGATGAGAGAGAATCATGGATCAGCTGCCTCCTGCACGCCCCACACTGGGGATCGAGCCCACAACCCAGGCATGTGCCCTGACTGGGAATCAAGCTGTGACCTCCTGGTTCATAGGTCAGTGCTCAACCACTGAGCCACACCAGCTGGGCAGGGGGACACTATTTACCCCACTACACTAGGTAGTGAGTTTTCAATGCTTAAAGTCTCCGCTCAGATTTTTCTGTCTTCATAGTCAGTTTTGGGTTGTCAGGGAATATTAATAATTCAAGGCCGATGCAGGTAGAATGAACATGACGGAATTATTGGCATCAATGGCACAGCTGAAAATGCATGACTGTGGGACTTATTATTTTTAAATATATTTTTATTGATTTCAGAGATGAAGGGAGAGGGAGAGAGAGAGAGAGAAACATCCATGATGAAAGAGAATCATGGATAGGCTGCCTCCCGCACGTCCCCTACTGGGGATCGAGCCCACAACCTGAGCATGTGCCCTGACCGGGACTCGAACCCTGACCTCCTGGTTCAGAGGTCGATGCTCAAACCACTGAGCCAGCCGGGCGGGCTGTGGAACTCATTTGAGGGAAGAAGAACTCATTTGAGGGCTGCAGTTCTTGTGAATTGTGTGGTTCCGAGGCCCCCAGTGGCTGGGCAGCGGCTGTCTTCTGTTACCCAGCTCCGAGCTCCGAGCGTTGTTCCTGTGCTCTTCAGCCAAGGACTGCAATTCTATCCCTAGAATCTCAGAAATTTTGAGCTTCAAGAGGTCTTGGGTATTATCTACTTCTCATGTAACCCTCTTGTTTTACAGATGAGGTCTTTAGGGCCCGGAAAGGTCAAGTGGCTTGTTCAAGGTCACCGGCGTGGAAGGGGCAGAGCAGGCCCTGACACCCAGGCCTCAGAACCCCTGGAGGAGAGCCTGCGCCCGCCCCGTGGCCCTGTCTCTCCCTGCATCTGGGCCTCCATTGTAAAATGTCGCTCTTGGCCCAGACAGAGAATCCCAGGCCCCGCCCTGGTGGGAATGCCAGTCCGGCGTGTCTCAGACCGAGGGCCACCCTGAGAGCTCCTTTACTGTTGGGTGCTTGGCAGCACCTTGCGTTCCTTTGTTAATGTAGAGGCTACAAATGGAATTTTAACTGTGAGTTCCAGCATCTAAATTCCGCTCACAGCCCTAGCCGGTTTGGCTCAGTGGGTAGAACGGCAGCCTGCAGACCAAAGGGTCCTGGGTTTGATTCCGGTCAAGGGCACGTACTTGGTTGCAGGCTCCCCCTGCCCCCCCCCCCCCCGGGCCTGGGCCCGGGCCCTTTGGTGCTCCTGCAGGAGGCAACCAATCAATGTGTTTCTCTCAAATCGATGTTTCTCTCTGTCTTTCCCTCCCTTCCACGCTCCCTAAAAATCAATGGAAAAATATCCTCAGGTGAGGATTAAAAAAACCACAAAAGATAAATTCCATTCATAAAGTGACTGAGGGGGGAGCCAGTGAGGTGTGCGGCTGATGGTCTGACTGATCAGGCAAGTACAGGGGGCAGGGGGCAGGGGGCAGGGGGCTGGGGCGAGGCTTCCTTTCTATCCTCAGCATTCCCGCCCCTCCAGCCATACTGGGTGACTTCCCTATGGGCTGCCTGATGTTCATTTTAACTGGATTTCACCTGCTTGTAAAGGGGACAGGGGCACACAAAATAGTGCAATGGAAGCTGAGTTTGTTATGTCTGGAGCAAATCCAGAATATTAATATGTAGTGGCAGGTTGATCTTGGAAAGAAAGAACAACATAAAATAAAATGCAGCAAGATAATTTTAAATTAATTTTAAGAGTTTTCTTAAATTGCCAGCTACTTATTGGCTTAATACACATTCTCACACTTAAACATACTTGTAAATCCTAAGGCCCAGTTTTAGGTCTAGCTGCTCTGTAAGTCCTTCTGTGGTTAATTATTTCCTGGACTAATTATTCCTGTCCCCACATTTCTAAAGTATATGTAGCCTTAACAGAAACTTCTTTTCTACCCCGTTAAGATGAGAATTCTACTTCATTTCAGTCCCATACAATGCTTAGCATAGTGCTAGGCACACAGTAGGTCCTCAAGCCCACTGAAGTTCAAGGGCGGTGACCCTGGTGACTGCGGTAGAACTGCCCTTCTCTTCGGGAATTCAGGTTCGAGCCCTGAATCAAGGCTGCATATTTGGACCAGAGTCATTACAAACCTCTCATAGGATTGCCTTCACTAAATTGAATTCAATTTTAAACCCTTGTCATTTTTCAAGGGTTGAGTAAATTAATTCTCTATTGCATTTGCTATTTAAAAAGGTTGTAGGAGGGCACTGCCTATCACTTCACTCAAGGTCCTCTTTTGTCAAGTCCCACGGATTTTTTTTTTAAAAATAATTCCGTGCCTGAAAAGCCCTCCTTCCCCTGAGTGTCTGTCATGCTTTCTGGGGTAAGAACACAATACACGTTAGCTCTCTCCATTTTGGAGAACTGTGGGTCTAAATGGGTTTCCCTCTTCCCCCAGGCTGTCAGAGACCGCAAACGTGTTCTGGGTTTCATCAAATAGGTAATGGTGTAGGATGGCATAGGTACTTTCCTTGTTCAGAGTTTCTTTTTGTTAATCCTCGCCCGAGGATAGTTTTTCCACTGATTTTTATTTTTATTTTTTTTAATATATATTTTATTGATTTTTTACAGAGAGGAAGGGAGAGAGATAGAGAGTTAGAAACATCGATGAGAGAGGAACATCGATCAGCTGCCTTCTGCACACCCCCTACTGGGGATGTGCCCGCAACCAAAGTACATGCCCTTGACCGGAATCGAACCTGGGACCCTTGAGTCCGCAGGCCGACGCTCTATCCACTGAGCTAAACCGGTTTCGGCTTCCACTGATTTTTAGAGAGCGTGGAAGGGAGGAGGAGAGACAGAGAGAAAGAAACATCGATGTGAGAGAAAGATACTCAACTGGCTGCCTCCTGCACTTGGCCTGACCAGGGCCAGGGATCAAACCTGCAACTGAGGTACATGCCCTCAACCTAATCAAACCCGCGACCCTTCGGTCCACAGGCCAACGTTTCTTAATTTTTTCTTGGGTTTTGCTTGTTGCTATTTTAAAGTTCTTTTTTTCTAGCAAAACCAGTGGACACAGACAGCGGGGGTGTGAGGTCTTGTGCTTGGGGGGGAGGGGGTTGCGGGGGAGAGGTCAATGGGGGGCAAAAGGAGACTCATACTTTAAACACTAAAGACTTTTTTTAAAAGTTCTTTTTTTCTAATAACAAAAATATTTGTAGTCATTAGGAATTTTGGAAAAGAAAAAAGAAAGAAAAATTGCCTACAATCTAATAACCCAGCAACTGTAGCATCCATAACGATTTGGGCGTATAGTATTTCCTTCTGTGTCATTAGAAATTGCAGACTCACGGAGTCTGGAAATAACAGTGGCTTACACATGCAAGGGTTTATTCTCTCACGTAAAAGAAATCTTGAGGTAGGCAGTCTAGGTCTGATATGATGGCTCCATTAAATCATCAGGAACTCTAAGCTTCTTTCTTTCGACTCTGCTGTCCTCTTAATGTGGCTCCGAGAGTGACCGCGAGGCCACTTCATGGCCCCAGATGACTGCTGGGTTGCAGCCATGTTACTGCATCCCAGGGATGCAGGGAAGGAAAAGGGCCGAAGAGTTAACTCCCGGCCTTTTAAGGAGTCTCCCCAGAAAGCAGACCAGCCCCTCCAGACGTGGCCAGAATGTAGTCCCATGGACTCAGGACCCACCTACTGCGCAGGAGGCTGGGGTCTGAAGTGTTTATTTTCCAACCAGGCACATGCTCCAGGTTTTTGTTACAAGGAAGGAGAGATGTCTTTTGGGGAAGCAATCAGCAGACTGCCACAGTTCTTTCCATATCACATATCTCTTCAGTGTTTTATGGAAGCTACCTCAAATAGTTTGTGGAAAGAGTTAAGTTTTAAACAAACATCAGTGTAAATATCCATAAGTAAAGGGCATTACCATTTTGTTATTTGTCACTCTGCTTTTCCATAATCCTTTTCTGGGAATTTATCACTTATACCAATAGTGTATGTTTTGTTTTGCTTTCTAATATATTTTTACTAGCGGCCTGGTGCACAAGATTCGTGCACTGGGAGGGGGCCCTCAGCCCGGCCTGCGCCCTCTCGAAGTCCAGGAGCCCTTGGGGGATGTCTGACTGCTGGCTTAGGCCCGCCACTGCCGCTGTGCTTGCCAGCTGTGAGCCTGGCTTCTGGCTGAGCGGCGCTGGGAGCACACCGACCACCCAGGGGCAGCTCCTGCATTGAGCGCCTGCCCCCTGCTGGTCAGTGTACATCATAGCAACCGGTCATTCTGCCATTCGGTTGATTTGCATATTAGCCTTTTATTATATAGGAGAGGAAGGGAAAAGGATAAAGAGATAGAAACATCTTTTGGCTGCCTCCTGCATGTTCCCTACTGGGGATCGAGCCCACAACCTGGGCATGCGCCCTGACCAGGAATTGAATCGGCCACCTCCTGGTTCATGGGTTAATGCTCAACTGTTGAGCCACACCAGCTGGGCAATCTATGTTTTGAATTTCAGTCAGCACAAACTTACCCAGGGCTAGAAGGGACCTTAGTCAGATTTCTCTAAGGTTTGCTTATTCAGATGCCTGCAGGACCCATTCAGGTACCATAAATGATAAGGAGGCCAGGGGTCAGTGTTGAGGACAATGATAGGGAGTGGTGGGGACTGTGGCAACCAGGAGAGAGGATGCTCTGTGCAAAAGGGGTAGCAGCCACTCAGCAGCATTCACTGTTGCTTTTTTGTTCCCAAGAGAAATCAGAAATCCAGATTTTTATATGAAATCTGGCACTTAGAACTTAGCAGCTAATACATTTAAATTTTAAAAATGCCAACCAAAGGCAACACCATCCCGTGGGCTACCAGTTTAGGATCCACCCCTTGTTTCTCAGTTGGCAGCGAAGCCCTGAAGAGGTCCAGTGGCTTCTGGGGCCAGAGACTTTGCTGGTCTTCTGTGGCTAATTCATCTCAAAATACAAAGACATACTACACATTTGCAGTTGAGCAAGACTACTCCAAAGGTTCATTGAATCTCCCCTTCAACTGCCTTTCGTTTTCTGTTTAAATCATTTTGGGGTGGCGGAACCCGAGAATATTGGGCTGGAACCCCAGCTCCACGGTTTCACAGCTGTGTGACCTGGGGCAAGCCTTTCATCTGTGTCTCATCTGTGCTTCCTGCACCATCCGTTTTCTTTCTTGCTTGCTTCTCTCTCGCTCTACTCTTCTTGCTTTCAAGTGGCACAGTGTGGTGATTAAGACAAGGATCGCTTCTCTATCTACTAGCTGTGTGGCCTTGGGCAACTTACTCAAGTTTTCTGTGCCTCACAGGGTGTGGTAAGGATTCAGTGTGTTAATATGTGTAAAATACACAGAACACAGCTTGGCACGCAGTGATATATAAACAAGGTTCTCTCTTTTTTTTTTTTGTCTCCTCTGCTGCTTTGAAAGGTATGGAGCCCTGGCTAATTTGGCTCAGTGGCTAGAGCGTCGGCCTGCAGACTGAAGGGTCCTGGTTTTGATTCCGGTCAAGGGCACATGCCCAAATTGCGGGCTCGATTCCCAGTAGGGGGCATGCAGGAGGCAGCCGATCAATGCTTCTCTCTCATCATTGATATTTCTCTCTCTCTCTCCCTCTCCCTTTGTGAAATTATTAAAAATTTATTTATTTTTTTTAAATGAAAGGCATGGATCTCCAGCTCAGTGTGCCTGGCTCTGGCTCTCCGTCTCGCGGGAACACTTTTAGCTCCTGGTTCCTCTCCACAGCCAGCCTCCTACCCCCAGTCTGGACCCAGACCCGCCAGCTGTGCACACTCCCTACCCATTACTTCTAGTCTGTGCCATTATTTTATTTTTTCTGTCACCACTTATCCCCGCTATGCCCTCTTCCACCTCCACCCACCCCTGACTGCTGTCTTGACCTAAAGCCTCATTAAGTTATGTCATTGGTTAGACAGAGGCAATACCTTTCCGGCGTTTCTGAAGATTATGTTACGAGATAAAGGGGAAAAGCAGGGCGAGTTTGCTTTAGCCAGAGTTCTGAGCGCAGCAGATAACTTGTCCTGGAAACCAGAAAGAGCCATCACTCTGTGGGTTGGCAAAGGTTTCCCCCAGCAGGTTTGTTCAAACGGCCAAGAGTGTGGCACACATGTTAATTACAGAAATTGTCTTTTCCCCTACAGACTTAAAATGCAGAGAGATGTAAATGTGCTTGTATTTCAATTAAATTGCTTCCTTCTTGTCCCCAATCTTTTCAGCTTTTAGGTAAATCTGAGTAAGAGATCTGACCTGCCCGGCCCAGCTGTACAACATTTCAAGTTCATATTCCCACCTAGAGAGGAGCAAAGTACATAGGTATGTATTGTCCGGACTCTTGTCCAGTTTACTGCTTTTTTAAAAAAATATATTTTTATTGATTTCAGAGAGGAAGGAAGTGGGAGAGAGAGATATAAACCAGAAACATCCAGGATGAGAGAGAATCATTGATTGGCTGCCTCCTGCAAGTCCCCCACTGGGGATCAAGCCCGCAACCCGGGCATGTGCCCTTGACCGGAATCGAACCCAGGACCCTTCAGTCCGCAGGCTGACACTATCCACTGAAGGCAAACTGGCTAGGGCTATTTTATCTTTTTTACTTGATAAGTCTACTCTGGACCAACAGGGGAACTGGTGAAGCCACCTGCTGCTTTCTCTGTTCTCTTCCCGACAAAGGGGGCAAGAAAGAGCCCCTGTCTTGGGTCCCTAGCACCAGCGTCAGATCAGAGAAATTTTGGAGTTCCTGCTCCATCTTGTTTTGAGCTCTTTCCTCGCTAGACTTAAAGATCCACGTTAACAAGCTGAATCATCTTGGATGTTTGTTTCTCGTTGGCTTGACTGGCCCAGGTGGCCGGGCTCTGATGAGGTGAAGGTCCGGGGCCATAGGTTGAATGCTGGCACTAACTGTAACCTTAGCCCTAACCCCTTGGAGAACTGATGAACCCGACAGACCCCCTCTCCAGAAAGCTGTGCATTACCCAGACTGCCACAGGGTTCCTGGGACCCAGAATCCTTTAGGGACCTACACACTCCAAGTTAAGAATCCTGTTTTAGGCCCAGCTGGCATGGCTCAGTGGTTTAGCATTGACCTATGAACCAGGAGATCACGGCTCAATTCCTGGTTGGGGCACATGCCCAGGTTACGGGCTCGATCCCCAGTGTGGGGTATGCAGGAGGCAGCCGACCAATGATTCTCTCTCATTGATGTTTCTATCTCTCTCTCTCCCTTCCTCTCTGAAATAAATAAAAAATATGTATATTTTTAAAAAGAATCCTGCTTTAGGAATTCATAAGCAGCTAGTCGGTAGGGGGACATGTCTCCAGAGGTTGAGTTTCAGGGAAACTGCCAACTCTCTAAAGTTCAAAGGTGGCTGCACTGAACGTGTATTTAGCGGTCTAGCCTGGATGGGAAATCGTGTTAGATAAATCTTTCAAAGTTGTTTTCTTTTTTTTTCTTTTTTAATATATTTTATTGATTTTTCACAGAGAGAAAGGGAGAGGGATAGAGAGCTAGAAACATCGACGAGAGAGATACATCGACCAGCTGCCTCCTGCACACCCCCCACCGGGGATGTGCCCGCAACCAATGCACATGCCCTTGACCGGAATCGAACCTGGGACCCCTCAGTCCGCAGACCGACGCTCTATCCACTGAGCCAAACTGGTTTCGGCCAAAGTTGTTTTCTTGCCCTGATGGTGGACAGCGGGTGAAGGAGCTGCGATGTTTGCTTGCCATCCTCACTGAGTTGGGAGCCCTGCCAGGGAGCAGTGTGGGTAGGTCCTGCATTTGCCAAAGTCACCTGGACTTTGGCTAATGCAGGACCTACCCACACTGCACCCCCTCTGGCCTTGCTGTGGGTCTCGAGAGAGTTCCTTCTGTTATGCCCCAAAACTGTCTTCGGAGATTGTTTTGTCCCGCCTGTTCTGTTCTGTCTGCCCGGGTGGCCGCCAGAGCTCTGGTGCTGTTTTTAGCAGAGGCTACTGGAAGCCGTTCCAGGGGAAGCCGTTGCCATGGCTACCTTGGCTGGGAGAGTTCCCTTTTTCTCCTTTTTTGTTAGCTTGTGGTTTCCCTGATTCTTAAGGTGCCGGCTGATGTTCTGCTTTTTTGCTAAGCAGCAAGGAAAAGACTGGATTTCTGTTGCTTTTGTTGTTGCTGATGTTCGTTTTGTGTGTGTGGAGGTGTGTGCGCTCGCATGTGTGTCTTGGAGATGGGGTAAAGCGACCTCAGAAGATGAACTATCAGGAGAGCTTGGGCAAAGCCAGATGTGCATGCGCAGTTTTCTTTTCTTTTTTAAAAAAAATATATTTTATTTTTTACAGAGAGGAGGGGAGAGGGAGAGCGAGTTAGAAACATCGATGAGAGAGAAACATCGATCAGCTGCCTCCTGCACACCCCCTACTGGGGATGTGTCCGCAACCAAGGTACATGCCCTTGACCGGAATTGAACCCGGGACCCTTGAGTCCACAGGCCGACACTCTATCCACTGAGCCAAACCAATTAGGGCAGTTTTCTTACTCCAATTTTTAATTTTGGCTTAGCGATTGAATGTGGTCCACTTTTAGCCTCTTTTGTAATAGTAGGGGGGACATTTGCTGAGCTTCCTTCCCCAGGAGCAGGGATCCCTGCGACTTGGGCTGGGTCTGAACTTTACACCGGTGCCCTGAGGAGCAGATGGCTGAGTCAGACCCAGGTGGCTTTATCTCATTCTGCTCTAAAAATAGAGTGGTGGAGCCAGCAGGCAGTATGGCCACACCTGGGGGCCATCGCAGTCCCATTTCACATCTGTGTCCCGGCTGTAAACGGGGCCCTTCACACACCTGGCGCACCACCTGTGGGTTAAGTCTGCAGGGATCCGAGGCTCCTGTGCACAGACCTCAGGGTGCCCCTCCTGGTGCCACTCGTCCTCTCTGGCGCCTTCTTTCTCCCACTCCCCGAAGGCTCCTATTCTCAGCATTTTCCAGTTTGCTTATCTTAGAAGGTCCATTACGTTTAAATAAAACAACACCTTCCCCCGCTTATCAGTGCTCAGGACTGTTTGTGATTTGGGGTGTTGCCGGTCCACGGGAGGCCGCGGGGTGCCGATGGCAGGCCACCTGGGCGGGCCCTGTGGACACATCTGGATATGACATGCCATTGCTGGGTTTGTCGCCTCGAGTGCGGGCTCCACCCGCCTCACTGAGCTCTGAAGGTATGCCTGTGCCTCTGGCTTCCCAGGTCAAGATGAACGCCATGCTGGAGACCCCCGAGCTCCCGGCCGTGTTTGACGGGGTGAAGCTGGCCGCAGTGGCCGCCGTGCTGTACGTGATCGTCCGCTGTCTGAACTTGAAGAGCCCCACTGCCCCGCCCGACCTCTACTTCCGGGACTCGGGCCTCTCGCGCTTCCTGCTCAAGTCCTGTCCTCTTCTGACCAAAGAGTGAGTAGACCTCTCACCTGCCGTAGGCCCGCCTGCTGCGCTCTTTGGCTTGAGCGATGTTCAAAGAACCTTCTCCCATGTGTCTTCAAGGCCACCATGTAAAACGGTGTCGTGGCTGATAAAATAGCCACAGTCTCCATAGAAGTCTGTGTTTTGAATCCCGGGGGGTAGGAGACAGAATCCGACCTTGGTTGCCTGGAGTCATCATTCATGACAAGGACTTTGCAGAAAGCGGCCGTCATTTATTTTTAGGTAGATACAGAAAACTTGGACAACATTCTAGCCCTTTATCAAATGGTCTGTTGCCAGTTCTGTTGCTAAGACCGAAAAACTATCCTTACCCCAAATAATCTAAATAATAAAAGCATAATATGCTAATTAGACCAGACGGCCGAACAGCGGACCATCTGGACGACCTTCCGGACGAAGCCGGGGCTGCGAGGGCCGAGCCCCTTGCACAAATTTCGTGCACTGGGCCTCTAGTTAATAAATTGAAAAGCATAGATGTATGAGTTGGGCACTCTCCATCTCTTTTATTGAAAAATGGGCTGACGTTGGCTAAGAGGATCCACCACCTAAATAGAATGCCTTCATTCCAAGTGAACCAGGGGTCCCTGTAATAGGCCAGATCTATCTATCGTGTGAGCACTGCTTCTGAAACAGGAAACCATACTTGTAAAGCGTGCATTTTATGTCACACATACTGTTTTCTTTTTTAAATATATTTTTATTGATTTCAGAGAGGAAGGGAGAGGAAGAGAGAGAGAGACATCAATGATGAGGGAGAACATTGATCGGCTGCCTCCTGCACCCCCCACACTGGGGATCAAGCCTGCAACCTGGGCATGTGCCCTGACCAGGAATCGAACCATGACCTCCTGGTTCATAGATCGACGCTCAACCACGGAGCCACACCGCTGGGCACACAGACTATTTCCAAGAGGCGTGTGGTTAAATATTTCCCTGTTGTTGTCTTCATAATAACTGTGTCTTCCTTCAGGGCTCGGGCCAAGCCTCATGCATGAAGCATCCCGTGTGCTCCCGGGTCTGGATGCCTCCCTTTCTCCTCATTGCTCTGCACTCTGTGCCTCTTTAAGCTGAATCCATTCTGCCGCGTGTGCCTTATCAGGCGGAGGCTGCTGGGGGACTGAGTATTTCCCACTGTGCCCCTCAGCGTGTGACCACATTCAGTGGAGTGTCTAATGCTCTGGGCACTAGCAGCAGCTTTCTCTCTGTCCTGATACGCTCTCTCTTGCCTTGGTGGGGGTTGGTGACACTGCGTAAATGACTCTCTTCTAAGAGCAGGCAAATGTGTGACAGACACATCTGAGAACTTGGATTCTTGCTTGGCTCATTTGACCGTCTAGTTCATTTTCACGTGCTGTTTGCCTAGGGCAGTGGTCGGCAAACTCATTAGTCAACAGAGCCAAGTATCAACAGTACAACGATTGAAATTTCTTTTGAGAGCCAAATTTTTTAAACTTAAACTTCTTCTAATGCCACTTCTTCAAAATAGACTCGCCCAGGCCATGGTATTTTGTGGAAGAGCCACACTCAAGGGGCCAAAGAGCCGCATTTGGCTCGCGAGCCGCAGTTTGCCGACCACAGGCCTAGGGTGAAGAGCCGTGTGGGCTTTGGGTGTTTTGTACGTTCGTGTGCAATTTCCTTGTAGTTGTAACAGTGATGTCATGACCCAAAAGTTACTATTAAGTCGAAAGAGACCTATGCCTGGATTGTGTTGCCTGATACTTGTGGGGTGCCACGTGCAATGTGATGTCACCATGCTGAGTTTGGAACTGCCCCACTGAGGGGACTCCATCCCTGTGGCTCCATACCGGAAGGCAGTGCCCAGAGCCTGTATGTTTTTCAAATTGTCCAGCTTTTTTTCTTTCCAATTCTTAATGTAGATAATTCACTAATCTGGACTGGCAGCTAACATTTGCACGCACTTTCAGACAGAGTGGGACCCCGAAGCTAGACCCAGTTCCTCGGCCATCTCGTGTAGAGCTTTTGGAAAGCGAGGTGTTCAATCCCTATAAGTTTATATCGAGGTGACTGTAAATGTCCACCCCCCATTGGGTCCTGGTAATGAGAGGAACCATGGAAAAGCTGCTGTTGTCCAGGCTTCCGAGAAACAGCACATAAAGTCTGATTCTGTACTAGTAGCTCACAAAGCTGATTACAGCAGGTTTTTGTGTGTGTTTTTATACCTCTTTTTAAAAATATTTTTTCATTGACTTCAAAGAGGAAGGGAGAGGGAGAGAGAGATAGATACATCAATGATGAGAGAGAACCATTGATTGGTTGCCTCCTGCACATCCCCCACTGGGGTTGGAGTCTGCAACCCCGGCAGGTGCCCTGACTGGGAATCGAACCCAGGACCCTTCAGTCTGCAGGCCGACGCTCTATCCACTGAGCCAAACCAGCTAGGGCTTACCTCTTTTCTTGTTTTCCTTTAAAAAAAAAAATAACCCAGAGTCATTAAGTTTAATGGTTTCCCTTTGCCTCATAGGCATTATGACTTTTAATCCTCTTAACAACTTTGAGGTCAGATTCCTTTTTCCTTTCGTACTTAAGGATAGAGAAGCAGTAGCAGGGAGGGAAAGCGAACCCAAGTTTGTGACTCTGGACTTGGTTCCCTTCCTATCCATGGGGGAGGGGGACAGAGACTGTCCTTGGGGTGCAGGTGAGGGGAGCAGTGGAGGACAGCCAGAGGTCATCCTTAACGTATCTTTAGCAGGACTGGGAGGCCTTCCAATTTCCAAGTGACCCTCTTCTGTTTCACTCCCTCTGTTGGAAGCCACTGTCCTTCATGCTCTTTCTCGGTCTTGCGTTTCTGTCACAGTCTCCCATCTGTTTGAAGCCGAGGACAGGAAATACGTCTGTTAGGGGTAAAAGCATTTCTCTGGCAACTTTGAAGTTTTTTTTTGTTTTTTTTTCTAGAGGAAACCTGTCTGCACCCTGCACCAGCCATTGTCTGGGCTGGAAAGTGCAGCTAGCTGCCCTTGATGGTTTGGCTCAGTGGATAGAGCATCAGCCTGGGGATTTGAAGGGTTCCGGGTTCAATTCCAGTCAAGGGCACATGCCCGAGTTGTAGGCTCGATCTCCAGTACGGGGCGTGCAGGAGGCAGCCTGTTAATGATTCTCTCTCATCATTGATGTTTCTATCTCTCTCTCCCTCTTCCTTCCTCTCTGAAATCAATAAAAATATATTAAAGAAAGAACGTGCAGCTAGCTGATTTACAACAGGCCGACGGCGTTACTCAGTAACCCTGACCGAAGCGCCCCGTGGTTATGACTTATGTGCGGAATCAGAACATTTCCGCCTGCTGTTCTGGAATAAAATACAAAAAGTTGATGAAAGGTGAACAGTGAAAATAGGAGAAAAGGGATTTTTTTTCCCCTGTCAGCATTCCAGTCAGTTTTTAAACCTGCCATAAGGTAATCTGTCCTTAGGAATGGACCTTTTTAATGTCTGGAGGAAGACTCTGCTTAGGTGGGGCGACGTGTTTCTTGTTCACTTAGCAACAGATCAATATTTACCTAGTGATTCATTTCTTATTCTCAAGATGTGTTTGCTTTCAGCGAAAACCGCAGGCTAAAAGCTCAGTTCAGAATTAGGAGAAAATGTCGGTGACGATACGAATCTCCTTTTTTTTTTTCTGAATAAAACATTGAATGCATATTCATTGTTTTGAGCTGTCACTGACATGTAGTAAAAGGTACAGACCTTAGGTGTACAGCTCAGGACCTTTTGAGATGTACTCACCCGTGCAGCTACCATTCCCTTGGGCTTTTACAGGGGTTTCCCGAGTCACCTCCTCTGACCTCACCTGTCACAACGCCACTGGAGTTGGCTTCCTCAGGCAGGCAGCACCTAGGCATGCTACAGCGTGACCCCACCACCTGCCCAGCCCCACAACCTGGCCTGCTCTCATTGCTGCCCTCATGGCCCATGAAGTGCCAGCCCCCTGGCTACCCCCAAACCCCCTCCTTTCTCTCTGCACCCAAATATCACTTATCCTGTAAATGAACTTCAGTAGCATGACTTCTGAGAAACTTCTCCTGACTTCCCCCTATTGCTCAGTCAGAAGGAGCCCCTTTTCCTTCTTTCTACTCGTGTTTCCCCAGCATGTAGCTTCTATGTCCAGTTAGCCCATCTACCTTCTTTTATGGGAATTTGTGTCTGTCTCTTTTCTATCACTATACTGAGTGGCCAGATTATTATGATCTCTGAATGCATAATAATCTGGCCACTCAGTGCATATCCACGCTAATAAAAGAGTAAGATGCAAATTGACCATACCTTCACGACACAACCAGCCAATCAGGAGTGAGTATGCAAATTAACCCAACAAAGATGGTGGGTTAATTTGCATACAGAGGCACCGAGTGGCAGGGGGTTCTGGGCAGCATGGGAAGGCGGAAAGGCAGCTCTGGGCCTGAGCGAAAAGGTGGCTCTGGCCGGAGCAAAGGCAGCCAGGGGAAGGAAGGTGCATTCTTGCACGAATCTTCATGCATCGGGCCTCTAGTCCTATATAATAAAAGGCTAATATGCAAATTGTCCCCTCGACCAGGAGTTCGACCAGCAGGCAGGCCGGCCAACCGCCCATGTCCCCTCCCCCTGGCCAGGCTGGCCAGACACTACCCATGCACGAACTGATTATTATGAGTTCAGAGATCATAATAATCTGGCCACTCAGTGTAGAGCACATGTACCCCAAATCAAGAGCCACACTCTTTTTAAAAAAAAATATTTTTTATTCAGAGAGAGAGAGAAATCAATGATGAGAGAGAATCACTGATTTTTTGCCTCCTGCACACCCCCTACTGGGGATCAAGCCTGCAACCCAGGCATATGCCCTGACTGGGAGTAGAACCGTTACCTCCTGATTCATAGGTCAATGCTCAACCACTGAGCCACGCTGGCAAGAGCCACACTCTTGATGAGACAGAACAGGATCCCATGGGGTTCCAGATCCTGAGCATAATGCTGGTCTGTGTCGTATTTACTATGGACAGATAGAGGTGAGGGATATATCTATTTTGGCAAATTCCAGGTGTGCTCTGGGGAAAGAAACCACAGTCCCCAACCTATGCAGTCAGCGCAGCTGGGACACCTGAGAATTTTGTTTATTGGGAAGTCACTATCCGGTCTCTGAAAAAACATGGATTGGTTGTTTTTGGTCTTAAGTCAGGACAACCTCCAGGTATAAGCGTAAAAGCAGTTTCAGCCTCCGCCCTTCCCTTGGGCACAGCTGAAGTTTCTGTACCAGGTCCTGGTCGAAAGCAAAGTGGAGGCAGGTACCCTGTCTCTGGAAGTCAGAGGAGGCAGGTAACCCATCTCTGGAAGTCAGAGGAGGCAGGTAACCCATCTCGGGAAACCTCCTGTTCGATATTCCCTGTGGAAAGCTAGGCCTCTGCTTTGTCGTGAGCAGGCCTGGTGTAGCTAAAGATACAGGCATTTAGGAGGCGAGTGATGGAAGGCTTAGCTAAGTCACAAGTCTAGAAACAGATAAAAACAGGTGGAGTTTTTATCGCGATACCTAGGAGCCCCTGCAGGGCCTGAAGAAGGGAAGCAGTGTGATCAAAGCCATTGCCATACATTTGTGGCTCCTTTCTTCCCCAGAGACAAAAATGCAGTTGCTTTCTTCCATAGCCAGCTGCCACCTGTGTTAAAAACAGGACGTTATTGTCCTCCGTGCGTTTGAGAGATGCCTGAAACTCGGGGACAAGAGTCAAACCCATTCCAAGACCAAGCCAGAAAGAGGAGTTGACTCTCCCAGGCCATGGTGCCTCGCTGAGCATTCCCTCACAGGAGAATGGCAGAAACCCCATGACCTTCCCATAGGTCGTAACGGCTTCATCTTCTATGGTTTTCCCTGTTTTCTCTCTTCACAGACTTCGAACAAGAATCCAGCTGAAATGTTGCGCCAGTCATAGTTAGTCCCTATGGGTTGCAGGCTCGATTCCCAGTGTGGGATGTGCAGGAGGCAGCCGATCAATGATTCTCTCTCATCATTGATGTTTTTATCTCTCTCTCCCTCTTCCTTCCTCTCTGAAATCAATAAAAAAGTATATATTTTTTTAAAAGAGAAGTACTCTATAGGAAAGCAGTACTAATTCGGAGGTCTGATAGGGCAGTGTGTGGAGCAGTTTCCCGGATCTAAAGAGCACTGACTCGGTATATGTTCTTCTACACCTGCTGCCATTTCCTTCTTCGCCTCCTTTGTGGAAGGCTGTCCAGTTGCAGTGGCGGTGCCAGTGGCGGAGTGAGGGCGAGGGGCTTGGGTATGGACATTTGCTGTTTTCTCAGTCTTAAATAAAACATCATGCAGCCAGCTGGCGTGGGTCAGTGGTTGAGCATCAACCTGTGAATCAGGTCACGGTTCAATTCCCAGTCAGGGCACATGCCTGGTTGTGAGCTCGATCCCCAGTGTGTGATGTGCAGGAGGCAGCTGATCAATGATTCTCTCTCATCATTGATGTTTCTATCTCTCTTTCCCTCTCTTTTCCTCTCTGAAATCAATGTTTAAAAAACCATCTTCATACACCCCCTTCTGGTCAGATGGCCACCCCTAGACCCTTCCCCCCACCCCCGCCCCTTATGTAGAATTTTGGGAGCCAGTACAGTTTATTTATAGTGAGTTAAAGTTGAAAAGGATTTCATTATCTTGGGCTTAAATTCCTCCTAATTCCCTCTTGCTCACAGAGACATTCCAGATCAGATTTAGATCCTTTCCTCCTTGGCTGAACACTATAGCTTTGTCCTTTTTATAGGATAAACTCGTAATTGCCAAGAGTCTTAATACCATTGACCTGACTTGGCCTGTTTTAAGAACTGTGCAAATATTTCCGTAGATGCGTGTGGTAAGCCATTAACCACTGGTAAGCGGATCTGTGGTACGTGATGCACGTGTTATAGGCACCAGACCTTCAGTTTACCTGGAAACTTCCGTTGTAAGAGAGTTCTCGAAACATGAAAGACTCAAAAATCATCTTTATTGAGACCAAGGATTGATGGTTAGCATCGGTGAGGTCGCATTCTCAAGTGACTTCATCTTGAAATTGCTTGTGTTTCTGATGAAGTAGCCCAAATCCAAACTGTCAAGGGGAAAAGGTTGAGTTGCTAAACCTGGGCTAGTGTCCTCTGGACCTAGACTGGCCAGACGTCCAGTTTTCCCAGGACTGATGGGGTCCCGGAATGGGGGCTTTTCAGTGTTAAACCAAGGAAGTCCAGACAGGGATGAGTTGCTTACCTTCTCTCTCTCTTTTTTTAAAATCCTCGCCTGAGGATGTTTTTCCATTGATTTTTAGGGAGAGTGAAAGAGAGAGGGAAAGACAGAGAGAAATATCAATGTGAGAAAAACAAATTGATTGGTCGAACCCCGCCCAGGGCCCGGGCCAGGGAGGAGCCTGCAACCAAGGTATGTGCCCTTGACCGGAATCAATACATGCAGGCCGATGCTCTATCCACTGGGCCAAACCAGCTAGGGCGTTTGTTTGTTTGTTTGTTTGTTAATGCTTACCTTCTCTATTATTCACTGTCTTCTGCTGTGCATTTGGGGCGGGTGTTTAGGTTTGATTCGACTTTTGGATGTTGCCCACCTACGCTGTCTCTGCTCGAGCCGGTCACTCCCCCACGAGGCCATCCTAGCCAGAGAGGCAAGTGCCACTATCTTGGAGTCCGTTGGGGGGCTGGGCTGAGGAAAGCATCTCCAGGTTTGTAAGGAAATCTGCCCCCTCTACAAAATTCTAGGGCCCTGACCGGTTTGGCTCAGTGGATAGAGCGTCGGCCTGCGGACTGAAGGGTCCCAGGTTCGATTCTGGTCAAGGGCATGTACCTTGGTTGCGGGCACATCCCCAGTGGGGAGTGTGCAGGAAGCAGCTGACCGATGTTTCTCTCTCATCGATGTTTCTAACTCTCTCTTCCTCTCTGTAAAAAATCAATAAAATATATTTTTTAAAAATTCTAGGAAGCGAAGCTGTTACTGATACAGAACGCTATAACCCTTGACCCATTGGTTTTTCCCATGACCGTTGGAGATGCCATCCCTGTTACCACCCAAATGACTGTCTACCTGGCAGTGCCCTCTCCCCAGGCCTGTGTGCTCCTCTGAGCTCTTCATCTGCCTCAGGCAGCCGCCTGCCATGCCGTGTCACCCCGTGCCCTGTCACCGTGAGCCATGGAAATGAGTCAGCCCTGGTGGCAGCTTGTGGCCCCCCCCCCCCAAGGCCCCTCCCTGTGTCAGCATCTAATCATAGAGTCTGGGCTGTAGGTCAGCGTGGGCACATGGCGTCAAGCCAGACAGACAGCTTAGCTTCTGAGGTGGCTATTAAGAGCGTCTATGATGCCGAGCAGTTGGGGAGGCCCCCCCTGGAGGTCATGGTTCATCCAGAACCCCCTGTGGCCTCCCAGGTAGGGAGAGGCCATGCAAAGCAGCAGCTGATATATCTTTCCATATTTTTTTACTGGCTACTGATGCCATTGCCACAGCCAGCCTGCCTCTCTGGTAACATGTAGTACCAAAGTCTCCTGCCAGCAAGACCCTGGCCTGGTGTTTTCAGCCTGGTCATAAAAACTTGAACAGTAATTCCTCATTAATAGGAAGTGAGAAACTGCATATACGTTCTGCAGTGTGAAATCTGCCTCCCATAACAGTACGGGCTTTTCCTTGTTTGTTGATGTTTACCTTCTCTATTATTCACTGTCTTCCGCTGTGCATTTGGGGGCTGGTGTGTAGGTTTGATTCGACTCCTGGATGTTGCCCATCTGCACTTGGTATTTCGTTAAAGTATTCTCAGTGAAAAATAAATATGTATGCATTTAAGTCAGCCCATTCATATTCAGTAACCTGTTCTTCTGGCCTGCCCACTGTATGCCACACTCAGTCACACACACACACACACACACACACACACACACACACACACACACACACACAATCCTTTCATATTTTCTTCCACCTTCTCTGTCCATCAAATTCCTCTGTCCCTCAAGGCCTCCTGACATCCTCGCTCCTCCAGCATTTTCTTTTACTCCTCGTCTGCCCCCCTGGCTCCTACAAGGGAATGTAACCCTATCTCCCCATGTGTCTGTCTGTCATCACCCCCAACTGTATTCTGAGAGGCTTAAGGACAGACTATCTTAAATTCTCTGCATTCGCTGTGGCCACTGCCTTCCACAGGCAGTGCCCTCTAATGTTGGTAGATGGTTTCGGTAGGAACCTCTAAGTCAGAATGAGTAAGCTGAGTGACAAAGGAGTGTGGAGAAGGGGAGAGGGTTGTGTGAAGGCTTCGGTGCTGAGGTCACCAGTAGGTGGTGGTGGATAATGGAATGGCCTTGGGCTTTGTAGGAATGGGCTGAGTCACAGATTGCTGAGAGTTGAGAGAAGAATGAAGTCATTGACAGAAACAGAGAAGTCAAATGAGGAAGCTGTTTTCTCAGGGAAAGTTGTGTAGTTTGGGGCACTCTGTGGGATGGGCAGGTGGGCAGGTACAAACGGGGCAGTAGAACGTAGGTGTGAGCCCAAGGCCAGACTGTGCAGATTCCAAATCAGCAGCCGGCAGGGAGAGGAAGGCGGGGTGGGGAGAGAAACCCGAGGACTACTGGCTGCGGCAGGTGGGATGGGAGGAAGAGCCAGCCAGTCAGCCCAAGACGGGCAGTAAGAAAGGGGAGGAGGAGGACCAGTGGCCTCGAGCATCATGGAAGTCAGAGAAGGAGGGCATTGAAGAGGAAGGTGCTAGAAACCACAAAAAGTTAGGACAAATGAGCACTGAGCAAAGAGAGGCCTTCGAGCTGTGTTCTCACTGCCCATTAGTGTCTTGCAAATATTAAGTGTCCAATCAATATTTATTGAGTGAATACACAGATCATAAATAAAGGAGTAAAAACATTGACCCTACTACTATGAAGTTAACTCTAACAAATCGTTTTTTAAAGTATATTTTTATTGATTCCAGAGAGGAAAGGAGAGGGAGAGAAAGATAGAAACATTAGTGATGAAAGAGAAGCATCGATTGGCTGCCTCCTGCATGCCCCACCCTGGAGATCAAGCCCACAACCCGGGCATGTGCCCTGACTGGGAATCAAACTGTGACCTCCTGGTTCATAGGTCAACGCTCAACCACTGAGCCACACTGGCCAGGCACAAACAAATCATTTAAACTAGGATAAAAGCTAAGCTTTAAAAGTGGCAAATCAAGTACATTTTTTCTTTACTCCCTCCTGAATCCGCACTGTAGGATGAAGTCTCAAGAACGTAGACTAGGAGAGGAGATGGGAGTAGATGAGTGGGAAGCCGATGGACAAGCGGACGCTGACCTAAAGACTAGAGAAAGCAGCCCCCCAGCCTGCGTGGGGAAGCCCTCAGGAATGAGGCTGATTTTGAAGGCTTGGGAATTGGAGGCTCCAGGTACCTGTGAAGATGGGGTGTGAAATATGTCTGAAAGCGTGAAGATTGGTGTTAAGTTTCCCAGTCTCCTCCCTATCTCACAGGGCCAGGTGATTGCCTACCTCTGCTCCTGCAGAGTGAGGGTGGGGGCGAGGCCCCAGGCCATAGAGTCTGCCCATGGAGGGTCCCCAGCCACAACCAAGGAGATGGGAAGGTTTCCCCCTGGGGAAACGGACCACCCAAGAGATTTTGGGGGGCCCTCTAACAGAGTGGCTGGAGCCGACAGATTGGCAGGCCCTGCCTATGTGGACAGCCAGCTCTGCGTCTGCTTTTTGGTGCCTCACCCTGCAGTCAGAGCAGAAAACCAGGAGTCACTAGACGTCTGAGGAAAGCCTCAAACATGGAAGACGAAGATACAGAGCAAGCACCTGAAGTGGAGGACACACAATGAAAAGAACCAAACTCAACTTGAGCAGGAAAACCTGTAGTGAGCATGCTCAGAGAGAAGGCGTGCAGGATATGCGGCAAGAAGAGACCACGGAATGGGAACACTCCGAACAGGAGGCGCTTTTGGAGGAGAAAGGAAAAGATTTCATAGAGGGATTAGAAAATAAGATGGAGGATCTCTTCCAGAAGGTAGAAAAAGAGGACAAAAAGTGAAACATGGAAGAGAAATTAGAGAGTCAGTCCAAGAAATCCAACATCCAGGTAACAGTAGTTCCGGAAAGGGGCTAGATAAAGTAGAGGGAAAGAAATGACCAAAGAAACATCCCTTAGCTGTGCAGAGTGTAGGCCCTGGAACTCCAGATTCCAAGGCTTTCTGAGCTGTTTCCAATTGATGTGAAGTAAAACAGGCCTCTGAATATGCATTTCATCCTTCACAGTTTTAAAAGTTGAATATAGTTTATTGCTAACTTAGAGGCCCAATGCACGAAATTCGTGTAAGAGTAGGCCTTCCTTCCCCTGGCTGCCAGCACCGGCACCCGGGACCTGGGCTTCCCTCGCAAGCCCCGGTTTCATCCGGAATGACATCTAGTCTAATTAGCATATTACGCTTTTATTATTATAGATAAGTCTGAGCCCTGACACCAGCCACTGTCTTTTTCATTTGTCCTTCATGTGTAAAGAGAGATGAACTTTGCTTTTCCAGAACCTTCTAGAACCTTCTTATTTCTGTGGTTTTGCAATGCTCTCCTGGGGTGTGGACAAGAATGAAGGCGTGAGCTGCTGTGAGTTTTCACAAGGGTGGGGTGGTTGACCATTTGAGGAAATATTTTTCTGTGTTCTCTGCCACGGGCGAGGGCTGCCCTTCCGGCGGGGCTAACCCACAGCCATGGACAGTGGCTTCTTTCAGCATTTGGACCCATGACAGCTCCAGGGCGGCTGCAGCGTTTCCTTCCATTTCTGTTCAAGGCGCAAGCAGTAGCGGCTGTGTTTCCCCGTAGCTCTCTCAGTCAAAGTCACTGTAGAATCTTATTTTCTCCTTCAGTGTCGCCCTGGCTATCAGTAGGCTCCTGTGCTTATCTGAGTAAATTTAGAATAGTTATACATCTCATAAGCATCCTTAACCCCTTTATTTTATAAAACAGGTCATACATTTACATTAAAACACTCCCCCAGCCACCATCCAGTTCCCTTCAACTAATGTTTCCAGTTTCATGATTGCAAAAACAGCAGTTACACACACACACACACACACACACACCTTTTCCTTTTATTGCACAAATAACAGTATGCTATATACTCTCATCTTTTCTTCATGAAATATGCCTGAGTCTTCCATAAGAATATAGGAATAGCTTCCTCCATTTATGTCTTGACTGCTTAGTGTTACATAATAGACTGTCATTTGCCTGGCCAATGTGACTCAGTGGTTGAGCATCGACTATGAACCAGGAGGTCACAGTTTGATTCCGGTCAGGGCACATGCCCGGATTGTGGGCTCGATCCCCAGTGTGGGGCGTGCAGGAGGCAGCCGATCAGTGATTCTCTCTCATCATTGATGTTTCTCTCTCTTCTCTCTCTCTCTCTCTCTCTCTCTCTCTCTCTCCCTTCCTCTCTGAAATCAATAAAAATATATTACAAAAATAGCCCTAGCCGGTTTGGCTCAGTGGATAGAGCATCGGCCTGGGGACTGAAGGGTCCCGGGTTCAATTCCGGTCAAGGGCACATGCCCGGGTTATGGGCTCAATCCCCAGTTGGGGGGATGCAGGAGGCAGCTGATCAATGATTCTCTCTCATCATTGATGTTTCTATCTCTCTCTCCCTTTCCCTTCCTCTCTGAAATCAATAAAAATGTATTTAAAAAAATATTACAAAAATGGACTGTCATTTGTCTAACCAGTTTCCTACTTGGAGGTTTTATTTATTTCCAATCTTTTGCTTCCTGATGCTGCACAATAGATGGTTTTGTACTTATATCACTCACACATGTGTCATTGTAGGGCAAACTGCATGCTGGGCCAGAGGTTGTGTGCCTGGGAAATTTTGTTGCCCCATCCCCTCAGGCTTCCCCTGTCCCACAGGCACTGAATGAGTGTCTGTTTCCCCAAAACCTTGCCAGCAAGAGGGGTTCGTCTACTTTTTGATATTTAAGCTGGTAGGTAAATATGGTGGTCTTAATTTGTATGTCTCTTCTGAAAGGGGCTGTGCCTCTTTTTTACATTTAAAAACTATTTGTATTTCCTTTTTTGGTAACCCCCCGCCCATTCTTTTGATGGTCATTGGTCTTTTTCCAATCATTTGAGAGAGCCCTTTATGTACTAGGGAAATTTGCCTTTTGTGCTATGAGTTGCAAATATTCGTTTTCGTTTGTCATTTGTTTTTTAACTTTGCCCATGGTGATATTTGCACTCCGAATTTTAAAAAATATTTGCATAGTCAAACCTTTCGGTTTCATCAAACAGTCTGTCAAATTACAGCAGGAAGGTTAGGGAGAGGTGGGGAAGATAAGAGATCAATCAAAGGACTTGTATGCATGCATATAAGCATAACCAATGGACGCAAACCTTTCGGTTCTTTCTTTTATGGTTTCTGGGATCTCTGTTTTATTCAGAAAGGTCTTTTTCATTGTAGGATTATGAAAAAAGCTCTACACTTCTAGTATGGTTTCATTTTCTATGTTGACATGTTCAATCCCTCTGGAATTTATCCTGGTGTGAAGTGTGACTCTAACTTAGTATAATTCTAGATGCTACCCTTTGCCCAATGCCATTTATTAGATAAGCCATCATTATCCCATTTATTAAAATGCCATCTTTTTCTTGTACTAAATTTCAGGATGTATTTATACATATTTCAGTACATTCTGGTCTGTTGATAATCCTGAACATATAGACTATTAGCATATTTGTAGCTTTAAATGTGTTTTATTATGGACAGTGGGGGCAGTGCTAGTACCCCTTCAAGACTAACAAAACAAACATTTTAAGAACCCATTTTTTTTCTAACATCATTGCTTGCCGTTTTCTGAATTCTTTTCTGCACATCAACGAAAGGGACGTGTGCTCATGTTGATCAGTAAGTTAATCCTCATAGCCAACGCTTTTTAAAAAAATATTTTTTTACTAGAGGCCCAGTGCATGAATTTGTGTACCAGTGGGTTCCCTCCGCCTGGCCTGTGGAATTGGGCCGAAACCAGCTCTCCGACATCCCCTGAGGGGTCCTGAATTGCGAGAGAGTGCAGGCCAGGCCAAGGGACCCCACTGGTGCACGGGGCCGGGGAGGGGCATGGGAGGTTGGCCAGCTGGGGAGGGACCGTGGGAGGGCTCCAGGGCATATCTGGCCCGTCTTGCTCAGTCCCAATCGGCTGGACCCCAGCAGCAAGCTAACTTACCAGTCGGAGCGTCTGCCCCCTGGTGGTCAGTGCACATCATAGCGACTGGTCGACCAGTCGACTCTCTGCCTCCTGGTGGTCAGTGCATGTCATAGTGAGTGGTTGAGCAGCCTTAGCATATCATAAACATATTATGCTTTGATTGGTTGAACAGATGACTGGACGACTGGACACTTAGCATATTAGGCTTTTATTATATAGGATTGATTTCAGAGAGGAAGGGAGAGAAGGAAAGAAGGATAGAATCATCAATGTTGAGAGAGAATCATTGATTGGCTGCCTCCTGCATGCCCCCTACTGAGGATCAAGCCCACAACCCAAGCACGTGCCCTTGACCGGAACTGAACCCGGGACCCTTCAGTCCGCAGGCCGACGCACTATCCGCTGAACCAAACCAGCCAGGGCCTCAAAGTCACCTCTTGATTACAATGTTCTTAAAGGGCATTCCATGTAGATAATATGGGAACTTCACAGGAGGTCTTCAAGCTTCCCCGCGCTAGGAATAGTAGCAGATACAATGTGAGTTTTCAGCACTCGTCTCCCCTCCTCCCTTACCCCAGCATAGATTTTGAGGTGGTCTTATGCCGAGAAGTGACGAAGAGGCAATCCTGGGTTGGCCGAAGGGTAGACCATTGACATCTATGCGTGTTCTTCAAACACAAGAGGAGTGAGCGGGAGAGACAGGGACAAATCAGAGGTGTCCTGTGTGCTGTGCGTCAGCGTACGCCCTGTTTGGTTAGCACTGGCGGTTTTCTCACATCCTTAGTTAGCAATAGGAAAGGTGAGGTGTCTTCTGTGGACCGGCTGGACAAGCAGGCTGAGTGGAGGAGCTTTGCATGAGCGCAGGAGCTTTGCATGAGCGCCTGGCTGTGGGCTCTGGGAGCTGCGCTGCAGTCTCCTCGTTAGGTAACTAGCAGTTGACTGGCTCTTTGCAGGACTAGTTCTTCAGTGGATGGCATTTGTCGGGTGAACCCTGGAGACTCCTCATAAACTCCAAGCCCATGTAGAGCATAGTGTCAAAGCCAGGTTGAGCTGGCCGGCATGGCTCAGTGATTGAACGTGGACCGATGAACCAGGAAGGAGGTCCCGGTTCGATTCCCGGTCAGGGCACACGCCAGGGTTGCAGGCTCAATCCCCAGTGTGGGGCGTGCAGGAGGCGGCCGATCAATGATTCTCTCTCATCATTGATGTTTCTATCTCTCTCTCCCTCTCTCTTTTTTCTGAAATCAATAAAAATGTTTTTTAAAAAACACCAAGTTGAGACACGAGGAGAGAGGGCTGTGCTGCTGGAAGGAATCCGGCCAGTCCTGACCACTGTTTGTGGAACAGGAAGAGAATGGGATCAGATACGGTTACCATGTGAATAGAATTCTGAGGCGTTTTAACTGGTTTCCTCTGTACTTTAAAGTGGAGTTTATTTTGTGCGGTGGTGGTTTTTTAAGTGGTTTTATTGTAACTCACTCGTGCGCCTGTTCTTCCAACATTTGGGTTTCACAGCTCACACAATGGGTCACAGAGGTGCCAGCTTGCCCTGTGGCCTCTGTCCCATATTTAGAAACCAGTTACAGGAACAGAAGATGTTTTCTTTCTTTGTCACACGGCCACTTTTGGTCATTCCAGGCAAAAGCAAAGCAGTCTCTGCGTTGGAATTTTCCTGTGCAGAAGCCTGTGATTCAGGCCCGGAACATCCAGCAACAGGGAACCGTAATGTGTGACAGCTGCGAAGAAGTGTCTGCCTCCAGCGGGGCAGTGCTGTGTTCGCAGCGTGGTTCTGATGAGCTGTTAATGAGTGTGCCGCTGGCCAAGATGTCTATTCCCGAAGTTAATGATGGAGCCGTGTCCCAGCCTCGGTCTTGCCCCAGCAGGACTGTGCGGCCCAGGGCCGGGTCCACTCCACATCTGCCTCCCGAGGAGGCGGGACTTCCGGGGGCTGTATCCCAGCGGAGAAGGGGGAGCCAGGGGGGTGGGCTCACAGAAGACCTGCTGGCTCAGGTCAGTCAGGCTGGATGGGGCAGAGAGGACACAGAGGGAGCCATAGGTGTCTGTGGTGGGAGCAGCAAGAATCCTGGGTGCCAGGCCCGTGGCTCTGGCAGGTCAGGATCCAGGATAAGTATCTACAAAATGTTCCCCTAAACTCTAAAGGGTTTTGCCCCCTCCCTGCTTCCTCCCCTCCCCTGTGTGCACACAAGCTTGTGTACACACAGAGACATGTACACACACACACACACACACACACACACACACACACAGGCCTGGAGCTCAGTTTTCTGGCTTTTGGAGCTGCCACAAAGCTTTGCACCCAGGGTCTCCCCCCGCCCCCCACCCCACTGGTGCTCATCCTGATTAGTGTATTCTCCCTCACTGAGTAGGATAAAAAAAATTCCTCCCCAAATCAGACACCTCTCACCTTCTCTGAAGCACCTCCATCCTCTCGCTCTTACTTTCCCCCCTCTCCTGGGCCTCGTTCTCTTTGGGGCATATTCAGTGTGATTTTTATTAACACTCTGGCCTCATCGGAGGAATAATCAAGTGTGAATATTCTCATTAATTACTCCCAGATGGAACTCCTGCAGAAAAACTTCACTAAGATCAAAAAGTTGGTTACAGCTGTACAAAAACATGTAAAATCAAAGAAATGTGTTTGGGGTTTTGTTTGTTTAATGGAGTACATGAATAACACCAAAGAGAAGTTCTAGCAAATTCAATTATCAACTTGGCTAAACAGGATTTAATATAACATTCTAACAGTTGATCAGACAGGAATAAAACAGGCACAAAGATGTTCATTAATTTGCCCTAGCCGGTTTGGCTCAGTAGATAGAGCGTTGCCCTGTGGACTGAAGGGTCCGGGTTCGATTCCAGTCAAGGGCACGTACCTTGGTTGCAGACTCCTCTGGCCCATCCCTGGTCAGGGCGTGTGCAGGAGGCAACCAATCTATGTATTTCTCTCACATTGATGTTTCTCTCTGTCTTCCCTCTCTCTTCCACTCTCTCTAAAAATCAATGGAAAAATAGCCTTGGGTGAGGATTAAAAAAAAAAAGAGTCTTTATTTTGACTTCTAGTTAAAACGTCTTGAGCATGACATAGAAAGAAAAGCTCTGGACAGAACTCAGAGACCTGACCTTGAATCCGGTCTTTGTGAGACCAGGCAGGTCAAGACTCTGTTTTCCTCATCTGTAAAATGGGGGTGATACCATCGCTCAGAGTTGTGGAGGCTAAATGAGGGCCCTGACTATCCCAGTCCTCCACTCAGAGATGAGTGCTCAGAAACGGCCTCACTCTCTGAGGACCGAAGTCTGGGTTCAACAGCTATAAAGTGGTTTGATCTACAGCCAAGGGACCTGGTCCCCTTAGGGAGAATTAGTCACCCACAGATTTAGGGCAAAGAAGAGCATGAGTCACCTTTGTTTTTTCAACTCTCTTTAAACCAGCCCAGCAACCATCTGTCCTTGCTCATGTGAACTTGTTTGTGTGTGTATGGTGGGAGGGGGGTCTAGATTTCCCCTTGCGGTCTGTCCCAGGGGCAGTTCTGTTCGTATAGCCAGATGCTGATTACAAATAGGTTCAGAAGACAAGGGCAGGCTGGCCTCTGTACTGTGCTGTGGTCTAGCTGCTTTCTTAGTGACGAGCATTTACTAACCACTGGCCACAGTACAATATGACAAAACCCCATATGGTTAGTAAACTAGAAAACATCGCCTCTGCTTTCAGAGAATTAGGAATAAACAAGCGCAGATGCTAACTCTAAGAATAGCTAAAAAAACAACAAACACACATACACACACACACACACGTGAAGTACATGCAAATTAGTGTAGTAAAAACAGCATTGACACATGTAGCAAGCTATGGAGTCTTACTGTAGGACATAGTGCCCATGCTCTTGAGTGAGACAAGTCAAAATTGTACAGATGTCAGTTTTCCCCAAGGTAGAATGTGTTCGGTGTGTTTCCAATTAAAAACCCCAAGATCTTCATAGAACAAGCTGCTCCTATAGTTCACCTGGAAAATAAAATGCCAATAATCTGCCAAGAAAGTTTGAAAAGGAAGAGTGGAGGAGGCCTTTGCACTATCGGCTCTCGAAATATTCCATAGAGCTGTGGTGATGAAAGCAGCGTCATATTGACACAAGAAGAGACAAATAGATCGATGGGCCAGAATAGAGAATATAGGAACAAGTCTAATATTTCATTGGAAAGTTGACATGTTTGTTTGTTTGTTTGTTTGTTTGTTTAGAGAGAGTGGAAAAGAGAGGGAAAGACAGAGAGAAACATCAATGTAAGAGAAATACATCAATTGGTTGCCTCCAGCACGCGCCCTAACCAAGGCCAGGGAGGAGCCTGCAACTGAGGTACGTGCCCTTGAGCAGAATTGTACCTGGGACCCTTCGGTCCACAGGCCGACACTCTATCCACTGAGCCAAACCAGGTAGGGTGGGAACTAGATATATATTTAAAGTGACAGTTGAAATCAGCAGGGCAAGGATGGGCCATTTATGGTGGAAGGACGGGTAGGGAACTGTTAGGGAAAAAATTCATTTACTTCTCATCCTTGAAAAAAATAAGTGGATTTAGAGCAATACATTTTTAAAGATGGCAGGAGTAAATGAAGAAAATGTTGGGGAATATATTTATAATTAGGTGTTAGAATAGCTCTTTTTAAAACAAAATGCAAAACACGAAGTTTTTAATAGAAAAAAAACTAACAAATTTAGACACTATATAAAAGTTATATAAGACAAAAGATAAAATGAAGATATACGATAGACTGGGCGGAAACCTTCGCAACATAATATATAATGACTTACTGTAGAGGTGATAAAATAATATCTACAAATCAAAAGGAAAAAAATGGACAAAGTACATGGAGAGACAATTCACAAAAGAAATACAAATAATAAATATATGAATCAGGGAAATGCGAATAAGAAACTTTTCACCATAGATTGGGTCAAACTTAAGAAATACAAATTGGCCGAAACCGGTTTGGCTCAGTGGATAGAGCGTCGGTCTGCGGACTGAAGGGTCCCAGGTTCGATTCCGGTCAAGGGCATGTACCTTGGTTGCGGGCAGATCCCCGGTAGGGGGTGTGCAGGAGGCAGCTGGTCGATGTTTCTCTCTCATCGATGTTTCTAGCTCTCTATCCCTCTCCCTTCCTCTCTGTGGAAAATCAATAAAATATATTAAAAAAAAAAAAAAGAAATACAAATTGAAATAAAATACCCATTTTTTGGTTTATCACAGTGGCCAAATAGTAAAAGATTGATAACACCAGTTATTGATGAGGTTGGAAGTGTCGATTGGTCTTTTTAAAAATATATATTTTTATTGATTTCAGAGAGGAAGGGAGAGGGGGAGTGAGAGATAGAAACATCAATGATGAAAGAGAATCACTGATCCGCTGCCTCCTGCACGCCCCACACTGGGGATCGTACCCACAACCCGGGCATGTGCCCTGACTGGGAATTGAACCGTGACCTCCTGGTTCATAGGTCGACGCTCAACTACTGAACCACACTGGTTAGGCCAGTGGTCGGCAAACTCATTAGTCAACAGAGCCAAATATCAACAATACAACGATTGAAATTTCTTTTGAGAGCCCAATTTTTTAAACTTAAACTTCTTCCAACGCCACTTCTTCAAAATAGACTCGCCCAGGCCGTGGTATTTTGTGGAAGAGCCACACTCAAGGGGCCAAAGAGCCGCATGTGGCTCACGAGCCAGTTTGCCGACCACTGGGCTAGGCGATCGGTCTGTCTTTTGAGAGAGGCGATTTAGTGGTCCTCTAAAACGTGAAATGTGCATAGCTCTCAGTTCCATTCACATGCTCTAGGCCCACTCCTTATTACCTCAGGGTAATGCATCCCGGCCTCCTTTCAGCATGGTGCCAGGCCCAGGAGGTACAAGAAGCCGCCAGGCCTCCAGGCCTGAGAAAGGCCAGGCCCAGATCTGACCGCATTCCTTCCACCACACTCTGCGAGCCCAAACCAGTCGCAGGCAGCCTGCACTCCTGCAGGGTGGGGAGGCTGCTAGTCCAGTGGGGACAAACGGCTTGTGGGGACAGGAATAGGTGGAACTTGGCAGCTATATTATGCAGGTAGTTAGAGTAAAGCGCATTTCCTCCATGTACCTTTTCAGTGGCATCTCTTAAGTGTTTGTGTGTTTATATACATTTCTAAGTTTGTCGTGGTTTTAGCCCATATGTCCTCCCTTAACTAAACCAGGTGCCTAGGCACCGATTCTAGTTTTTTGTTTTGCAACTTTTTTGGTATGTGGATGCGTTACATAAGCAACAAAAACACACCAAAAAGCCCCAGCACAGTAAATGCTGTCCACAGTTTCAATTTTGTAAACCCTGGTGTTGTGTTATTGGGAAGTCAATTAAAAAACAGTGTTTGGCCGAAACCGGTTTGGCTCAATGGATAGAGCGTCGGTCTGCGGACTGAAAGGTTCCAGGTTCGATTCCGGTCAAGGGCATGTACCTTGGTTGCGGGCACATCCTCGGTAGGGGGTGTGCAGGAGGCAGCTGGTCGATGTTTCTCTCTCTCATCGATGTTTCTAGCTCTCTGTCCCTCTCCCTTCCTCTCTGTGGAAAAATCAATAAAATATATTTAAAAAAATGAATTGTTTATAAAAAAATAAAAAACAGTGTTTGATCAGTAGGTGGTAATTGTCATAAAATTAAAGATTGTTTAACTTCCACTGTGCACAGCTGAACTGAGAAGGTTTCAGGGGATCCCAAGGTAGTTGCTTAGACACACACACACACACACACACACACACACACACACGTGCACACGCGTGCATGTGCGTATCTTGACAATTTTATCCCAGACTGAATTTTATTTTAGTCTGAAAATGATGCTAAATAGCCTGAAAGAATACAGTAACCAAACTCCAATCATTCTACAGCCGAATTCACATTGTTAGGGTGCATATTATTTTGTCAGTGTATCTTCATATTTTCAGATTTATTAAGTGGGTCTGTACTGTGTTCATTCAGCAGGTCCCTCCCTGCTTACCGTGCCCTGGGGTTAGACACACAGGTGAGTGGGCCTGGCCTGGCTCCTGTGGATGGCAAGCGGAATGTGCTTGAAAAGGGCCTCCAGATTCACCAAGTCCCTGGGTACTCGGACAGAGCTACGCACAGGGCACTCCCCTCCAGGAGCCACCCGCCTAGGCACAGTGTCTGAAAGTGTTTGTAAATCCTGTGTCTAAAGCTTGTATAGTATTCATTTGTCCAGTTGACATGCTCATAAGCTCACTTTTTGTTGTTATAATCCACCCATCTTTATATATAAAAGCCTAAGCGAGTGTTATGACCAGTTGACCAGTCACTATGATGCGCACTGACCACCAGGGGGCAGACGCTTAATGCAGAAGCTGCCCCCTGGTGGTCCAGTGCTCTCCCATAGCCAACCTCCCATGGCCCACCAACCTTCTGCGGTCCCTCCCCCTGGCTGGCTGGCGCAGATCAACCAGGCAAGATGGCCCCGATCGCCAGCTAGACCGAGGGACCCCATCCATGCATGAATTCGTGTACCAGGCCTCTAGTCTCTTATGAATGCCTTCGTCTGCTTTTCCAACGCCATGGCTTCTGCTCTGAGATTTGGACCTGTGGTCAGTGGCTTCATGCTGGCAAGTGGCTCCATGTTCTTGGGTCTTAAAATACTCTTCCCTCTCCTTCCCACCCCCAAAGAGGAAGCTCCTCTGGGAACTGACTTGCTTCAGGTGATAGCTTCACATCTCTTAAGTTGGTGTAGATTTAACGAATTACCAAAAAAAAGGAGTAAACCAGGTTTAATTTAAGAAGAGTTTCTAGGCCCAGCTGGCATGGTTCAGTGGTTGAACATCAACCTATGAGCCAGGAGGTTATGGTTAGATTCCTGGTCAGGACAGATGCCCGGGTTGCGGGCTCAGTCCCCATTGGGGGATGTGCAGGAGGCAGCCGATCAATGATTCTCTCTCATCATTGATGTTTGTCTCTCTCTGTCCCTCTCCCTTCCTCTCTGAAATCAATAAAAAATATATCCTATATAATAAAAGCCTAATATGCTAAGTGTCCGCTTGACCAGTCAGCCATTCAACCAATCAAAATGTAATATGCTAAGGACGCTCAACCACTCGCTATGACATGCACTGACCACCAGGGGGCGGACAGTCGACCAGTTGACCAGTTGCTATGATGTGCACTGACTGCCAGGGGGCAGACGCTCTGACCTGTAGGTTAGCTTGCTGCTGGGGTCTGGCCGATCTGGACTGAGTGAGATGGGCCGGACACACCCTGGAGCCCTCGCCGGCTGGCCAACCTCCTGCATCCCTCCCAGGCCCTGATCGTGCACTGGTGCGTTCCCTCGGCCTGGCCTGCGCCCTCTCTCAATCCGGGACCCCTTGGGAGATGTCGGAAAGCCAGTTTCAGCCTGATCCCACTGGTGCACGAATTCATGCACCGGGCCTCTAGTATGTATATATGTGTATAAATATAATTTTTTAAAGAAGGATTTCTGGGATCATCTGGCCTGATGGAAGTGATAGGCATTAATTGACAAATAGGTTAAAGTAAACTATTAATAGAATGCCCACCACTGTGATACAGTGCAGAGATGAAAGATTAATGTCATTACCATTTTATGATATAGGACTCTAGTTTATATAGAACATAAACCCTGGCCAGCCATCACGCGTGGGCTCAAAGCTGCAGAAGAGAAACCAATAGCCGTTTCAGTCAATGGGATCCTCTTGCACTGTGGTTGTAAAATGTAAACATTTCCTAAATGCAATGGGGAGTGTCTCGTTTTCCCAGTAATTAGCTTGTGGGTTTTGAGCTTTCTACCCAAGGACCAGTCTCTCCAAGTTTTCACGAAGGACGGTTGTTAAGGTGGCGTCATGCTTTGCGTAGGCTAACCAGCCTTTATCCTTCAACAGTTCAACAAATATTTACATTGCTCAGCCCTTCCAGCACATTCTGTGGGGCTTACAATGCTCTCCGACCCCAACACACACGCCCAAAGTACTCACAGGCTCTTAGAAGAGTTTGCAGCCCTTCCCAGTGTAACAGCAGGTCTGGTGAAAGGAATAACCACTGCAGCCATGGACTGTCGTGTAGGGGAAGGCGAAGAAGTGAGCATTAGTGAGTGGCTCTGTGCTACTACTTTATATACATTCACTCATTTGATAAGGAGGCTACCCTGTCATGTCACATTTGTTTATAATGTATCACTTGCTTTCTTTTTATTCTATGTTATTGAAATAACCTATGTTGAATTACTGAACACCCTAAATTTGAAATCCTGTCCAGATAAGCATGTCCTGGCTGATTTCTAAAGCTAATCTGATGCAGGATGTATTAATAAATGGGGGTAGGGGTAAATTGTGGCATGGATGAAAGGTTTAAAAAAACCTCATTTATATTTAGTGTACAGAATTTGTCAGGAAACATCTTAAATAGTTTTAAAGACTTTTGCTCAAAGGTTTTTGAGAGCATTATTCAAGGATGTGGAGAAAATTGACCTCTTGTCTCCTTCTTTCTTAGATACATCCCACCACTGATCTGGGGGAAAAGTGGACACATCCAAACAGCTTTGTATGGGAAGATGGGCAGGGTGAGGTCGCCACACCCGTATGGGCACCGGAAGTTCATCACCATGTCCGATGGCGCCACTTCGACCTTCGACCTCTTCGAGCCCATGGCTGAGCATTGTGTTGGAGGTGAGCGAGTGCAGGTCGTATGATTGGGCCATCACTCAGAGAAGGAGCACTAGTCAGTGAGGGAGCACAGTGTGCACACACACTCCTGCTACCGCTCTTACCAGGCCTCATATCCAGGGCCTGGTAAGAAATCTGCTGAGATACATCACGTTGGAGCACCTGGCAAGGCTTAGGTCTGCCTGGGGCTGGTCACTATGTATAGCTCACAGGCGTTGTTGAAGGCAGTTTCTAATCCTCTTGTGAGAGACAGAAGCTTGGTGCAGAGGGATGAGGGAGAACTCGGAGCCCAGGCTCCCCAGGACCAGGCCTCTGGCTTGTTTACAGCAGCAGAAGCTGAGCTGTTGTACGTGCTTTATATATCCTATGTAATAAAAGCCTAATATGCTAAGTGTCTGGTTGTCTGTTCAACCAATCAAAGTGTAATATGCGAATGATATGCTAAGGCGACTCAACTGCTCACAATGATGTGTACTGACCACCACGGGGCAGATGCTCAATGCAGGAGCCAGGCTCATGGCTGGAGAGCACAGAGGTAGTGGCGGGCCTAAGCTGTCAGTCAGACATCCCCTGAGGGCTCCCGGACTGCGAAAGGGTATAGGCCAGGCTGAGGGACTTCCCCTTGCCCCAGTGCACGAATTTTGTGCACCGGGCCTCTAGTACTATCATATCATTTAATCCTCAGCAGGTGGGTGCCTTATTGTCCCTACGTTACTGATGATGGAGCTGAAGCTTAGACATGCAGTGTAGGCTGGTTGTCTTGGTTGGACAGCAGCAGATTAAAGGCTCTCAGGTACCCTCTTAGGTTTCCATGCACAAAAAGACACATTAAGGTCTATGTATCAGGCAGGGGGCTGGGATGCCTATTTCTCACAGACTCCTCTTATTTCCATTGCTCTGTCCAGCCTGCACAATGAGTACTCATAAATGAGGGTTTCACAATAAGGGCCTGGAGGAAGTGGAGTTAGATGGCAGCCCCATCTGAATGCCATTCCGACCGGAAGAGAACATGTCTTTTGAATTCTGTAGTGTGCAGAGGCACCCAGTTTTGTTTTATAAAAGCTCGGTCAATATTTATGGGTGGCCTGGCAGGCGTGGCTCAGTGGTTGAGCGTCAACCTATGAACCAGGAGGTCACGGTTCAATTCCCGGTCAGGGCACAGGCCCAGGTTGTGGGCTCGATCCCCAGTGGGGGGCGTGCAGGAGCAGCCGATCCATGATTCTCATCATGGATGTTTCTCTTTCTCTCTCCCTCTTTCTTCCTCTCTGAAAACAATAAAAATATATTTTTTAAATGTACGGGTGGATTAAACATACTATAACTCTCAGTTACTTAAAGTAAAAGAACTGCTGAGTAGCTGGTGACGAAGGGTTACTTTATGTTCCCTCTGTCTGAAATGCTGCCTCCTTTTGTCATTCAGGTCTCAGCTCCGATGCCCCCTCCTCAGAGGCACAGTCCCCTCCCCTAATGAGTGTTTCCTTCGCAGGAAATCCATCATGCCTTCCCGCTTTAGTGCTTGTGGGTACCTGCCACTCTCTAAACTTATTTGTGTGGTTGTTTATTATCTGTCTGCCGGAATGGAAGACTCCCCAGAGTCCAGACGGCAGGTTCCCAATAAACAGTCCCAGAAGGAATGAATAAATGATAGGTTAGGAGTTCACCTTGTGTTTATAAGTCTCCTAGCTGATCTTTCAAATATTTATGTCTCTGCCATGCCCAGTTACGTGTTTTTTCTCTTGTTTCTAATTCTCATACTTCTTCTACCAAGAAAGCACAAAATGTAATTTAACCAGCCTGCTCTTACCCCCAGGACGGAGGTGGAAAGTTGAAAAGGGAAAAACTTAGATTTTTTTACTCATTCATGTCCTTCTATCACCCCTGTCCCCAGAAAGGGTTGGTGGTGGTGGGTCTGGGGAAGAGAGAATTCCCATCCAAGAAATGCTCTAAGAAAAACAGCCCATTTTTCCTTTTATGATTTCTTTCTGATTTTTATCTACAAAAGGAGTAAATACTCGTTTTAGAAAGTTTAGATAATACAGACTTTTTTTTTTTGAGAGAGAGAGAGATTGGGAGGGAAGAGGAGGAGACAGAGAGAGAAACATCAGTGTGAGAGAGACACATCAGTTGGTTGGCTCCACACGTGCCCCGACCAGAGCCAGGGATCAAGCCTGTAACCGAGGTACGTGCCCTTGACTGGGAATCAAACCCGTGACCCTCAGTCCAAGGGCTGATGCTCTTAATCACTGAGCAAAACCGACTAGAGCAATACAGAAACATTTTTAAAAGAGAGCACAATCACCTACACTGACTGGCCAGATTATTATGATCTCTGAACGCATAATAATCTGGCCACTCAGTGTATATCCTATATAATAAAAGGCTAATATGCAAATTGTCCCCTTGACCAGGAGTTCGACCAGCAGGCAGGCCGGCCAACTGCCCATGTCCCCTCCCCCTGGCCAGGCTGGCTGGACCCCACCCATGCATGAATTCATGCACCAGACCTCTAGTACACACACACACACACACACACACATAGACCGAGTGGCCAGATTATTGTGCGTTCACAGATCATAATAATCTGGCCACTCAGTGTATAATCCCACCACCCAGCATACCATTGTTAGCATTTTGTTTTATTTATTCCCATTCTGTACATTGTTTTTCCAAAATTTGAATTATTAGACATTACAAGTATTTTCCCATGTCACTAGTAGTCCACGCTGTACATTCATTGTTTGGCAAATGTACAAGTGTATCTTTTGGATGAATACCAAAAAGAAAAGCTGCTGGATCAAAGAGCTCTGTGCAAACCATTCGATCATTTGTTTATTCACACAGCATTTCATACAGAAATTAAGAATAATGTTCAGAAACTTGTTTAGCAACTTGGCAGAATAGTTTTATATCTGTTGAATCTAGTAATAAAAAATTGAGATTTATATGTGGGGGTTTTTTCACATCATTTTTCTAGTAAACAATTTTGATTGTATTTTTCAAAAGTATCTGTCCACAACAGATTGGAAATTTTATTTATTTATTTTTTAAATATATTTTATTGATTTTTTACAGAGAGGAAGGGAGAGGGAGAGAGAGCTAGAAACATCGATGAGAGAGAAACATCGACCAGCTGCCTTCTGCACACCCGCCACTGGGGATGTGCCCGCAACCAAGGTACATGCCCTTGACCGGAATCGAACCTGGGACCCTTCAGTCCGCAGGCTGACGCTCTATCCACCGAGCCAAACCGGTTTTGGCAACAGATTGGAAATTTTAAAAACTGGTCCTTCCCCATAAAAAGTTGAGAGGCAGCTCCAGTTAGAAGGGACAGATATTATTTCCCAGAGAACTGAGGGAAAGGATGTATGTTGAAGTTCCTCCTGCTGTTTTCTAAGCCAGTACGCGTAACCGTGTCCTAATGTATTGTGCCGCTGATTATTTACGGATATCCCGGGATCTCTTTCGCCACCCTGCAGATGACATCACCATGGTCATCTGTCCTGGGATTGCCAACCACAGCGAGAAGCAGTACATCCGAACCTTTGTTGACTACGCCCAGAAAAATGGCTACCGGTGCGCTGTGCTCAACCACCTGGGTGCCCTGCCCAACATCGAACTGACCTCGCCACGCATGTTCACCTACGGTAAGCAGGGGGCACGGCCACGTGGAGTCTCCCGGTTCCTGTCCCCACTGCGAGGGCGCTGTGACTTCCGCCTGCCTCTTCTCGGTTTAGAATTTGTGCCAGTCTTCAAGGGACGGTGGGACACAGACGGGCCCTGTGACCACCCCCATGTCGCAGGGGCAGAAACTGAAGCTCACGGGGGAAGTCGGCTTTTGTTTCTGCACCTAAGATCATGATTAATTTTTAAAAAATATATTTTTATTGATTTCAGAGAGGAAGGGAGAGGGAGAGAGAAATAGAAACATCAATGATGAGAATCATCGATTGGTTGCCTTCTTACTGGGGATCGAGCCCGCAAGCCGGATATGTGCCCTTGACCGGAATCGAACCCGGGACCCTTCAGTCCACAGGCCGATGCTCTGTCCACTGAGCCAAACCAGCTAGGGCCTAATCTCTTCTTAAAAAGACACCTGTCATATTGGGTGAGGGCCCACCCTAACAACCCCATTTTAACTTCATCATCTTAAAGCCCCTTTCTCCAATGCAGTCGCATCAGACGCCCCTCTTACCCAGCTAACGGTGACACACCCATGTGCCAGGCCCGGGCCTGGTGTGCAGGATACAGCGATGACTCAAAGTCTCCATCCACAAGGAACAGCCCATCTCCAGGTCCCTGCATCGGAACCTACTTAGTCATGTTAGTGACATTTGAAATAGTGGCTTTCGGGCAGCCTTAAGTTTGCCTTTGTTTAGGGGGAGCTTGTGGAAAAAGGATTTTCCTGTTCCCAGCAGGTTGCCTCTCCAAGGTGGCCCAGTCGCCCTCATCTCGCTCAGGCCAGGTTAGTGTCTCGTATTTCATCGTGGCTTTAAGAAGCTGCATCAAGATTAGAGACCTGAAGCTTGTTACTGGTGCTAATCCCATGGGGATTAGATACATAGAACCTCATTAAAATCCTCCTGGTATTAAAAAGCAGATTGCCAAGGCTCTTAGTGAACCGGCCCAGGGAGGGGCCCACAGACACTGAGGCTTTGGTAACTGACTTCAGGCGGAGATCCGGGGAGGACCCAGATTCTACCAGAAGGCCGGTCCTGGGGCTGGCAGACACCACGTCCTTGCCTGTCCCTGGCCAGGGAGAGAGGCAGCTCTTCACAAAACACCAGCAGCTTGTCCGGCATCAGGCAGAGCTGGCCCTTTATGCAGATCAGACCGTTTGCATTTAATTACACCAAGCCTCCCAAAGTGCCAACCCAATTAGCTGTAATTGCTCCTCAGCAGTGGAGCAAACCTGGGGTTTGTACCTGCCCCAGTGACATCCGAACATCTGCTCGAGGTCTCAAATAATTAGTCTCAAACCCGAGTAAAGGAAGATGTGTCTAAAATGAATCAGATGGTGAGAAAGCAAGACTTTTATTTAAAAATTTATTTAAAAATAATTTTGTTATTTATTTTTAATAGCCAGTGCAAAAGTCCAAATACAGTGAGTAAAACTATGTCCCGTCCACTCTAGTCCCCCGCCTCCTCCCCAGAAAATGAATGACTGCTACAGTTTTTCAGCGATTATTCAATCAGATGTGTGTGCACATGTGCACATAATCCCTTTAGAGCCCAAGTACACACATGAGATGATGCCAGTCCTCCTCTGCCCTTGTTTTTGTCCCTCAGTAAGATGGCACAGAGTTGTCCCATATCAGCAGGTCAGACTCCGTGTCATTCTTTCACAGCAATTTAGTCCTCTGTGGATGGAAATGTACGTTGTTTCCAATCCTTTGCTGCTACAAAAAGGCTCCAGTGGACATTCTTGAACTCATATCTTTGCACACGTGTGTGCATCTTTACATACATGCAGTGTAAAGTCCCCAAAGGTGTAATTGCTGGACCAAAGACCCGTGCTTTCAAAAACAGGCACAATTTCCAAACTCTCTGTAAGCTGGTCTGTCGTGTACATGTTTCTGGCCACAGCCCCTCACTTTCCCTGTGAGGTTTTATTTTAGGCTGAGTCCGGGGTCGGGCCTTAGAAGGATGCGGTGAATCCCTTCACGCATGTCTGCCCACCAACCTGCTCCTCTAAACAGAGCTGCTGAGACCTAACATGGCTTCACCCGCTTCCCAGGGCGCCCCCGTTGAAATCATTCCTCCTGAGCAAACGAGGCCCTCACACCTCTCTGTTCATGGTCTCCTGTGTGTGTTTCTGAATGGGCCACCTCCCTCGGCACCCTGTCCTTACGTCGCCAGGAACGCTTGATCCTAATCCTACAGAGCATCTGGCCATCCCTCTGGACTGAAGTTTGTCTTTCCTTCCCTCTCCCCAAGAAGATCCCAGAAATAACATCCACCTGGTACTTTTCTTAACCCCATGAATCACTATACAGATGGGTACAGCATCCTATCCTATTTGTAGCCTAAGAAGCTGATCCCAGAGGGTTTGCTCTTGCTTTTGCTCCATCTGTGGGCGAACACGTGTGCTCATGCACCTCTGAACCTCTCTTGATTTCCATGCGCATCCACACAGATTTCCCACAACCCGCCTTTGAAGGAGCATTACACATGTGTGATACCTGGTACCTTCCTTCTTGGGCACTACTAACGCCATGTTTCCTCTTATACTGGGGATCTGGGAACTTCTCTCCGGGTATCCAAAGAGACCTGTCTGTCCGTGTCTCTCTCTCTTTTTTTAAATATATATTTTATTGATTTTTCACAGAGAGGAAGGGAGAGGAATAGAGAGTTAGAAACATCGATGAGAGAGAAACATCGATCAGCTGCCTCCTGCACACCCCCTATTGGGGATGTGCCTGCAACCAAGGTACATGCCCTTGACCGGAACCAAACCTGGGACCCTTGAGTCCGCAGGTTGACACTCTATCCACTGAGCTACACCAGTTAAGGGCTGTCTGTGTCTCTCTTTGCACACACACACACACACTTCCCTCTGTTAATATCTTGGCATCCATTTAGTAACCTCTCCCCCCCGCCCCACGCCCCCGTGTCACATTGTCTCCAGTCTTTGTTGCACCTGATATGACAGTGTGTCCTCACCTTTCTGCCCACAGGCTGCACCTGGGAATTCGGAGCCATGGTCAACTACATCAAGAAGACATACCCCCTGACCCAGCTGGTCGTCGTGGGCTTCAGCCTGGGCGGTAACATCGTGTGCAAATACTTGGGGGAGACACAGGCGAACCAAGACAAGGTCCTGTGCTGTGTCAGCGTGTGCCAGGGGTACAGCGCGCTGAGGTGAGCGACCCCACCCCGGGCCCCCACTCCTGTCTCCCCTCGGGCCCTTCCGTTAGCACGTGTTTGCTGAGATGCCCCAGTGTACCTCAAGCTGCTGCGCAAAGACCCCGGGAGAGGCTGTGGCAGGCAGAGCAGAGGTTTCTGGGTCGTTGCTTGCACGGCATACACAGGAGCAGCCCTATCAGACCCCTTCAGCCTGGGACGTGCAGCTGTATTCGGACCAGATCTGTAGCTGAGCGAGCCGAAGCTCCCTTCCAGCGGCCGTTTCCCTGTGGAGTCTGTGGAAAGCCTTCTGTTTGTGCTGCAGGAGTTTTGCGCGACGGGGGTTAAGAAGGACACAGGAGATGGGCTAACCAGAGTCTGACGGCTGGGCCTTAGGACCCTAGAATTCAGTGGTCGGCAAACTCATTCGTCCACAGAGCCAAATATCAACAGTACAACGATTGAAATTTCTTTGGAGAGCCAAATTTTTTAAACTTAAACTTCTTCTAATGCCACTTCTTCAAAATAGACTCGCCCAGGCCGTGGTATTTTGTGGAAGAGCCACACTCAAGGGCCAAAGAGCCGCATGTGGCTCACGAGCCGCGGTTTGCCGACCACTGCCCTAGATTCTTCCTGCCCACGGAAGAGTCGGCTCTCAGGTGGCATCTGGAAGGATCTGAGGAAGTCATTTCATCTGTGCCTCACCTTCAAGTGTTCCTCTCTCAGGTGTCCTAGGCGTCAGCACAAAGGGGGTGCCCTGCTGTGGGTAAAGGGTTATCTCACCCCTCGGTCTCCTGGCAGCAGAGCCCGGCAGGATGAGCCTGGGAGGGGTTACAGTCTGCTCAGAGTCCCCCCCAGATCGGTGTCATCCCAGATCTCTCTCGAGTCACTACACACACACACACACACACACACACACACACACACACACGCACTCACACGCACTCACATACACACACACACACACACACACACACACACACACACACACCTCCAAACTCTTCAAATGCTGAATATTGTTTCCTGTGCTCACTCTTCATTATAAGGTCTTTTGTGTTACTAACGGGTACGAGCGATTAGAAAGTGAGTCAGCCACTGCTCACGAACATCATTATTCACTGTCAGATGAGATCGGTTCGGATCAGTGGGTCACAAAGGCCAGTCTGGTGAACAGTGAGGATCTCACTTCATGGAGACTTACTGGGGGTTGTGTGAGAAGTAAATTCAGTTCTGTGGGCCCCACTGCTGGAGATTCTGACTCATGAGTCTGGAGCCTGGGCCAGGAATCCACATCCGGACATGTTTCACGGTGACTGCTGATATTTAGCCACGTGAAGCAGTCACTGGGCCTGGGACCTCCGTGGTCTCTCCAGCTCCAGTTGGCAGGACTAGGTGAGTCCCCTCTTCCTCCTATTGGAAACCCTCCCCTCGGTCCCCTCTACTCTCTGGAGGGCCAGCTGAAAGGACCTGTGCCTTGGACTTGGCTTGACGAGAAAGAACCAACTCCAAGTTCACAGCCATCTTGTAACCAGAGTAACCAAAGTCCCTGGGACAGCAGAGAGGCGAGCAAAGGCCTGCCCGGGGCTCAGGGGAGCAGCCTGGCCCAAGAGCTTCGTCTGCTCTCCCCCGACACGTGGTCCAGTTTTCGGCAAGCCTTCAGTCATCTGGACAATTGGAGTCTCTAAGGTCCCCTCCTGAACCAGGCGCTGTGAAATCGCTGTGCACACCGACTTTGTGTTCAGAGAGCACTGGATTGGATACGTAGGGGATGTGGGACGTTTCTTTGCCTGTTTTTCAAAGAACAAAATCGGCAAAGACAGCCTTTTTTCATTTTGCGGCAGTAGCGCCATCTGCTGTTGGCAAGAGCACCTGAGCCGCACATTTGGCAAACCAAGGTGTTGGAATTGAGGCCAAGGAGGTTTAAGAAGCTGCGAACCTAACTGGTGGCTGCCAGAGGAGAGAGGGGCGATGAGCAAAAATGGTAGAGGGAATAAGAAGTACAGGCGTGCAGTTATGAAACAAGTGATCATGAGGATGTAGGTGCAGCACAGGAAATATGGTCAGCACTGTCCTAATAGCTCTGTCGGGTGACAGACTTACTGCAGCATCGCACAGAAAAGTGTATAAATGTCAAGTAACTGCTGTACACCTTAAACTCGTATAATGTTGTATGTCAACTATACTTTAATTTTTTTAATATATTTTTTTTATTTATTTGGGAGAGGGAGAGAGAGAGAGAACATCAATGATGAGAGAGAATCATTGATTGGCTGCCTCCTGCACGCCCCACACTGGGGATCCAGCCCACAACCCGGGCATGTGCCCTGACCAGGAATCAAACTGTGACCTCCAGGTTCATAGGTTGATGCTCAACCACTGAGCCACGCCAGCTGGGCAACTATACTGTAATTTCTTACAAAAAGATGTTTTAAAAAAAGAAGCTAGGAAACAAAAAAAAAATGTGAGATGCTACAGAGATCTCCATACTTATAATAGCTTATTGTCACACAACTTCTTGCACTGATGGGAGAAAGAGGCAACTTTATCCTCAGGAACACAGAGAACTAAGGCTAGGCCTAAGGTCCCAGGGCCCTGCACTCGGGGATGGGGGCAGGTCAGGGAGACGCCAGCGTCCCGTGTGCCGGTGCTGCCCGGAGCTCAGCTCCCCTCAGCGTTAGCATGAGACCTCCTCACTGAAGGACAGAGCCTTACTTTAAACCAGTGTAACCTTTTTCGCCACCATGGCCTGAGAGCATTGAGCCTTCTCGGCCCTGGGATGATGGCAGCCATGCTTCCCTCCTGCCAGGCTGGAGCAGCGAAAGTTCGCCTGCATCTCGGGGCCACACGGGACGTCTTGCTTCTGGCAAATCTTTCCTGGTTGAATCTATAGCACTGCTTGTCAGCCAGCCATCCCCTCCCTCCCTCAGGCTTCGCATCCCAGTAGCACCTCCCTTCTAGCTAGAGCCCTTCCATGGCTCCAAAGCCAGCACCGCTTGCTGTATTAGCAAAGTCTAGCTGCTGCCACCAGACAAGCTCACGTTGAGCTGGCGAGGGAGGGACACCGGTGCCCTAAGCTGCTGTTATCTAGTGGATGCTACACGTTCCCTCACATGAATGGCGGCCCACTAGCCCTGGAAATGTGTGTGGTCAGACTCAGTCTAACTTTCTGGTTTAATTCTTTTTAAAAAATATATTTTTACTAGAGGCCTGGTGCACGGATTCGTGCACTGGTGGGGTCCTTGGGCCTGGCCTGTGGGGATTGGGCTGAAACCAGCTTTCTGATTTCCCTCGGGGGTCCCAGATTGCAAGAGGGCGGTTCTCGGGTTACATACCCTGGAATCGGGCTCCCTCCTCTCTGGTTCCGGGTGCATCACCTGAGAACTGCAGCTGCCAAGTCACCACAGCTTGGCAGCTCCTACATTGAGCGTCTCCCCCCTAGTGGTCATTCCGCATCATAGCTACCAGTCGGACGGTCACTTAGGCTTTTATATATATAGATTGATTTCAGAGAGGAAGGGAGAGATAGAAACATCAATGATGAGAGAGAATCACTGATCAGCTACCTCCTACATGCCCGCTATTGGGGATCAAGCCCACAACCCGGGCATGTGCCCTTGACCAGAATTGAATCCGGGACCCTTCAGTCTGCAGGCCGACACTATCCACTGAGCCACACCGGCTAGGGCAGCTGTCGCCAACTGGTGGTCTGTGTACCACTGGTGGTCTGTGAGGTCCGAAAAGTTGGCAACTGCTGGGCTAGGGCACTCTCCAGTTTAATTCATCATTTGAACTCCATTATGAATATCGAGGCCAGGACAGACTCATTTCTAACACCACTAATCTGGTTTATAGAATCCTGTCTACAGACTCTCGTCCACCATTAACAAAAGCAATGAAGACACCACTGCGGTCCCCCGGGCAGCCTCTGTGGGGCCTGTGATAGGACCAGCTAGATACCTCAGCTATAGAGCAAATTGGGTGTGAAAATGGATTCTCTAGATCAAACCCCTGATTTGACAGATGAGGAAACTGAGGCTTGGCGGGTGAAGCGGCTTGTGCAGGGTTTGGTAAACCACCCAGTCGGGTCAGATGGGCCGTAGTTCAAGTTCCTGCTCTAATTCACTGTGGCAGCCGCAGTGGGGCTCACACCAAACAGCAGCTAGAGTCGCTTTAGGTTTTCCCCTGCCTTGTACATCCCCACACCCACCCACCCCTTACTCCCGTCATTAAGCCAGAAAAATGTGTGCAAGGTGGGAAACCAAAGAGAAAGGGTTCCCTGACAGCTGAAGGAGACTTTGGTGCAGGCAGGTTCTGTGACTGAGAGGAGGCCAAGGTGCTGGAAGAGTGTCGGGAGTGTCACCCACACAGGCTGTGTCCCTGGGGAGGTTTCCCCTGGGCTCTCACGTTCTGCACGTCTCTAACGTTTTCCGTACAGAGTGTGAGTGCCAGCGAAGCCCCTTCCACCGCAGGGAGCAGCTGCCCTCTCCCAACACCCCCATTTCCTCTCCAGGACGCACCCCATCACCCTCCTGTGATTCTTTCAGGGCCCAGGAGACCTTCATGCAGTGGGACCAGTGCCGCCGCTTTTACAACTTCCTCATGGCCGACAACATGAAGAAGATCATCCTCTCGCACAGGTGCGTCACCTCCCCTCGGGACAGTCCTTCCTCGGCTCATTTGGGCGTCGCTGAAGGCCAGGGCTCTGGTTCTCCAGGGAACATGAAGGGGGCGGGGGAGATGCAGGTGCTCTGCTGGCTGCTGTCATCATTCCCAGTGATTCCCAGTGGATCCAAGAGGAGAGTCGGCTCCCCCACCTTTCCTTCCCAAGCCCAGGCCGTCCCGGGGTGGCTGGTTAGTGTTCAGGAACCTCTCCCCGTAGGACGCTTTGTGTTTGAGGTCTTGGGCGCCTGACCAAGCAGCAGGGGGACAGGAGCCCAGCGCCTGGTGCCCCCTGTGGTGTCAGATCTCCGTGCTCTCCCAGCCCCTCCTGCTCAGAAGCCTCCAGGTGGTTAGCCCTGACCAGTGCTCAGAGCAGGCCCGGCGTGCGGGAGCTCTCAGGAATATGAGCGTGACTCATCGTTATGATTATTCGATATCTTCTGAGTCCCAGAGCCTGGCACATAACGGGCTCTCAAAAATGCATTTTAGGGTGTTTGAGCACCATCTGAGAAAAGGCAATTTGACTGAATGATTAGTTACTTCCTCTCTTTTTCTCAAAGACTAGCACTGGGGTGCTTGCCGCCTGGCCACACACCCAGATGGGGCTCCTGTGGGTGGGTTCACGTGGCGCTGGCCTTGAACCCTTCTTGTCAATCCTGAATAGAAATGATTACTCTACTGAGTACATATTAGCTTTGTAGCTAACACGTTGGAGAGCTGTTAACCAGTTAACTGCCACGCGTCCAAAATGGGAACCATCCCCACACGCCACGATACTTTGAATTTAATTTAAAAAGTCAATTTGCAATGAATATTCTAAGAATAAATATATCACTCCCAATTCGGATGTTCTTGAATATTTTCAGCTGAAAACTCTCATGAAAAATGATTTTAAAGCTGGTCAGGGCTGCCACTTAGGGAAAATATTTTTATTTTATAGACGCGCATGGCGTGTGGAGAAGGTCCACCGCTTGCGTCTACAGACGCTTATGGCGTACAATGGGTTAATTTGCCCGAATGCTAAATGGGTTAACTACTGTCTTCCTTGGTAAGCGACAGACAGAAACAACTCGTAAAAGGAAAGGGTTTCTGCCAGAGGGGCACCCTCACCGCCAATGTAAACACGAGGCCATACTGTTTGGGCCACTGCCCACCACTTGCTGTGTGATTGCCCGCCTGGGACCTCCTCCCCTGAAGGAAGGCCTGGTCACAGTCACCCGGGCTCAGCCCCAATGGAATTTGTCTAGCGGCCCCTGAGAAGGAAAATGAGGTCCTGACACCCATCTTCCCGCAGTTATTCCCAAGTCAACAGCACAGCTCCTCCTCGGAGACATGCTGAGGGCCGGAGGCATCTGTATCTAACTCCCCCGGATGCACGCTGTCCTGCCCCCTGGCCGCCTCCGGGCCTGGAAGCAGGCTCGGCTGTGGTTCTTGTCTGCTGGAGCATTTTTTAAATTAAAAATGGTTTCCAGCCCTAACCGATTTGGCTCAGTGGATAGAGCATCGGCCTGCGGACTCAAGGGTCCCAGGTTCGATTCCAGTCAAGGGCATGTACCTTGGTTGTGGGCACATCCCCAGCGGGGAGGAGTGTGCAGGAGGCAGCTGATCGATGTTTCTCTCTCATCGATGTTTCTAACTCTCTATCCCTCTCCCTTCCTCTCTGTAAAAAACCAATAAAATATATATATTTTTTAAAATGGTTTCCAGCTGCGCTGCGGAGTCCCTGGCGATGAAATGGGAGGGTGTTTGCAGTGTGCGTGGGATTCACTTGGTTTCTCACCCGCGTGTCCTTCTGTTTGCCTTGTGTCTCCCTCTAGACAAGCTCTGTTCGGAGACCATGGGAAGAAGCCCCAGACCCTGGAGGACTCGGACTTGAGCCGCCTCTACATGGCCACGTCCCTGATGCAGATCGACGACAACGTGATGAGGTGGGTCCTCGCGCGCTCGGGAACGGGGCCCGGCAGGAGGCCGCAGGCCAGCGCTGTCCAGCCGCGGGGGGTGGGGGGGTTTCTCTGCCCCCTTTAGTGCTTGGGGCTTTTTTTCTTCATCCCTGAATACATGTCCAGTGTTTAAAAACAATAGAAAAAGAGTGGGGGGGGGAGACAGAAACAAACAAAAACCCCCACAGATTCCACAGAAAATGAAAATTATAGCTTCTCTTGGAAAATAGGAAGAGGATCTGGCCCCTCATTCTGCGTCCCTGCTGGAACTGGGGCTGGAACTGGGCTTGAACCGGGGCCTGGGGTGTCACACCCAAGCTGCCCACAGTGCTCCCCCCGTCTGTGTGCTCCACTCCGGGCAGGGCTCAGGCGCCACACCCCTGCATTTGCAGGGGAGGGAAAGGAAAAGGAAGTATTTCTTGTCCCTGCCTCTCCAGCCCCCGAGGTCGGCACCCTGACCGTGTCCTCCTTCCTGGTACCAGTAGTTTCTGATTGAGGTTAGTCTTAACTGGGAAAGGTCAAGTTGATCTCTGACCTCATCAGTCTATCTTTTTTTAAATCACCTTTTTAATTTAGTGATCATTTGACACCTTTAGGCCTGGTCTAGAGCAAGTTTGGTTCATTCAATAGATAGGCATGCCCTGGCCGGTTTGGCCCAGTGGATAGATCGTCAACCTGTGGACTGAAGGGTCCCAGGTTCCATTCCGGTCAAGGGCATGTACCTTGGTTTCAGGTTCCCCGACCCTGGTCAGGGCACGTGCAGGAGGCAACCAATCGATGTGTCTCTCTCTCATCAATGTTTCTGTCTCCCTCTCCCTTCCACTCTCTCTAAAAATCAATGGGAAAATATCCTCAGGTGAGGATTGGAAAAAAAAAAAAAAAAGGGGAGATAAAAGTAAAGACTTAAAAAAAAAAAAAAAAAAAAAAAAAAGATAGGCAAGTACTGACCTGAGGTATGGAATCTGCACTTGCCTTTCTTATGGGATCTTAGTCACCTTCTTACACCAGGTAACCTTGAAAGATGCCTGTTGAGAAACTTGGAAATTGCTGGTGTGTTAGAAAGCGAGAATGAATTCGACCCTCCCTCACTTCAGACGGGTGTGTCTAATGAGAACAAACAAACAAACAAACCCAAGCTTATTCCAATTCCCCGTTCATCTTCTGAGTTTTGTGAAGCCCGAAAGAGAATGTTCGTCACCTCTCCCTGAAGCGCCTCCGCTCTGACAGTGCTGGGCAGTTCGGCTGATGTTCCCCAGTGGGCAGCCTCATCCCAAGCCCGCACGAGTGACCCTGAGGGTGGGAGGGCTTCCCGGCCCCTGAGACCACAGGGACTGGTTTCGGGAAGAGTCCTGGAGGAGAGCCCAGCACCTCCCCTCCCTGGGGAGGGATCCTGATGGTCCAGCCTGAGCTGCCTGGGTCCTTCCGGGCAGAGAGGTGCCCGCATCCTGGTGGGGAAAGAGATTCACCACTTCGGGGGAGGGGGGAAGGGGAGGAGGGATGTCTTGAAGACGCGTCAGAATAGAAGCACCAGACACCCTGACGTGTGTCAGGAAGAGCTGAGGTTTTCAGAGCCTCTGGCGGGGCAGTCTGGCTGCTGGATTGGAGCTCCAGGCCGCTCAGGGCCGGGCAGACCCCGCTGAAGGTTTGGTCAGCGTCAGTTTCTGTCTGACTGCCCCGTGACGGACAGAATCGGGAACTCTGAATCCCTCATTTCTCCTCGGAACCTATGTCATTTCAGTTCACGGTGTCAGGGTTACTCTGCCACGAAGGCTCTGTTGTAAAGAAAGTTCTAGTAAAGGCCTTTGAATTTCAGTTTCTTAGTGTCCAGTGACATCCGGCTTTACACTGCCTCGGAAGATGTCACATCTGCCAATAATCACCATCGATAACACTTACTGAGTGATTTCTCTGGGCCGGTAGCGGTGCTGGGACACACTTGAATGTCAGAGATGTCACAGCGCCGTTAAGGCAGGCCCTGTCCTTCGCTCCATTTACAGGGGAGAAGCTCAGAGCGGTTGAACCCTTTGCCTAAGGTCACACAGCCAGTGAGTGTAAGGGACAGGATTGGAACCCAACGCCAAAGCCGGGGCTCTGAACCCTAACTCTGGTGCCAGCTATATTCCACTGATGCCAGTACAGGAACCGGAGCGGGAGTGCAGTCCACTCCGCGTTCCCATCTGATGACACGTGTTTTGTCCTTTTCCTGTGTGTGCCGCAGGAAGTTCCATGGCTACACCTCCCTGAAGGAGTATTACGAGGAGGAGAGCTGCATGCGGTACCTGCACAGGGTGAGTGGCAGCCCCGGCGTTCGGTCCTCATCCCGCCTCCGCCCGGGGCAGCTCCCTCCTAACCGTCCCTGTTGGAAGCTCGGCCAGAGTCTGGCTCAGACCGTCCAGCGGTTAACTTGGGTTAATTATTGAACTGAACTCTGGCCCTCTGCAACCCTGTCCCTCTGTGACCCTGTCCCTCTGTGGCCCTGTCCTTCTATGACCCCATCCCTCTGCGACCCCATCCCTCTGCCACCCTGCCCCTCTGCCACCCTGCCCCTCTGCGACTTCCGTGTGTAATCCCTGTGCTGTCCCTTCGTGCAGGGCAGGACCTGGACCCTTCTTTTGGCCCTTGTGTATTTAGTTAGTGTGGTGCCTAGGGCTGAATTAAAAAGTCCTGCTGTGATCTGGTGATCACAGTAAAATAGGCATATTTCTCTATCAAAACAAGGAGGAATATATTGACAAAGAGACTAAGTTTATCCTATAATGCAGTTATAGCAGCTATAATGAACTTTATGCGTATTAAATTAAGTTTGTGGCCAACATAACCCCCATATTTTTAAAAACTTTATTTTTATTGATTTCAGAGAGGAAAGAAGAGGAAGGGAGAGGAAGGAAGACATAGAAACATCAATGATGATGCCCCTGGCCGGCTTGGCTCAGTGGATAGAGCGTCAGCCTGCGGACTGAAGGATCCCAGGTTCAGTTCCGGCCAAGGGCACATGCCTGGGTTGTGGGCTCGATCCCCAGTAGGGGACGTGCAGGAGGCAGCCGATCAATGATTCTCTCTCATCATTGATGTTTCTCTCTCTCTCTCTCTCTCTCTCTCTCTCTCTCTCTCTCTCTCTCCTTCTCCTTCTCCTCTCTCCTTCTCCCTTCCTCTCTGAAATCGAATTAAAAAAAAAAAAAAAAAAGGAACATCCATGATGAGAGAGAATCACTGATGGGCTGCCTCTTGCCCGCCCCCCACTGGGGATCCAGCCCACAACCTGGGCATGTGCCTTGACCGGGAATTGAACCCGGGACCCTTCGAGCTTGCAGGCTGACATTCTATCCACTGAGCCAAACCGGCTAGAGGAACCCCCATATGTTTTTTGCCTGAACCACCACCACTGGTCTCTCTCATTCTGTGTTTGCACAATTGCTCTTTTGACTCCAACGTGGGAGTCCATTTACCCCTGACAATGAGCACCTGTTGTTGTGGCCCACCGCCCGCAGCTGAAGCAGGGACTTGTGGGCTGCAGTTCGGCCATGTGTCATATCGATCACCCCTCCTAGCTCAGCCTCACACCCAGGCTTCTGGTGTCTTCATCTGCACCATTACAGCACCGTGGAGCCGCCCAGAGCCAAGGCCAGGGGCCCCATCTTAGCACACGCAGGCGTGTACTCCCGGCGTGGCGGTCCAGGGGTGTCCGAGTACCCCATCGGCACACGCCTGCCAAGGCTGGAGTCACAGTCCTTCACCCACCTGTTCAGCACGCTGAGCAGGGACCACCTGCCCTCTTGTTCAGGGCCAGGTCGGGGAGTGAACTTGAACTGTGGATCAATGGGGTCCACAAAAGGGAAGCAATCGCCTCATTCTTTCTCTTTTCTTGGTTCAGATCTATGTGCCCCTCATGCTGGTCAACGCAGCCGATGACCCCTTGGTACATGAAAGCCTTCTAAGCATTCCAAAATCTCTCTCAGGTAAGTGTCTTTCCTGCTGCTCCCTCATGCACTCAGCAGACTGCCGGTCATTCTGTCCCCTTCACGTGCTGTCCCTCCTGGCGGTGCTCTTAGTCAGACCCAACAGTCCCGGGCTGTGTGGGGGCCTGGGCAGAGCCTCCCCGTGTCCATCCCGTGCAGAAGGCAGGCCCATCCCTTACATCAGAGACAAGAGCAGAGTCACCTGCGGCTCTGAAATTGTCGGCTCAGGGTTATGGCTCCATGAAGTCTGAGAGTTTGACTTAAAGAGATATTTACACTTCAGACTTGACCTGAAAAGCAAAAAATAAATAAAAAACCACTCGTGACAGTCAGCCTCTCCATCTGCTTTGAGGATAAAAATATAAGCAGCTGGAAAAGCAGGCTGTGGCCGGTGGGCGTGTTATCCAGCACAGGCAGGAAGGAGCTGAAGGAGAGCTAACGGGGTCGCAGGAGGAAACCTGGGGACTCCTAGGGCCTCATTTCCCTTCACGACCTCTGTAAGTAGCTTATGGAGAGCAGGATATCTCTGGTTCTCTCGTGACCTCAAGCTAGAAGGATAGATACTACAACAGACAAGGACCCACGCCCGCCTGCAGAGAACTCCGGGGCACCACGCAGAGTGCGTGCTGCACGTGGGATGGGGTAAAGTCTCTCTCCTGTCACCCGCCCCCTCAGCCACATGGGCAGCACATAGAGAAAGCAGAGTGTTTGCTTCCTTCCCTACACCCAGCCATAGCTCTGCTGCTGTGGCACAGGAATGGATGCAATAGTGACCGCAGGGACAGGGTTCAGGGGTCAGGCAAGAAAGGACCCCAGGAAGTGTCGCCCACCCAGGGCAGCCAGCAAGGGGCGCTGTCAGTGGTTCCCCAGGAAGACAGCTGCTCCCGTAGCTGCCCGTTCGTGCTGGCTATGCTAGCAACCAGCCTCACTCATCAGGACTGAGCAGGTGCCACGCGAGTGTGGGCATCTGTAAGCACCACTGGCAGCTTTATGTTTCAGTCTTAGAAGATAAATGGCATGAAAAACCATCAATTCACTGAGCTGCCTTGTTCTCCAGTAAATGACAGTGTAAATGCTGTGCTGTGCACCCTTCCCAGGACCCCTCCCTCCACGCAGCATCAGCACTGCCTGGGAACTCAGCTCTCTGCCTGGGAAAACAGCGCCTGCATTTTAAGGCGACATCCCAGGGGTTCCGATGCACAAAGTTGGGGCGTGCTTGGCTGTACAGCCGAGTCATTTGGGGAGCTTTAGCAGCTGCAGCGCCTGGTTCCCCCTCCCCCCATCCCCACCCTGACTGAGATCCTGATGTAACTGGTCTGGATGCTGCACAGTGATATTTTTTTAATATATATTTTTATTGATTTCAGAGAAGAAGGGAGAGGGAGAGAGAGAGAGAAATGATGAGAGAGAATTATTCATCAATTGGCTGCCTCCTGCATACCCCCTACTGGGGATCGAGCCCACAACCCGGCATGTGCCCTTGAACGGAATCGAACCCAGGACCCTTCAGTCTGCAGGCCAATTCTCTATCCACTGAGCCAAACCAGCTAGGGTGCTGCACAGAGATCTTTCCAAACCCCTGTGTGCTACCAAGGCTCTGCTCCAAGCCAAGCTGCTGTTCTCCAACCTGCTAGGTCCCACTGTTGTGCCTGCGCCACCAGTCTCCCTCCTACGGAGGTGAATGAGGCAGTGAGTGGAGGTCGGATGCCCCTGTAGGTGACCTTGGCCTGTGAGGAACACCCGGGCCACCTGGCCAGCTCGCATCCGCACCTCCTGCCGAGGAGCTACCCCGAGGACAGGGACTCACGGCTGCCTTTCCCCTGCAGAGAAACGGGAGAACGTCATGTTTGTGCTGCCTCTGCACGGGGGCCACCTGGGCTTCTTCGAGGGCTCCATGCTGCTGCCCGAGCCGCTGACGTGGATGGACAAGCTGGTGGTGGAGTACGCCAACGCCATCTGCCAGTGGGAACGGAGCAAGTTGCAGTGCGCCGACGCAGAGCAGGTGGAGGCCGGCCTGGAGTGAGGCCCCCGGACTCTGGCGCTCAGTCCCTCCTTGAACTGTCGTCCCTCACCGGCTGTTCAGGTCTCCCCCTCCCTCAGTGACCTGGATCTGACCTCACACCATCAGCGGGGCCACCACCGGGCACACCTGTCTGGGTGGGCAGCTACCCCGGGCGCTGCAGGCTATTTTTGTGCTTAGTTCCTTGTTTCCTCCATTGCGTTGTTAGCCATGGTGACAAGCACCAGACAGCCTCTCAGCCTGCTGTCCGGTTTAGCATCATCATCATCATGATTGCTTTTAAGCCAGTCACATCTAGTTTCCCTATGAAAAAGGTGTCAGGACAGCAGTTTCGCTTTGCCAATCAAAAGGCTCTCCCCCAAGAACAATGAAGAACGTCTGTTATTTGGTGGTGGCCCTATGTGTCCTTGTGTAGACCAGAAAAGCGCTCACTAAGCCAGGCCCCTGCCGGAGATGCAGGTCAGCTCCGAACCTGGGGTCCCGGGGCTCCGGCCGCAGCGTGGCCTCTTAGGGCAGAGAAAACCCCCTTGATCACAAGCCAAGCTTCTCCCTCTCTCTCTCCTAGGACAGTCTCCCAGCCCCTTGCTGGTGATGAGAGTGACCTGGGGCGCTTATTAAAAATTCAGCCTCCCAGGTCCCTCCCCGAGGAGAAGCCCATGCCACGGGCCTGGGAAAGGGCCTGGGGATTTTAATTTTTGACAAGTGCCCCCGGTGATTCTCATCGCCAGGCAACTGGGGAAAACCACTGTCTGCAGGGCCTTTAAATTAGAACCATCTCAGTAGCTCTTTTTATTAAAATCCATAGTCGGAGGTGTCACCCAGCTCCCAGGGACCCCCAAGGCCTGTCGTGCACAGCTGCCCCCTGTGACCACACCTGACTCTGCTTCTCACTGGCTATATGACCCTGGAAAGGCCCCCTTGAACTTGAGCTTCCTCACCTGTAAAATGGGGCACTTGGACCAGGTAGATTGCCGGCTGAGATCACTACCCGTCCTGAAATTCAATGACAAACTCACTTGCCTGAGATTTGAGAGACTGTCCCTCCAGGGGGAGCTGGGAGCCGCCCTCCAGGCTAAACATGTAGACGTCATCATTTTCCCTTTTTTGTTTGTTTGCTTGTCTATTCCTCGTGTCACATAAAGCCGTTTGTGGGGCCTTGTTTTATTATGCACTCATTTGTAATTTTACTTTTTAACCCAGGTCTCTCCAACTCTGGCTTTTGATACCAAACAATTCAAAAGTTGGACCTGAGTTTGGAGCAAGACCTTCCCAACCTGAGAAAGTGTGGTTCTGCGAGCAGATTTTTAACTTCATAGCCTATTGTAGTCTATAGAGGTCTCTCCTCAGGTGTCTTCCCTAATGAAATTGTCACTCTTAAGTTTCAAGTACTTTTCTCCAATCCTGTGGTACTTGAATGTCTAAAAACCCTGCACTTTGCAAAACCTGCAGTTGCTGTCTGGAGCGAAATGGAACTATGAGAGAAATTGCCTGGATGCTTCAAAATGTCCCCTGCTTCATCTCCTTTGCTCCGGGGCAGACAGGAGTAGGAAAAGGGGGTCCGTGTGGGTGTTGAAGGGGTGGAGGGAGTCACCTGCAGGCTCGGAGGCCGGCCCCTGTGGCCGCAGGGGGACGGACATAGTTTGAGCATTGGTCCACGTGACTGTGACAGTAATGTCTGTGACCTGGAGAAATTGTTTGCTGACAATCACTAGATCGAACTAACAAATAACATCAAAAACAGCCATTGTCTCAAAAGATGACGATGTCTGGGGTCCGGACTTCGCTGTGGTTATACACACACCAGGTTTGTCCTGGTGACTCCCCCTCCCCCACCCCCGCCCCCAAGTTGTTCTTTTTCTAGCGCTTTTCCTTTTCGCGTTGTTTTAGCACAAAGTGGCACTTTACCATCTAACCCTCCGTTTGGAAGCCTGTCCTTTTCCCCTGTCACTTCCCTGCCACCTGACAGCCACAGCTGTGATCCAGAAGATTCTTAGTCATAGTCCCACGACTCCCTTCATTTCTTAAGACTTTCTGTGAAATGCAGTAACTTAATAGGTTTGTATGACCATCTCCTTGTCATTTGCCCGGGTCCCCTCTCTTGCCCTGTTCTGAGGAAGTAGTGGCCAGGTACCAGCTCCATTCGGGAAGAGAAAAGACAGTGTTGCTGTCACCCCCCGGGGTGCAGGGGACAGAAGTCCTTAGAGCCTGGTCTGCACCGCAGTCCGACCCAGGTGTCCCCCCTGGAGGTGAGGAGGGGGAGAGGCAGGGTTTGGGGCACTCCTCTGTTGCCACCCAACCGGAATTCACCCCCCGGAGCTGCGAGGACGACAGCCCAGCTGAGTTCTTTTCAGTGTGTGACTCTGAATGGCACTCACACGAAGGCCACTGAAGGCCTTTGTTCAGCTCCAGGCTCCCGGGCATGGAAATGAGAGAGTGGCTGTGGCCATCTTAACAGGGACATTCTTGTTTGCCCTGAATGAGCGCACAGGGCATTGAATCGACAGAGATGCGAACTCGCCTGGTAAACAAGGGAGCGGCGCTTTGTATGTAGGTCAGCTTCCTCCTCCCTCCCGCTTCCCTTCGCTTTTCTTCTGAAGTCATTCATTTCTGGTGGCGATGGGAGTGCTCTTCTGGCTATTAAGGCCCCACTTAGGCTAAAACTAGAGCTTTTGAACATTCTATTCTGAAATCAGATTAAGGATATAAGTTGCAAAGACCCAGACAGTTCAATCGCAGGAATAACCCGTTAAAAACCAAGGAGGAGAGGGTGCCCACGTTCCTCCTGGTTGAACCCCCTGCCTCCTAAACAAGTTGAAGACACTGATGAGTAACCGATTCGAGTCCAATTAGGATTTTCTGAAAAATGGTGTCAGGTCTCCTTGATGCACTTCTGTTAGAGGGCGTTTAACAGCCTTGAAGACAACCCCTTGCCCTGGCCAGTTTTGCTCAGTGGATAGCGCATCGGCCTGCGGACTGAGGGTCCCGGGTTCAATTCTGGTCAAGGGCACGTACCTCGGTTGCAGGCTCCTGGCTTTGGTCAGGGGCAGGCGGGAGGAAACCCATCGATGTGTCTCTCTCACATCGGTGTTTCTCTCTGTCTCTTTCTCCCCCACTCTCTCTGAAAATCAATGGGGAAAATATCCTCCAGTGAGGATTAAAAAAATAAAACCATCACTTCTCTGCTGTGAGCTTGCACCAGGGACTCCAGGGCGGCCTCGAGAGAAGGTTGTTTGTGGTCACTGTCCTTGTAAGCTCTCTGCGGCGTGGCGGGGCCTGTGACAGACCACATGAGGGGAAATGTGCCTGAGAGGAGAGCGTCCCTTTCTGGGCGTGGTGTTAGGAAGCAGGGTGCAGGGGACCTGGGTTCTTGTCCCACCTGCCCCTCATTCACACTGGATGGGGGGCAGCTGCTTCACCTCCCTGAGCCCCAGTGATCCTAGACCAAGCATGTCAAAATCGCGGCCAGCAGGCCACATGCCTCAAGGAGTGTAATCCCGCAGGCCTCGGGTTTGACATGCTTGTCCTAGACCATCTCTAAAACCATTCATCGATGTACAAGTCATTTTCCTGAACATTCCCACTGGCCTTCTGCAGCTCTTGCTTTAGAATCCGTTGAGTCAGGGCCCCTGGCTCATCCTGTAGGGCTGGGAGGGAACTGCTGCTTTGCGGGTGACGACCCTAGACCTTGCCCTTGCCCTGTGTCTTCGGCTTCTCTTCAGCATCTCCATCCTCATCTCAATGTCTTGCTGTCCCGAGGCTTGGCCACGTGACCAGGACAGGTGCAGCGCTGGCACGAGGCAGATGCCCGTCTTTCTGTGTGACTCAGGCAGAGCGCTGAGAGTTCCCAGGGCAGACATCCTCCCAGCTCCGGCTTTCATTCTTAAACTGCCGTCTTCATTCAAGCCCGACTCCCGGGTAGGGCAGCGAGCGTATGCGCCTGGCTTCCGAATGAGAGCGTGCTTTGTCGCCATGTGACTTGCGGGTCGTTCCGCCAGTTCCCGGGGGACAATGCGTGTGTTCTTGTTAGTGTTTGCCAGGCAGGCAGATGTCCGGGATGTGAGGGGCCCTTCTTTCCCCGGGGCATCGGTCCTGGCTTGGAGGTAAAATAAACATCACTGACACCTCACGTTGAGTTCAAGGTTGCTAAGAAGCATTTGCCTGCAGCATCCGCTCACAACATCATCTGGAATCCCTTTCTTTGACCAGAAAGCCTTAACTTGAATATCCCCCCCACCCCGGTATTCCCCAATATCATGGCATCGCAATCCAAATCCTTCCGCCGAGGGAGTTTGAAGCGAAGCCACAGGCAACACCAGAGCATTTCTCCGTGTGGCCTGTACGCGCCTTCTTACGTTAGGCACCCCCACCCCTCGGCGATGGGGGACCCAGAACCTGCCAAATGCCTCCTCTGACGCCTTTCTTCCTTCTTGGCCTCTTGTTGAAAGCCACGCTGGCTTACTTGGATGCGCCTTCAAAGGCCGTGAAAAGGGGCCTGTCCGTGGCGAGCAGAGGCCCAGGAGTGGAGGGGAAGGTTAGAGAACCTCTGTTGCCTAAGCAGAGGGAGGCACCCCCCTCTTCCTAGAGCAGGATTGCTTTTGCCAAATTGTATCTGAGGCTAAGGGAAGGGGAAGTGGCCCCTGCTGGCAGTGAGGCTGGGATGCTGCCCAAAACAAAAGCAGCTTCCTCCGGCCCCGGATGCTGCAGCCGGGCCTCCTCGGAAGCAGGCGGCGGAGTCCAGCTCGCCAGCCATTCTCCACTTCCAGACAGCAGACAGCTGCCCCGTTGGAAGTTAGCCTCCCCCACCCGCTCCATGTTTTCGGAGCTGTTTTTCCTGGCATGTGTGTGTGTGTCTAATAAATAAGATGACATTCACTTCTTAACTGGAAGATTAAGCCTTTTAACTCGACTCCTCTGCCAATTAGTAATGAAATCCATATCCTACGTTCTCCCCCTCCTGGTCCCCATAAGCCAAGAAATCTACTATTGCCATAAGTTGGGGACAGCCCACTTATAGCACCTGCAGAAATACCCTCATCTCCATGGGCATGCTCCTCCCAGACCACCCACGCTGAGCAGCCCCCAGGCCGTGGGTGTGGGGGGCCAGGCTACCCTGGGTGTAGAGTTAGGTCCAGTTTGGTTTTTCCTTTGGCCTCCTTAGTTCCCCTGAAGCACAAGTCCACCGAGAGCCCTGTCACCTCTCCACCCCAGCTCCAGGTGAGCTGGGCCAGTCCCACTGCCTCAGGAAGACCGGCACTGTACCTGAGCTCCCACTCCTGCCACTGCAGCTGCCTTAGCGACACCCACGGGGCGGGAGGGGCGGGAGCCCGCGTGCGCCTCCCCCCGGCCCGCTTAGACTCCCGCCAGCCACCCTCGTCCCCTCGCAGATCTGCTTCCAGGTTGATTTTTGAGAACCATCACGTTCACATTCCTGATTTCCGTTTTGTTTCATTTCGTTTGGATTTTCCTGAAACTTAACGTCGCCGCCCTGAAAACCATGTATTTTTGAGTTTGTGTTCTGAAAGCCTCCGTGCTGCTGGGTTTGGGGGGAGACACACGGGACCCCCCAGCACCGAGGTGTTTTAACATCTGCAACTAGCAATGCAATTTTTTCTAAATAACGAGGATATTTACCTTTATTAAGAAACTATACTAAACAACGGTGTCCTTGACCATTTTATGTTCTCCTATTGTGTTGGGTCCTATTTTGATTCTGTGTGGTGGTAAACAAAGATCATTACAAGCGAAAACTGTAATTTTGTTATCTTTGATTCAATGGAATTTCTTTACTTAAAAAAAAAATTAAAAGACTAAAAACGTGGCGAGGCTGCGAGTTTTCTGTATGGTGGGGGTTTTATATTTAAAAGGGTTCTTTGCTGTGTCTTCACCAAAGTGTGAACTTGAAGGAAAATGGGCCAAACAGCAAGTTCTCGTGATGACTGGTTTTTTAAAAATATATTTTTATTGATTTCAGAGAGGAAGGGAGAGGGAGAGAGAGATAGAAACATCAATGATGTGAGAGAATCATGGATTGGCTGCCTCCTGCACGCCCCGCACTGGGGATTGAGCCGGCAACCCGGGCATGTGCCCTTGATAAGGATCAAACCTGGGCCCCTTCAGTCCGCAGGCCGACACTCTATCCACTGAGCCACACCAGCCAAGGCTGGTGACGACTGATTTTAACCCAGCCTTGCAGATACGGGGGAATGACCAGCCCACAGGTGTCTTGACTAGTACAAGCCCGTCTCTCCAGGCAAGAAAGCCAAGGCCTGAGCTAAGCGAGACACCAGCGTTTTAATCAGCACAGCGAACCGTGTAGGCGGAATGTGCGGGGAGAGACAAGTGGAGGTTGCCATGGCTGATTCACGTGCCTTTCCAATGGAGTTCTTTGAACAGAGTGGGCGGACATGACCTGAATTGAGATTGTCTTGGGCTGGTTGAGGGATGGCAGGGTTCTCTTCTCCTTTGGTATCTGTCTGAATCCAAGCTCAGGTACCCCCGGGCCAGGCCAGGAGAGCTCCCCATGCTCCCCACCCCGGGAGCCTGCTCCCCTCTTGGCCAGGCAAAACCTTTGGCCAGCTCTGAGCAGCGGCAGTCTCCTGCAGAGGCTGTCTGAACCCGGCGGCCCATGTCCCTGCCGAGACCTCCACCCACCTTAACCAGCTGCCTCCATCAGCTAACACAGCTTCCCCCCCTGGGCCCCCGAGGACCACATGCACCATTGCAACCTCCCAGCTCTCCCTCTGCTCACACTCCTTGGGCGAGACAGAATCCCTGCTTCATCCCACACGTCTCCAGAAAGAACACGGTTCTGAGCAGCACATGGTTGTCACTGAAGTGACGTTTTGTTGTCCTCCTTCCCATATTGGGTGGCTTTCAAAAGGATATCTTACTGTCCCTCTTCCTCTCTTTTTAAAATATATTTTTTGTTGATTTCAGAGAGGGAGAGAGAGAAACATCAGTGATGAGAATCATCCATCAGCTGCCGCCTGCACGCCCCGCATTGGGGACCGAGCCCTCAACCCGGGCATGTGCCCTCACCAGGAATCAAACCCTGACCTCCTGGTTCATAGGTCGATGCTCAACCACTGAGCCACACTGGCTGGGCCCCGCTTCCTCTCCTACTATTACGGTGATGGTGGCCACTTGTAGGGACCCAGCGTGTAGGCATCTGGGATTTTTGTGAGGATGAGCATGTCAGATTTAACATTAACATTCATGGTCTTGGGACACAGTCTCCCAAAGGGGACGGGGAAGGTCTGGCCCAGCTCACCCACCTCTTTCCTGCTCAGCTTGTCTCTGAGCGGGGAGGGGCAGTACCAGGGCATGGCCAGCAGGGGGCGGTGCCAGCCCACAGTCGGTAAACTCACTTGTCAGCTCCTGGCTGCCTTAGCTTCAGATGTTGTAGCAAAGCCCTCAGGATGAGGCTATAGAATAGCTCCACTCTTTTTAGGCAGCTTTTGCTGGAGAGGCCCCACAGACAGGAGGAGGGGGACACAACTGGCCATCGCTGCCCGCATCAGCCTGCACCTGGCTGAGGGGAGCAGGCCACCCCAAGATGGAGCTGCTGCAAGCCTGCCTCCAGCCTGGAATTGCACGTGGGAAGCCCTCACTGTCTGCTGGCTGCCGAGGTTCCAGTGTCCCCAGATCACTCGCGCTTCTATCCCCCTCCTTGCCTGTTTTCACGGCTCTAAGTAGCAAAACTCTATTGCAAAGGAAATCATTATGAAACTTCAAGTTTCACACAAGCCCTTATCCCGCAGCTTCAAAGACAGTAAGAATGTAATTGTTCCCAAGTCATCATCGTCGTCTTTTTTTTAAACAAGATATTTATTTATTATTATTTTTAATCCTCACCCAAGGATATTTTTCCATTGACTTTTAGGGAGAGTGGAAGAGGGAGGGAAAGACAGAGAGAAACATCGATGTGAGAGAGACACATCAATTGGCTGCCTCCTGCACACGCCCCGACCAGGGCCCGGGCTGGGGAGGAGCCTGCAACCGAGGTCCATGCCCTTGACCGGAATCCAACCGGGGACCCTTCGATCTGCAGGCTGACGCTCTATCCACTGAGCCAAACTGGCTAGGGCCCCAACTCTTCTTGTTCAAGAGAATTCCCCCTGGTTTGTCGCCCCCGGACTTAGGAGGAGGGTGTCGCCTGAGCTCACCCAAGCTCAGGGAGGGTCAGGGAAACAACAGTCCCCGCAGGCAGCCCTTTTCCCAGCCTCTGGGTCCGGGCACTGGGGAGAGGCCCAGGGATGCTAACTACGGGTCGGAGGGCAGGAGTGTCCTCAGAAGGCCGTGTTCTCGGCGTGGGCCCGGGGGCCGAAGAGCTGCTCAGCAACCACCTTGCCGTCGTACTTGGGCAGTGTGCCCCCAAAGTCGGTGGGCAGGATGTCCTTGTCAACCTCCTGGAAGAAGCCAGAGAGGTCATCTCCGTGGACAAAGACCTGCAGGAAAGCAGAGACAGAGATGAGCTGGGGGGGGAGTGCCCTAGGATGCCCTCATCAAAAGTCACCAAACCGCCCTAGCCAGTTTGGCTCAGTGGATAGAGCGTTGGCCTGTGGACTGAAGGGTTCCAGGTTCATTTCCGGTCAAGGGCATATGCCCAGGTTGTGGGCTCGATCTCCAGTAGGGGACATGCAGGAGGCAGCTGACCAATGAATCGCTCTCATCACTGATGTTTCTATCTCTCCCTCTCCATTCCTCTCTGAAAGAAATAAAAATAAAAATCACCAAACACACTGCCCGGCTAGCGTGGCTCAGTGGTTGAGCATCGACCTATGAACCAGAAGATCACAGTTTGATTCCCGTTAAAGGCACATGCCCGGGTTGCAGGCTCGATCCCCAGTAGGGGGTGTGCACGGGGCAGCCGATCAGTGATTCTCTCTCATCATTAATATTCTCTCTCTCTCTCTCCCTTCCTCTCCGAAATCAATAAAGATATACTTTTTTAAATCACCAAACACCTGAGGCACGCCAACCCCACAGAAGGAACGGAGGGGAGGACAGCGACACAGTGTGTATGCCACCTCTCTACCTGGTGACAGCCTTCTCTACAGTCCTCCTCATGTTGTCTGCAGGATCCACTCAGTTCAGGACTATGGGAAGAGTCTGAGGAGGGCTCAGGTGGGGTCCCCTGTCCCCCTACCTCCCCCCTCTTGTCTCAAAAAGCTTTCCTCCCATGCCCTAGCCGGTTTGGCTCAGTGGCTAGAGCGTTGGCCTGCGGACTAAAGAGTCCCTGGTTTGATTCCGGTCAAGGGCATGTACCTCATTGCTGGCTTGATCCCCCGGCCCTAGCCAGAGGAGGCAACCAGTCGATGTGTCTCTCTCACATCGATGTTTCTTGTTTCTCTCTCTGTTTCTCCTCCCTTCCACTCTCTCTAAAAATCAATGGGAAATATCCTTGGGTGAGGATTAACAACAACAACAACAACAAAAGAAGCCCCATTCTCTCACCCACTCATCAGCCAATCACTGTGCAGCGCCCCTGCTTGCCCCGCCCCTGGGCCGTCACTCACCCGCTGGAGCAGCTTGCTCTTCAGGAAGGGCCTCACCACGTTGTAGGTGGTGGTGAAGTACCAGGGCTGGTGGATGAAGTGGATGGCCTTGAACCGGGCTGGGAAGGAGTCCTGCAGGGACAGAGCGCCCCACCCCGCAGCCATGATAGCCTCAGAGGTTCCCACTTACTCCCCCACTGCCTCTCCCTCCCCAAGGCACGGGACAGGCCTCTGGCGACCAATTGGGGAGCTCTGGCTTCACCCCCAAGAGGAAGCCCCAGAGGCCACGCAGCCCAGCCCTCTCACAGCAGCTGCACGAAGCCTGGGGCTTCATGGAGTGAAGAAATGAAATGGTAGCCTTGCTGGGTGTGTAGGGGACCAGGCTTTTCAAACCCACTTTCCTGCTGAGCGGACTGCAAACTGTCACAGACAACAGGGACACCTCTGTCATGCTCACTGTCCCCCACCCATCCCCACCTTCCTTCCCCAGGTGCACAGACAGCAGACTTAAGATGAACTCTAAGAAAGGACTCATGGCCCCGCTGGTGTGGCTCAGTGGTTGAGTGTCCACCTATGAATTAGGAGGTCACGGTTCCATTCCCCATCAGGGCACATGCCCAGGTTTCGGGCTCGATCCCAATAGGGGCGTGCAAGAGGCAGCTGATCAATGATTCCCTCTCATCATTGATGTTTCTATCTCCCTCTCCCTTCCTCTCTGAAATCAATACAAAATATGTATATATTTTAAAAAAGGCCTAGTGCCGAAACCGGTTTGGCTCAGTGGATAGAGCGTCGGCCTGCGGACTGAAAGGTCCCAGGTTCGATTCCGGTCAAGGGCATGTACATTGGTTGCAGGCACATCCCCGGTGGGGGGTGTGCAGGAGGCAGCTGGTCGATGTATCTCTCTCATCGATGTTTCTAGCTCTCTATCCCTCTCCCTTTCTCTCTGTGAAAAATCAATAAAATATATATTTTAAAAAAAATAAAAATTAAAAATAAAAATAAAAAAGGACTAGTTATACAGGAGTGAATGTCATGGGTGTTAGTGATATCCTCTTTCGGGATAAATTCACATTCAAAGAGACATATGCAGACAGAGTGGGATTTGGGGTCAGAAGGTGTAAGTTCAAGTCCGGCTTCTGCCACTTTAGAGTTTTGTGACCATGAGAAGTCACACAAATCTCTGAGTCTTGTTTTCCAGGTTTTAAAAATGAAGCATGAATGCCCTCACCGGTTTGGCTCAATGGATAGAGCGTTGGCCTGCGGACCAAAGGGTCCCGGGCTCCATTCTGGTCAAGGGCATGTACCTCAGTTGTGGGCTCCTCCCTGGCCTGGGCCCTGGTCAAGGACATGTGCAGGGGGCAACCAATCGATGTGTCTCTCTCACATTGATGTTTCTCTCTATCTCTCCCTCTAAGAATCAATGGGAAAATATCCTCGGTTGAGGATTAACAAAAATATATAAAAATTAAAAAGTAAAAATAGCCCTAACCGGTTTGGCTCAGTGGATAGAGCGTCGGCCTTTGGACTCAAGGGTCCCAGGTTCGATTCCGGCCAGGGGCATGTACCTTGGTTGCGGGTACATCCCCAGTGGGGGGTGTGCAGGAGGCACCTGATCAAGGTTTCTCTCTCATCGATGTTTCTAACTCTCTTTCCCTCTCCCTTCCTCTCTGTAAAAAATCAATAAAATATATATATATTTAAAAAATAAATAAATAAATAAAAATAAAAAATGTGAAGAAAATGAAGCAGGAAGCAGCGAGAGGATGCTCTCTCCGGGTAGATGAGTTAATGAAAGTGAATCCCTGGCCCACTGTCGACCACCATGCAAGTATCTGTGGTTGGCGTTGCCTTTTGTGGCACATTCTCAGCGCCCTGCCAGCACCATTAAACCAGGACTCCCGGCCAGGCCGGGGGCCCCACCTGGAGCATGTCCACCATCTTCCTGAGGTCGGCGGCCCGCAGCCCCGCGGCCTGCTGCAGCGTGAAGCCCTTGAAGTTCTCCACGATGCAGAAGCCGTTGATCTGAGTCTCCTCGTTCTCCAGCAGCTTCTCCAGGATGAAGCAATACGCCTGCAAGATCTTGGCACAGAGGGGACAGGCTGCCAGCCCTGCCCGCGGACACCAGGTCCTGGCGGGAGAGCCGACTGGTGCACCCTGATCGGAGGTCACTGGTCACCGGCTTAGAGCTGGGACACTCCCCGCTCTGGGAGTGGGTTCCAAGAAATAACCGTGAGTGTCCCAGCCATGGTTAGATGCCAGAGTGCTTATCCCTGTCCCCTTTAAACGTCATTGTATTTGCCAAGGCTTTTAAAAAATATATATTTTTTTATTGATTTTAGAGAGGAAGGGAGAGTGGGAGAGAGAGAGAAACATAATGATGAGAGAGAATCAGTGATTGGCTGCCTCCTGCACACCCCACACTGCGGATGGAGCCCACAACCTGGGAATGTGCCCTTGATTGGGAATTGAACCGTGACCTCCTGGTTCATAAATTGACGCTCAACCACTGAGCCACGCCAGCCAGGCAGGGCAACTCTCTTAAGAGCTTGACCCTTGCCCTGACCGGTTTGAAAGGCTCAGTGGATAGAGCGTCGGCCTGCGGACTGAAGGGTCCCAGGTTCGATTCCGGTCAAGGGCATGTACCTTGGTTGCAGGCACATACCCAGTAGGGAGTGTGCAGGAGGCAGCTGATCGATGTTTCTCTCTCATCGATGTTTCTAACTCTCTATCCCTCTCCCTTCCTCTTTGTAAAAAAATCAATAAAATATATTAAAAAAAAAAAGAGAGAGAGAGAGATTGACCATTGGCATCGCCTACGTGTCAAGTGTCAATGCCAAGAAGTCAGGCTGCTAAGGAAGCTGGAGCCTGTGCTCTCCAGAAGCCCCTCCCGGCTCTCCCTGTTCTCTCCGTGGCTCTCAGCTTTCAGCCTTGGGCAGGGCTGAGCCCAGCTCGTGGCCCACAGCTGTCACCCCGCTTGGCAGGGACACTGGGACCCTTGGCCAGCGGGCCCTGCCTGCAAAGCTGCTGGGTTTCCCAGCTGCCCTGGCCCCCCTAGGAGTTCTCCCCCAGCTGGACAGGGCCTGGCGGCCTTGGCTGCCTGCCTCCCCCGCCCCCACTTCGCCTGGGGAGGGGGGCGGAGCCAGGACTGAACGCCCCACAGAGGCCAGGGCTGGGGGAGGGAACCCAGCCCAGCCCAGCCCAGGCCAGCCCAGCCCAGCCCAGCCCAGGCCAGCCCAGCCCAGGCCAGCCCAGGACTCGCTGACCTCGTCAAAGGTGATTTCTTCACAGTCCCAGTTCTCGATGTTGAAGAGCATGATCACTCGGCCATACTTGTCCCGACTGGAGAGGACACTGGGGTAGCCAGCCTCGATGGTGCAGCGGATGGCCTCCAGGGACAGGCTGTCGAAGAGCTCGGGGTACTGCAGCCGGAAGTGCACGTAGCCTGGTGCAGGGAGGACAGAGGGGTCCCTCAGGAAGCCAGCCCATCCTGGGGTGGGGAGGCGATCCCGAGGCCTGCGTGGGACCGAGCAAGACACCCCCTCTCTGGGATAATTGCCGCGGGAATCAGGACTCTAGGCCGGAACATCAACGGTCAACTGCCCACATGTGAGGTGGGATCCTAAATCTGAGGACGGCACCAACTGGGTCTTCCTCTCTCCCACAGGCAGGGGCATAGGGGTCTCGGTTGGGCACAGGGTGAGCTGAGTGGGGCGGGGAGAAGATAAAATCAAACCCAAGCCCTAGCTGGTGTGGCTCAGTGGATAGAGCGTCGGCCTGCAGACTGAAGGGTCCCGGGTTCAATTCCAGTCAAGGGCACATGTCTGGGTTGCGGGCTTGATCCCCAGTAGGGGGTGTGCAGGAGGCAGCCAATCAATGATTCTCTCATCATTGATGTTTCTATCTCTCTCCCCCGCTTCCTTCCTCTCAGAAATTAGTTTAAAAAGAAAAATCAAACTCTAAGGAGGTCACAGAGGCCCCGGATTGAGCACCCCGCCACCTCCACACCCCATCTTGCCCATCCTGGACAGGTCCCACCTCTCTGTCTCCACCACCCAGCTCTGGAGGGACCAGGCCCAAGGAGGAGTTCAGGGAGCAGCTGCCAAGGGAATGCCGCTGACTCCTGCAGCCCTCCCGGCCCCCCAACTCGCCCCTCACTCAGCCTTGGTCCTGTTGCTCCCTCCGCCCAACTGCTCTGCCCCCAAATACCCCGTTTCCTTCGGGTTTGAGACCAGGGCCTTCCACTTTACATAAAAAACTTCAACCCCTCAATGCTTCATCTCCCCCTCCTCTATTGTCCTGTTATCCCCTCTTACTATCTGACACTCTCAAGCCCTGAGCCAGGCCGACCAGCTTACATACTTTTACTTTATCTGCTTTATTATTTCCAGCGTTAGAATGTGAGATGCCTGAGGGCAGCCGTTCTTGAGTGCATTATTCTCGGCCACACCCTTTGGCCTAAACCAGCAGATGGCACACCCGGCAGGGAATGAACATCTCGGGGAGGAAGGAAGAAGCAAGAACAGGAGACTCGGCCTGCAAAGGGCCTGCTGGGAACCCACCCTCCACCAGCACCAGGGCCTCCATTTCTGGAGGAAACCTGTCTCCAGGGGCCAGCAGGGCCAGTCTCTGGGGCCCTGCACAGCCTGGCACCATCTTCTGTCCCACTCTCTGCATGAGCGTTGGGCACCTGCAGGGAGCCAGGCATCCATGCCCACCTTCCCCGCAGAGCCTCAGAGCCAATGCCTAGCCTTGGGGGGCAGGGGGAGAACTCCTCTCCTCTTTGGGCACCCAATTTGGGGGATTCGGTTGTGGATGAAAGGGGCCACAGGCTGACCTGACGAGCTCAGGGGAGGCCTGCATGGCGGTCTTGCAAACTCAGAGGCCTAAAGTCACCACAAAGGATGGTCTGAAATTAAACTTGAATTAAAAGCAGTTATGAAAAAAATAAAAGAATAAAAGCAGTTATGGGACAGTCACATCCTAGGCTGGTATTGAAGCATAGTAACCTCCATCTTGTATAAAGAAACTGCTGTTTGAGTTCTCTGCTATTGTTAGGTAGTCCCTAGTCCTGTACACTCTGTCATTACAAACTGTCACTTTAAGATAGTCTGTTATTCTGTAAAATGACTTTGTTTTTAGTTCAAATAATAGAAAAAAATATAAACTTAACTGTCTGATCTTGCAAGCTAGCCAGCCAATGTAACAGACTAAAATTGACTAATACTGATAATAATTATGCCAAGTACAAACTCATTATGTATTCAAGGTTACAACTGTCGGTGACAATAACTCACACAGAGCCCTTGGTCATATCTGCAAACAAAGAGGCTGGAAAAGTATAAATACGGAAAAACTTCCTGTATGGGCTGCTCAGAGATTTGGAAAAAGACACCTCCCTCTGGGCCGGGTGCAATAAACGACTCCTAATTAATTGGCTCATGAAGGCGTCTTGTATCTCCTTCGATGATTTACAATACAACATTATCTTCACTGACAAGGTCAGCCTTCACCTTCACTGAGCCCACCTGTCTTTTTGTATCTATGATAACACACCCTTGAAATGTCCGGGTAACTTGTACCTTCCCTTTTTCCGGACCCTTTGGGGCACAGCCTAATGTGCCTGGGCGCCAGGACAGAGACCACAAATTCCTTCATTGTTATGTTCATTGTTCCGGCACCCACCTAAGTATGTGTCCATCATTTTACTCTTTATCCAATCCCAGGGGTTTCCCGCTTTGCTTTCTCCCGCCTCTCTAGTCTATCACCAATGGATTTCTTTCTTTAAAAAAATATATTTTATTGATTTTTTTACAGAGAGGAAGGGAGAGGGACAGAGAGTCAGAAACATCGATGAGAGAGAAACATCGATCAGCTGCCTCCTGCACACCTCCCACTGGGGATGTGCCCGCAACCAAGGTACATGCCCTTGACCGGAATTGAACCCAGGACCTTTCAGTCCGCAGGCCGACGCTCTATCCACTGAGCCACACCGGTCAGGGCACCAATGGATTTCATGTAACCCACCTACGTCCCTTCCTTTGACTGCCACGTAATTAATACAGATGTAACCCGCCATTCTCCGGAGCATTATCTCAGTTCATTGAGGTTCTGCTTCCTGGCATATGTCGACAGCTTGGCTCAAATGAACGCACAAAAATTCTCGACAGGTGTGACTGTGTTGATGTTAACACGGTCCTCCTCTCATTGAGTCCTAAGACTGAGAGAGAGGACAGGAGCCCTATCTCTAGGAATCTGGTCCTGTCCCATTCATTCATTCATTCATTCATTCATTGATCGCCCACTGTCTGACCATTTTAGGGGTGAAGACAGGGAGGCTCAGAGCCACGGGGTGGGCAGGGAGTGGGAGGGAAGCAGAGGAGGGGGTCAGTCTGAGCTGTGGCTGCGTGAGGGTCACCACCACCCTCATACCCTCCTCTCCTCCCCCAGCTTCCCAGCGCGGGCCTCACCTCTGAGCAGCTGGTAGGCGCGCCCCACGTCGAACTTCCTGGCGCGGATGAAGCGCAGGAAGAAGGCGCGGTCCCTCCCCCGCACCTTCTCGGCCACCGCGCGGGCCAGCTCCTGCCCGGAGGCCGCCTGCTGCAGCACCAGCTCCTGCAGCTCCCGCACCACCTCCTCCCGCGTCTCCTCCCTCTCGTTCAGCTCGTCCTTGGCCTGGAACAGAGTCGGGTGGGAGCAGGAGGTCACGGGGAGGTGCTGTGCGGGGCGGGACACACGCACGCAGGGTGAGACCTCGCAGGGCAGCACCTGCTCAGGCAGCGCCGCGGACAACTGGTTGCATTTGGAGAAAATTAGGTCCATCTGCTCATCCAGGCTTCCTTGGGCAGGACGTGGCCAAAGGTCTGACTGTCTCTCACCATAACAGCCCGCACTTACCGGGGCCCCTGGTTAGCACTCTGCCCAGTCCTTGAAGTACATTGTGTTTTTCACCTATGAACCAGGAGGTCACGGTTCGAGTCCCGGTCAGGGCACATGCCCGGGGTTGCAGGCTCCATCCCCAGTGTGGGGCGTGCAGGAGGCAGCCGATCCATGATTCTCTCATCATTGATGCTTCTCTCTCTCTCTCTCTCTCCCCCTCTCCCTTCCTCTCTGAAATCAATAAAAAGGTATTTTTTAAAAAAATAAATACAGTGTGTTTTTCAGGCTTTGCCACAACCCATCACGGTAAGGTTGGTATTCTCCCCATTTTTCAGAGTGAGCAGACTGAGGTTCATAGAGTGAAAATATTCTTGCTCAAGGTCAGCCAGATAGGAAGGAGTGGAGTTGGGACTTAAAAGTCCTACTCAAGCTGGACTTTTTTTTTTTTTTTTAAATATATTTTATTGATTTTTTTACAGAGAGGAAGGGAGAGGGATAGAGAGCTAGAAACATCGATGAGAGAGAAACATCGATCAGCTGCCTCCTGCACCCCCCCCACTGGGGATGTGCCCACAGCCGAGGTACATGCCCTTGACTGGAATCGAACCTGGGACCCTTGAGTCCGCAGGCCGACGCTCTATCCACTGAGCCAACCCGATCAGGGCTCAAGCTGGACTTCCATTAATTTATTTTTTAAATATATTTTTATTGATTTCAGAGAGAAAGGGAGAGGGAGAGAGAGAGAGAAATGTCAATGATGAGAGAGAATCGTCGATCGGCTGCCTCCCGCACGCCCCACACTGGGGACCGGGCTTGCAACCTGGGCATGTGCCTTGACCAGGAATCGAACCGTGACCTCCAGGTTCATAGGTCAACACTCAACCACTGAGACACGCCGGCCGGGCCAGGCTGGACTTTGAATCACTCGGCTCTGCTGCCTCCCAGGCTTCATTCTGATCTTTTCACAAACAAATATACCCGGCTGATGGCAGCCAGCCCCCTGCCCCCATAGCCTCACATTCCTCTCCTGGGCTGGGGCTGGAGAACTCAGCTGGTCTCAAGGGGCCCTCCCCCTGGACAGCATGAGAGGGGAAGGCGAGGAGGGCAGTCAGGCTTGGGGGAAGCTCGGGGCACCTGTCCCTTGAGACGCCCAGGGGAGCAGAGATGGAAGCCAAGAGCCCAGCTCAGCTCAGCCGGGAGACACTCTGCCAACCTCTACAGGCACAGTTTGATCATTTCTGAGCTGGCCCAACAACTTTCTTTTCATAAGTTCAGGAGGCAAGACCAGAGAGGGAAAGCACTTTGCTCAAGGTCACACAGCAAGTTGGAAGTAGGTCTGATTCTCAAACTCAGGCCTCATGCCTATCCAGTGGGGGCAGCCGTTGGATCCCTATTCCCCAGGGTCACTTGCAAAGCAACGTTCCTGACCCAGCTGGTGTTGCTCAATGGATAGAGCTTCGGCCTGCGGGCTGAAGGGTCCCGGGTTTGATTCTGGTCAAGGGCACATGCCCGGGTTGCAGGCTCGATCCCCAGAAGGGGGCGTGCAAGAGGCAGCCAATCAAATTCTCTCTCATCATTGATGTTTCTCTCTCTCTACTTTTCTCTGCCTCTCTGAAATCAATAAAAATACTTTTAAAAAATGCAATGTCCCGCCCTGACCGGTTTGGCTCACTAGAGCAGGGGTCCTCAAACTTTTTAAACAGGGGGCCAGTTCACTGTCCCTCAGACCGTTGAAGGGCCAGACTATAGTTTAAAAAAAAACTATGAACAAATTCCTATGCACACTGCACATATCTTATTTTGAAGTAAAAAAACAAAACGGCAAAAACACCCGCATGTGGCCCGCGGGCTGTAGTTTGAGGACGCCTGCACTAGAGCATCGGCCTGCAGACTGAAGGGTCCCGGGTTCGATTCCAGTCAAGGGCATGTACCTTGGTTGTGGGCACATCCCCAGTGGGGGGTGTGCAGGAGGCAGCTGATCGATGTTTCTCTCTCATCGATGTTTCTAGCTCTCTATCCCTCTCCCTTCCTCTCTGTAAAAGACCAATAAAATATATATTTTTAAAAAAAAATGCAATGTCCCTAATATCAGAGTTTAGGACGATCCCTGGCCGGAGGCCCCAGGTCCCAGGAAGCCCCGTGGGTGCTGTAGACTTGGATAGGCAGGCTGATGTCTGGTCAGCCCAGCGGCTGTCAGGCCTGACCTCCAGGAGGGCCCCTAGCACAGGCCAGCCCATGCGGTTCAGGACAAGCCGGAGAGCTGGGGCAGGATGCTTTCTCCAGCAGCGAGGAGGCCATCAACATCCCCCCTTGTTGCCTCCCTCACCTGCCCCAACCCCCCTGTCCTCCCCCCGACCCCCAGGGGCCACCTCACCTTCTGCAAGGTGTGTGGGGGCAGCTGGCTGCACTGCCCAAAGACAGGCCCGTGGTCCTTGGTGGTGAGCCGCTCCAGCTGGGCGCGCAGCTGCTGTTCCTCCTCAGGGACCTCACGGAAGGTGCCCGCCTGCGCGGAGAGGCGACAGGAAAAAGCAGTGACAGGTTCCCATCAGCCTGAGCGAGCCCGTGGCCAGCTGGGACCCTCCCCTAGGTCTCTGGCCCAAGGTGGCTGGTCAGCCTCCTCACTGTGGGCGGCGTCCAGGGCGGCAGAGAGGTTGCAGGGGAGAATGCTCACCGCAGACCAGGTGTGGAGAAGCAGGGAGGGGGCAGGGCAGGGCAGGGGGAAGGTGGATGGAGGGGAGCCCCAGGGCAAAAGGGTACTCACCCCCCCTGACATGCTGCCTCTGGGAGCCTGAGTCCTGGGCCTCTGTCCTGGCCTCTCCAGGCAGCCCCCTCCCCTGGGAGAGGGGGTCAGGGCAGCAGCGGATGGAGAAATGGCAGATCTGGTCTCAGAACCACGGATCTCAAACTTGCCCACGCATCGCAGTCACCTGGGGCATTGGTTGTTGTTCCGCTGAAATGCATTGTTTAAGTTCACATGCACATTTCATTGGTACTTATTTGCTCAGTCTGCCAACAGGCCGGTCTGGCTCAGCCTGGAAAGTAGCCAGCTGGTTTCCGTTTTACAGGCGTCTGGGCTGAGCGCGCCTCTCCCGCCCCATCCCTGACTCTTCACTGTAGTCCTGGATGCACCCCCCCACCCCCCAGCCCGGCTGGGCCCCTGGTACTGACTTACCTGCCAGGTCCCCAGCTCCTCTTTGGGGCCACCTGGGGCCTGTGTCCTGGGGAGCCTCGGAGGTCGCCTCTGCAGGGGGCGTGGTCCCATCAGCAGGCTGGGATTAGAGTGTCACAAGGAACGTCTCAGGGCCCAGGATTTCCTGTTCAATCAGGCTCACAGGAGGCCCAGACTGGGGCAAGCGCAGTGCCAGGGGGCTGCGGGGGTCAGCCCGGGTCCGGCTGGAGCCACCTCAAAGCCTTCCTTTGTGTGGTCTGCTCGGGGTTCCTGCTCAGCCATGGATCTGGGCCAGCCCCACCCCACCCCCCCTCCCTGCCCTCTCCCTCGTCCCAGGGGGCTCAGGGAGCTCACACCCAGAGCAAGGCTTGCAGGAGGCGCAGAGAAATTTTGAAAGTGGTTGCCGATGCAAATGGCAGCTTTGGGGAATCCAGACCTGCCACCCTCTCCCTGAGCCCAGCAGGGCCTGGTGAGGTCGTGGTCACTTCCACGGTGAGTGGGGCCAGCGGGGGGAAAGGTAGCTGGTTAGGCTGAGGGGGAAGACAAGACTAGATAGGCCGACCCACCTTCTAGGCCAGTGGTCGGCAAACTCATTAGTCAACAGAGCGGCAAACCGCAGTTTGCCGACCACTGTTCTAGGCAGTTTGTGCTAGGCAGTGGATCCAGTAAACCACTTCTGTTTTTAAAAATTGATTTCACAGAGGAAGGAAGAGGGAGAAAGAGATAGAGACATCAGTGATGAGAGAGAATCACGGATCGGCTGCCTCCTGCACGCCCCAAACTGGGGATCGAGCCCAAAACCTAGGCATGCGCCCTGATTGGGAATCGAACTGTGACCCTGAGGTTCATAGGTTGATGTTAAACCACTGAGCCACACCAGCTGTGCCATCTCTTCTCCTTATAAGGATACTAGTCATATTGGATTAGGGCCTACCCTGATGACCTAAATTCAGGTAATTTACCTTAATTACCTTTAAAGACCCCATGGAAAGGGTTAAGGAGAGTAAAACAGGGCAGAGAAAACTTACTGTGGGAGGACCAAGATGGCGGCATAGGGCGGACGTCTGATTGTTGCCTACCACAACAATTTTGGAACTACAACTAGAGAACAGAACGGACACCATCCAGAACTACCGGAGGGCTGGCTGAGCAGATGCTCTACAACTAGAGTAAAAGAGAGGGGGATGCGGGATGACGCTGATGCCGGTGACCCAAAGATCTCACTTTAAAGTCCACGGCTCTGGAAGATGGCGGCGGAGTTGAACGGCTGATCTGTTGCCTCGCATGGCAGTTTCGGAAATACAACTAAAAGATGGACTGGTGAGCGCGGCGACTCCTGCTCGCGTCTCCCCAGGCTGGGCGGCTGCTCCTCTCAGTCAGCACCTCAGCCGGGGCCATGAGCTCGTGGGCGGCCGCGGCAGCTGCTATGGCGGCGGCCGCGGACTCGGCGCAGTGGCTCTCGGTGAAGGAAGAGACCATCTTTCTGCAGGACGGGCCCATCCGCGTCACCGACCTGGCCGAGCTGCCCAGTGAGATCCTCGGGGCCCTGGAGGCCGCCGACACCAACTTGGAGGATTTTTAGGATTTCAGGTCCTTTAGCCATTTTGAGAGAGGAGAACCAAGAAGGCGGCAAAGTTAAACAATGAACTGCGCCGCGCACAGCAATTTCAAAAATACAACTGGAGGACAGAGCGTCTGCCACCCAGAACCACAGGAGAGCTGGCTGAAGGGTGGATTTACAGCTAAGAGGGAAGAGGAAAGAGTGAACTCGGAAGGGATAAGGTGCGGAGGCGCGTGGGTCGGACTGGTGGCGGGGGAAGGGTCGTGCGGCTTTTTCCAACCCTAGGGGAGATTAGCTCCCCATCACCCTGAAATCCAGCTTCTGGGGACGCGCGGGAGACCCAGACGCCTGCGGGGACAGGCTGAACTCTCGGCCTTCATGTCGGAGAGTGGGAGTAACTTCCTTGCGGAGGTGCGCCCAGCAATCAGTGTTTGCTGCGCTGGAGTGCGGAACGAGGGGGCTTAGAAACGTGGAGAGCAGAAAAAGCAGACTTGCAGCCATTGCGGTTCGCCACGCCATGGCCTGGTGGCGCCCTGAGACCCCGCCCCGCCCTGAGACCCGCCCCGCCCTGGGACCCGCCACGCACGTTTTGCAGACCCGCCCCGCACGTTTTGCAGGCCCAACTGGGCTCCAAGCAGCGGCTTTTGCATGTGGATGGCCTGCCCTGTGGCAGCTTGACCAGAGGAACTGCAGTTCTAGTTGGACTGCTCCAGGGCCGCTTAGACAGGAGGAGGAAACTGCAGTTTTTGCTGTAATTCCTGCTGAGTGGCCTCAGGCAGTAGCTGACCTACACTCCATTGGAGACCCAGAAATGAGGGCATCTAGTGGTCGGTGTGAGATGACACCAGATTTCAACCACGCGCATAAGGGACACATTCAAGAGGCAGACCCAGTGAGCGCCAAAGCCTTGCTGCAACAAGATCCGGCCCATAAACGTGTCTCCTGCACAGCAACTCTTCCTTTATAGACACAGAGGGTCCTCACGGACAATTGGCCAGGAGGACAATTCCTCCCAGTGACACCAACAACAATCAAGACTTAACTATACAAAGGAGGACCAAGATGGAGGCATAGGGCGGAAGCCTGATTGTTGCCTACCACAACAATTTTGAGACTACGACGGGAGAGCAGAGCTGACACCATCCAGAACCACCGGAGGGTTGGCTGAGCAGACGCTCTACAACTAGAATAAAAGAGAGGGGTACGCGGGATGATGCTGATGCTGGTGACCCAAAGATCACACTTTAAGAACTACAGCTCAGGCGACACAATGGCAGCCTGGACCGTGCTCGGCGCAGTTCCCCTGGTGGTCTCCGGCTGAGGGGATGGCCCCACTCGCTGCCGAGCACGGACAGACAAGCCCCTGAGAGACATGGGGTGGGAGACTCCGCGCTTGCTGACCTCCGAGTCCTTCAAGAATCTCAACGCCCCAGAAGCGGCCAGGTGCGCACACTCGGCGACTGGCCACCGCTGCAGACCCAAGGGCCGACGCAGCGACCCCGGACCAGCCCGCCACCACGCACCGGGCACACCAGAGCTTCGCCGAGCCCGCTGCCCAACGAGTTCTGCGGAAGCCGCCCTGGAGCTCTGAGAGGATGGCCGAAGGAGTTGCTGAGAGGGAATTGACCAACAGGAATTGGGATCAAGAGGACGAAACCCCGCTGGGTCCTGGGTCCGGGTGAGGCCACGCACCCTGGGTCCGGGTGAGGCCACGCGCCCCTGGGTCTGGGTGAAGCTGGATCCCGGGCCCGGGTGAGGCCATGTGCCCCTGGAGCCGGGAAAGGCTGGGTCCCGGGTCCGGGTGAGGCCTCGCGCACCTGGGTCCGGGTGAGGTCACACGCCCCTGGGTCCAGGTGAGGCCACATGCCCCTGGGTCCGGGTGAGGCCACGCACCCCTGGGTCCGGGTGAAGCTGGATCCCAGGTGCGGGTGAGGCCATACGCCCCTGGGTCTGGGAGAGGCTGGGTCCCGGGTCCGGGCAAGGCTGCGTACCCCTGGGCTCGGGTGTGGTCACACACCCCTGGGTCTAGGTGAGGCCTCACACCCCTGGGTCAGGGTGAGGCCGTGTGCCCCTGGATCCGGGTGAGGCCACACGACCATAGGTCTGGGAGAGGCCACGCACCCCTGGGTCCGGGTGAGGCCACGCGCCCCTGGGTCCGGGTGAAGCTGGATCCCGGGTCCGGGTGAGGCCGTGCGCCCCTGGGTCTGGGTGAAGCTGGATCCTGGGTCTGGGTGAGGCTGTGCGCCCCTGGGTCTGGGTGAGGCCATGCGCCCCTGGGTCCGGGTGAAGCTGGATTCCGGGTCTGGGTGAGGCCGTGCGCCCCTGGGTCCAGGTGAGGCCGTGCGCCCCTGGGTCTGGGTGAGGCCATGCGCCCCTGGGTCCGGGTGAAGCTGGATTCCGGGTCTGGGTGAGGCCGTGCGCCCCTGGGTCCGGGTGAGGCCACGCGCCCCTGGGTCCGGGTGAAGCTGGATTCCAGGTCCGGGTGAGGCCATACGCCCCTGGGTCTGGGAGAGGTTGGGTCCCGGGTCCGGGCGAGGCTGCATACCCCTGGGCTCGGGTGTGGTCACACACCCCTGGGTCTAGGTGAGGCCTCACACCCCTGGGTCCGGGTGAGGCCGTGCGCCCCTGGATCTGGGTGAGGCCACGCGACCAAGGGTCTGGGAGAGGCCACACACCCCTGGGTCCGGGTGAGGCCACGCGCTCCTGGGTCTGGGTGAAGCTGGATCCCGGGTCCGGGTAAGGCCATGCGCCCCTGGGTCCGGGTGAGGCCACGCGCTCCTGGGTCCGGGTGAAGCTGTATCCCGGGCCTGGGTGAGGCTGTGTGCCCCTGGATCTGGGAGAGGCTGGGTCCCGGGTCCGGGTGAGGCCTCATGCCCCTGGGTCCGGGTGAAGCTGGATCCCGGGTCCGGGTGAGGCCATGCGCCCCTGGGTCCGGGTGAAGCTGGATCCCGGGTCTGGGTGAGGCCATGCGCCCCTGGGTCCGGGTGATCCATGCGCCCCTGGGTCCGGGTGAAGCTGGATCCCGGGTCTGGCTGAGGCCGTGCGCCCCTGGGTCTGGGTGATCCATGCGCCCCTGGGTCCGGGTGAAGCTGGATCCCGGGTCTGGGTGAGGCCACGCGCCCCTGGGTCTGGGTGAAGCTGGATCCCGGGCCCGGGTGAGGCTGTGTGCCCCTGGATCCGGGATAGGCTGGGTCCCGGGTCCGGGTGAGGCCTCGCGCACCTGGGTCCGGGTGAGGCCACGCGCCCCTGGGTCCAGGTGAAGCTGGATCCCAGGTCCGGGTGAGGCCATACGCCCCTGGGTCCGGGAGAGGCTGCGTACCCCTGGGCTCGGGTGTGGTCACACACCCCTGGGCCTAGGTGAAGCCTCACACCCCTGGGTCAGTGTGAGGCCGTGCGCCCCTGGATCCGGGTGAGGCCACGCGCCCCTGGGTCCGGGAGAGGACACACGGCCCTGGGTCTGGGTGAGGCCACACGCCCCTGGGTCCGGGTGAGGCCACACGCCCCTTGGTCCGGGCGAGGCCACGCGCCCCTGGGTCTGGGAGAGGCCACGCTCCCCTGGGTCCGGGTGAAGCCACGCGCCACTGGGTCTGGGTGAGGCCATGCGCCCCTGGGTCCGGGTGAAGCTGGAGCATCCCGGGTCCGGGTGAGGCCGTGTGCCCCTGGATCCAGGCGAGGTGGGTCCCGGGTCCGGGTGAGGCCGCGCGCACCTGGGTCTAGGTGAGGCCACACGCCCCCTGGGTCTGGGTGAGGCCACGTGCCCCTGGGTCCGGGTGAGGCCACGCACCCCTGGGTCCGGGTGAAGCTAGATCATCCCGGGTCCGGGTGAGGCCGTGTGCCCCTGGATCCGGGTGAGGCTGGGTCCTGGGTCCGGGTGAGGCCACACGCACCCGGGTCCAGGTGAGGCCATGCGCCCCCTGGGCCCGGGTGAGGCCATGTGCCCCTGAGTCCGGGTGAAGCCATGCCCCTGGGTCCGGCCAAGACCAAAACAGAGGGTGTCGGTCATGCATTACCACCATTTGTCCACCATCCAGAGCTGAGGGGTCAGTACTGACATGTACACATAAGGAACTGGTGGACATTGATATGGGGTCTCAAAAGAACTGTTGGTCCAGAAAGAAACTCACTACAGACTGATTCATTTGCCTGTCAGCATAACTATTATTGCTCGTCTCACATTCAGTTCTTATAAGTATATCTCTAGTGACACATGATCTTGCTCATCTAGGGGAAATGATGAACAACATAGACTGATGAACAAGAACAGAACCAGAAACAGGGAGGCATCGATCGGACTATCGGGCCTCAGAGGGAAGATAGGGGAGGGTGGGGGGAGGGAGGAGAGATCAACCAAGGGACTTGTGTGCATGCATATGAGCCTAACCAATGGTTAAGTTCAACAGGGGGTTGGGGCATCCGTGGGAAGGGGTGTGGGATGGGAATGGGGGGATGAGGACAAATATGTGACACCTTAATCAATAAAGAAATTTAAAAAAAAAAAAAATAAAAAAAAATAAAATAAAATAAAATCCCTTTTGATTATGGCCTCATGTCATAGGTGCGTGACCCCGGCTCACTCTGAACCTTTCACCGACCTCCAAATACAGTCGCATTCTGAGGAACTAGGGGAGAGGACTGTCACACATGAATTTGGGGGAGACCTAATTACGTGCATAACACCACTTTAAAGGAGGTCTCCGTCAGAGCTGGGTGATGGAGTCCAACACAAAGTGGGCCGCTCAGAGCTTTTCAGGATGCTAACAGGCCAGGAGGTCCTTGTCCGGGACCAGCCCTTCTCCTGCCTCTGCCCTGCCCTTCCCCATCTCAAGGCTCACATTCGCGCCTGGCTCCTCTGGCTGGAACAACAACAGTGCCATTGTTCAAGGAGATACGCCGCCCTCATTGGCCCGGGCACCTGTGCTAGCCACATTGGGCTCCCAGGCTCTCTGTGCCAGGCTGGAGGCAGGGGAGGAGGGGGCCCGCATTCGCTGTGCCCCCCATTCTGTACTGTGGGAGGGGCCTGAGCAGCATTATCTCACCCCTAGTCCTTCCAGATGTGAGGCAGAGTATAATCCCCCCTTTTTTAATATATATATATATATATATATATATATATATATATATATATATATATATATATATATATTATTGATTTCAAAGAGGAAGGGAGAGGGAGAGAGAGATAGAAACATCAATGATGATAGAGAATCATGGATTGGCTGCCTCTTGCACGCCCCATACTGGGGATCGAGCCAGAAACCCAGGCATGTGCCCTTGACCAGAATCGAACCTGGGACCCTTCAGTCTGCAGGCCGACACTCTATCCACCGAGCCAAACCAGCTAGGGCATAACCCCCCTTTTTACAGAACAGGAAACTGAGCTGAAAGCCACACAGCTGGTAAGGACTGGAGACCCGGTCACTCTAAAGCCCTCTCATCATTCAGCACACAAGGCTGCCCCCTCCTCTAGAAGTGAGAGCCACACGGGTGTGACTGCCCCCGCCCGCTCACCCCAGCCCTGGGGAAGGTGACATCACCTCAGTTTCCTGGGAGCAGCCCAGGGGGCAAGAGTCTGGTCACTGCCTTTGGCTACTAACAATTCTCCCAGGCCAGCGAGGGCCCTAAGGAACAGGGTCCCATTGCTATGGGGGCTGAAGGAAGGAATTGGTGCTGATGACAGTGAGGTTACCTGCTAAGGGTTGAGGAGATAGAAAACTTTGAAATGATCCTTATTTTTCTTTTCCTTCTTTCTGCAGCAAAGCAAGAATTTATCGGCTGCAGCAAAAACACAATTAGGACAGTGAAACAAGGCAGGGTGGAGAACAAGCATGTCAAACTCGTGGCCCGCTGGGTACATGCCTCGTCTATTTGGCCTGTGTTAGCCTTTGAGTTTGAATTGTTGGTGTAGAAGAAGCAACAGGAGAGCCTAGGCTGGGCTGCTGTGGCTCACTGGGAACTCAGAGAAAAGGGGGCCTTGGACACAGGTTCGGGGGGTTAGCTCTGGATAAGCTGCCGCTGCCCATTGCTCCCCTGGTTGCAAGTCTGGTGGGGTCCCTTAGAGGGGAGGAAGGGGGAATGGCCCCGGGCATGCTCCCCTGGGGGAAAGGGGACACTGGGTCCTTTGCATTGAGGGTATTTATCTCTCTCTTGCACGTGGGGAAACTCAGGGGAGGGTCTTAATAGAATATCCATCAGCTTGAAATAATCCTCATGAATAAAGGAATAGACATAGACTCTCTGCTCTCCCCCGCGTTGCTCTTTGTAAACATTTTTATTTTTATTTTTTTTCATTTTTTTATTAAGGTATTATATGTGTACATATCTTACCATTGCCCCCCCCCACTCCCATACATGCCCTCACCCCTCAGAGTTTTGTGTCCATTGGTTATGCTTATATGCTTGCATACACGTCCTTCGGTTGATCTCTTATCTTTGTAAACATTTAACCAACATTTACTGAGCATTTACTGCTTTGCCAAGCTATGCACTGAGGGGTCACTGGCACCTCCAATGGCACACGGAGTAGGACACCCGCCTCTGCCTTCCAGACCTTCGGATGCAAAGACCATCGCTTCCTTGGTCCCCGCCCCCTGCCTCCCGACCTGGAAGGGCTTAACCAATCACACGTCTCGCCGGGCACGCCCAGCCCGCACTGCGCATGCTCACTCTTGCGGTCCCGCGTTCGAGTTCTCACGCCGCGCCTCCCCCGCCCCCTCCCCCCGACTGTGCGTGGGGACGTCCGAGGACGCCCGACGGTTCCCCCACCCCATCGGCCTTAATGGTACAGTCCACCGCGGGCGCCCGGCGGCGGAAGCGCGCTGCGGGGGCGGGGCCTGTTGCTCCGGGTGACAGGAAGTGCCGGGGCGTGCAGTTGCGCGGGAGTTTCGGAAGTTTGGCGGCGGCGGCGGCGTTGGGGCTGGTCGGTCGGTGCAGGCGGGCTCGGCGCGCGGCCCGGGCGGCGCGTTCAAGCCCCCGGAGGAGGGAGCGGGTCTGTGAGGACAGCAGGGTCGCGCCCGGCGTTTCTGTGGCCCGGAAGGTCGAGGTGCGCAGCCTTGTCCCTTGGGTGTTCGCGGTTCCCTCCCCCCCCCCCCCCCCCCCCCCGGGTCGTGGGACGCTTCAGCCCTCGCGTTCAGCGCTTCCTCCGTCGAGGTTCAGCTGCTCCGTCCCCTAATTAAACTTCCCTTAATTAACCCTATAATTCAGCGCCCCCGTCGCTACCACCGGCACAGCCCAGTCACCTCCCAGCCTCTGCTCATGGCACGTCGATGCTGCCGGATGTGCTGTCGCAGTCTTGTCACACTCTCTCTGGCTCCAGAAATGTTGGTTGCTCTCTTATTATTTGCAGAATAAAACCCAGATTCCTCAGCCTGGCATTTGAAAGCCTGCATAGTTTATTCCCAGCCCAGCCTTCCAGCCTTCCTACGCACTGCTCCCCTCTTGACACTCTGCCCTCATTTTCCCCAAATAATCCCCAAATAGGTGTCTCAGGTTCCCATTTGCCTTTAGTTGATGATAACGAGCACCATCTGTTTATCTTGACTCCAAATTTAGTCTCTGAGCCCCAGTTCCAGCTTCTCTTCTGCTGGGAAGATTTGAACATGTTTCTTTCTGCAGCTTTGTTAATGCCTCCTTTGTTTTTACACCGTTGAATTGGCCTTTGCGTTTGTTTATTCTTTTATCAAGTATTACTTTATAATAATGCATATCGTTGCCTGTATACTTGCAGTAATTTACTATGTATTTGATATACCGTTAAATGGTTTTGTTATGGGTAGATGCTAAGAAAATAGGGTAAAAGTGTGGGCAAAGTGATGAATCCACTTAATGAGAATAAACGTTTGTAGTAAGGACATTCCGAGGGAATTCTTTTTTTTTTTTTTTTTTAAACTTTTTAAAAATATATGTATTTTATTGATTTTTTACAGAGAGGAAGGGAGAGGGATAGAGAGTTAGAAACATCCGATGAGAGAGAAACATCGATCAGCTGCCTCCTGCACACCCCTTACTGGGGATGTGCCCACAACCAAGGTACATGCCCTTGACCGGAATCGAACCCGGGACCCTTCAGTCCGCAGGCCGATGGTCTATCCACTGAGCCAAACCAGTCAGGGCTCGAGGGAATTCTTGAGATGATTTTGTTTGGCTAAGAATCACCTAACAGGTACGAGTTAGTCCTTAGGCTGTAGCATATCCTCTGTATGTTGTCCATAATATCTGTGAAATACTCAGTTAACAGATAGGGAAGGGGAAAAAAAAAAGAAATCTTGTTTGCTTCTGGAAGTTTCCTCAGCGCTGACACGTTTGCCTTTCAGTGCCCTGATATGTGCAACAATGGACCAGAAAATTCTGTCCCTCGCAGCTGAAAAGACAGCAGACAGACTGCAGGCCTTTCTTCAGACCCTGAAGGAAGAGGACGTGAGTACGGGGAAGCGTGTTCCCCCAAAAGCAAATGTCACGCCCGACGACAGGTTCCAAGGACGTGTTAGAGCGGTCGCCCCGCTACTCCCGTCTCCTCCCCACTCTCCTTAGGGGACGAGGATTTGTATGGTTACAGCTCATGGAGGTTAAGAAACGAGGAAGAGAAATGGACAACTGGAGGGCATTTGTGTACATTCGTACAACTCTATACCATGCAAATAATATTTATGCAGCTGTGTGTATTATGAGCAAATTAGTACACTTTTATGGTTCTTAGAACAATCCAATATGAAGATAATACCCAGGCTGTAGTTATTAAGGTATTAGGTTTGCCTATTGGTGCTGTCTTTCCTCCCTTCCTTCCTCTTTATTTTTCCCTAGAGAAGATAAATTCATAAGCAGTAGCCCTACCTGGTTTGGCTCAGTGGATAGAGCGCCGACCTGTGGACTGAAGGGTCCCAGGTTTGATTCCGGTCAAGGGCACATGCCCAGGTTTCAGACTTGATCCCCAGTGTGGGTGTGCAGGAGGCAGCCAATCAGTGATTCTCTCTCATCAACGTTTCTATCTCTCTCTCCCTCTCCCGTCCTCTCTGAAACCAATAAAAATATATATTAAAAAAATTCATAAGCAGTAAAATATTTTGAAATTATTAGTAAGAGAATACCACCATGTCTTCACTAAGTATATGATTATTTAATGGGACAATAATTACCTTATGCTAGGCTGTTGATTGTTCCTATACTTCCTCTCCTGATCTACTTTTTTTGTAATAATTGATCTTAGCCTATTCAGATTCCTGCATGGAGAAGAATCCCTCCTTAAGATTAGCCTACTCTGCCCTAGCCGGTGTGGCTCAGTGGATAGAGCGTCTGCCTGCAGACTAAAGGGTCCTGGGTTTGATTCCCGTCAAGGGCACATGCCTGGGTTGCAGGCTTGGACCGACGTGCAGGAGGCAGCCAATCAATGATTCCCTCTTGTCATTGATGTTTCTATCTCTCTTCCTCTCCCTTCCTCTCTGAAATCAATAAAAAAATATATATATATATATAAAAAGATTAGCCTACTCTAGCTGAAATCATCTCCCTTTCCTCAGGTATTGTCTATCTCAGCCTTGGATTTATTCCCTTTACAAATTTTTTTTTCCGAAATTTTTTCTGTCACCCTTTCCCCTCCTGCTCTGCTGTAAACTCTTTGAGTCAAATGATCATGACCCACTTGTTCATCCTTGTATCCTAGTGCCTAGGAAAAAGAACATGCTCAAAATACCTGTTGAATGTGTATCCCCAAGAACATAGCTCAGTACCTAGTGCTGACTCAGTGCTCTATAAATGTTTGTAGTATTGAAACCGAACACAGTGGGTCCGAGGCCACCTGTCACTACTTGAGCCAAATTGAGCAGAGACAGGGTTGACTCATATATGCGCGTTTATTCCAATAATGCCTACAGTATGGGGAGAGCAGTTGGTCACCTTGGAAATTCTGCTCTGACACTCCAGCCTTCAGAGTCCGATAACAAGTCAGCTGATCTTCTATGATGTTACAAACAGCTCAGCTTGTGCCTAGGACCAGAGAATGGTCAGCGTTCCTGAGAAAAACTCCCAGAGGGGGTCAGGGCCTGGGCACAGCAACCAAGTCCAAGTGTGTCCTGTCCTTGGTCTATTCTCAAAATGTATTTCTTTCCTGAGTCATGGACCCATCGAAGGATCTTATCTTTTTTCAGCCTTGTTTCATCCTCTGGTTTCCTAGGGTCTGCAAGAAGACTTCTTGTCTGTAGTTAGTGAGGTGAATAATTATTAGACAACTGTGGCTCTATTCTCATTACATGCCCTTCCCCACTATCAGTATGAATAAAGTTCAGTCTCTTTTTTTTTTTTTAACTAGAGGCCCATTGCACGAAGATTCCTGCCATAGGCCTTCCTTCCCCTGGCTGCCGGCACTGGCTTTCCTCCAGCACCCGGGACCCAGGCCTTCACTCCGGCTGGAGCCTTGTCTTTGCTCCGGCCGGAGTGCCGCTCCTGTAGCTCCCCCTGCCCCCCACCCTCCCCCTCATAGCAGGTGTCCTGCCCTGCCCAGCTGCTCCTCACCTGCATGTGTGCTGCCCAGAGTGGTGGGGGGGTGGGGGCACTGCCATATTTGTCGGATTAATTTGCATACTCACTCCTGATTGGCTGGTGGGTTGTTTGCGAAGTCACGGTCAATTTGCATATTTCTCCTTTATTTGTGTAGATTGACTTCAGAGAGGAAGGGAGAGGGAGAGGGAGAGGGAGAGAGAAACATCGATGAGAGAGAATCATGGATCAGCTGCCTCCTGCATGCCCCCTACTGGGGATCAAGCCCATAACCCGGGCATGTGCCCTTGACTGGAATCAAACCCAGGACCCTTCAGTCCACAGGCCAATGCTCTACCCACTGAGCCAAACCGGCTAGGGCTGAAGTTCAGTCTTGACAACCCAGTGTCATGTGAAAATCTTTCTGGTCTACCTAAATGAATATGTTATTTCTAACCCCTGGAGTCTCAGAAGGCCTTGAACCTGACAGATGAATTTTTTTTCATGTTGGGAGGTTAGGGCGTTGGGGTAAAGAAGTTGTTGCCAGAGACTTGTAGTCTTTTCTCTCTCTGATCGCAGCTAGCTAATCTCCTTCAGAATCAGGCGGTGAAAGGCAGAGCTGTTGGAGCCCTCCTGAGAGCCATCTTCAGAGGTAATGGTAACGAATGCCCTCCCGTCTCCCTTGCTTCATTGGTAGAGCTGTTTACTTGGGGCGCATATTGCTCTTTTTCATGCTGCTAGCAGCCCCACTGAGACTTGGCTGCATCTGGGAGATTTTACGGAGTCAACTAAAGCAGCATGTCTCTTGTGGATGTCAATAATTTTGCTGAAGGGGGTTGCAGTGGCTGCCTGAGGTTGTATGGCTGGTTTGGGGTGCATTTCATAAAGTCACCTTTGGTTTACTTGTGCTTTCCAAATGGTGGAGAAGACAGTAGCAGTGGTTAGTGCCTGGTCTGCTTAAGGGGCTAAGAGTTCTGGGATTGAATGAAATGGGATATAGAGATTCCTAATTTCCAGCAGGGTATATTTGTTTCCATATTTTAAAAAAAGGGCCAGTTCTACATTTTTTTTGCAGATTGTGACTCAGAGTGATTTTGAAAATTGTGGTAGAATAACATTCTACAAGGCCCCCCCCCCCCCCAAAAAAAAAAAAAATGTGGTTTTATACTCTTAGCAGTGCATTTTAACTTGGTTTAGTTTTCTTCCCCTCTCAAGTAAGTTGGATCTGTGCTGCAAAGGTCTAAAAACACATTTTCCTGCCCTGGCTGGTGTGGCTCAGTGGATAGAGTGTTGGCCCACAGACTGAAGGGTCACAGGTTTGATTCTAGTCCAGGGCAGGTACCTTGGTTGCAGGCTCGATCATCAGCCCTAGTCGGGGCAAGTGCGGGAGGCAACCAATTGATATGTCTCTCTCACATCGATGTTTCTGTTTCTCCCCCTTCCACTCTAAAAATCAATGGAAAAATATCCTCAGGTGAGGATTTAAAAGATTCTTCTATATAGTAAAACCTTAATATGCAAATTGACCAAATGGTGGAACGACTGGTCACTATGATGTGCACTGACCACCAGGGGGCAGACGCTCAATGTAGGAGCTGCCCCCTTGTAGTCAGTGCACTCCCATAGGGGGAGTGCCACTCAGTCAGAAGCTGGGCTCACGGCTGGCAAGTGCAGCAGCGGTGGCAAGAGCCTCTCCTGCCTCAATTGCAGGTGGGCAGTAAGGAGCGAGGGGTCCTGGACTTCGAGAGCCCTGGACTGCGAGAGGGATGTCTGACTGCCGGCTTAGGCCCAATCCCCCCGGGGGTATTGGACATCCACCGAGGGGTGCTGGACTGCGAGAGGGTGCAGGCTGGGCTGAGGGACACCTCCCTCCCCAGTGCACGAATTTCATGCGCCAGGCCTCTAGTAAATAAATAAATACACATCTTCCCTATGCATGAAAAAACTGTCAAAATTGGTTGAGTTAACCTTTATAGAAACTTGTTAAATGACTATTTCATAGAAATATCAGAGAAAAGAAGGTTAGGTGAAAGAAAGAAGAGTAATTTTTTTTCCTGGACAGACAAACCTGAGGAAGATTATTATGGCTTCCACCTATTTTCATCTTATTTAAAAATACAGACTTGGAAAGCCTCATTTAAAAGTAACATGGGTTATCGAGTACTTGTGGAAACTACTTCCTATCACTTTATTTTATTTATTTTTAAAATATATTTTTACTGATTTCAGAAAGGAAGGAAGAGGGAAATAGAAACATCCTTGATGAGAGAGAATGATGGCCCCTGCAAGCCCCCCACTGGGGATGGAGCCCACAACCTGGGCGTGTGCCCTTGACCGCAATCAAACCTGGAACCTTTCAGTATGCAGGCCAATGCTCTCTCTATCCATTGAACCAAACCAGCCAAGGCCCTCCTAATCATTTTAATTCATTGATTATATAAAAGACCAATAGTTAAGATGACATTTTAAAAAATTGAGATATATTGCACGTAATAGAAAATTTACCCTTTTAAAGTGTTCAGTTGTTTTTTTAAAATTGAGATATAATTGACATATCATGCAATTCATCCATTTAAAATGTTCAATTCAGTGGCTTTTGGTATAGTCACAGAGTTGCATGTCCATCACTACAATGAATTTTAGAGTATTTTTATAGTCCCGAACAGAAACTCTGTACCCCTTCACTGTCACCTCCTAGGGGCTGTTGGCTTTTATTGTGACTGTGGAGCTGTTGGCTTTAAATTTTAAAAAAATACATTTTTACTGATTTCATAGCGAAAGGGAGAGGGAGAGAGAAACGTCAATGATGAGAAAGAATCATTGATCGGCTGACTCCTGCATGCTCCACACTGGGGCATCGAGCCTGCAACCCTGGCATGTGCCCTCTTGGGGACTCGAACCTTGGACCTCCTGGTTCGTAGGTCAGTGCTCAACCACTGAGCCACGCCAGCCTGGCTGGGGCTATTGGCTTTTAAAGACTCCTGAGCTTGTGGAAGGCAGGGGGATGGGATGAGTGGATGTTAAATGCCAAACTCGCTGTTCTCCCTGAGATTCTGCTGTTTTTCTTAAATACTCCCTGCATGGTTAGACGTCTCTGGTTAATTTCCAGAGTTCTGAACAAGTTGGTTTTCACTATTTTTGTCAGTGTTCTCTTTCTGCTTTTCTGGAGGAAAGAATCTTCCAAGATCTTTATTACTCTGACATCACCCAGTGCTGTTATTTTGAAGTTTAAGATTACTCTGACATCACCCAGTGCTGTTTTTTGAAGTATGTTAAAGACATTTAATTTGGGTTATGGACCCAGAAAGTGTCCAATAGTTTTTAATTCTTTTAAAAATTAATGATAGCCCTAACTGGTTTGGCTCAGTGGATGGAGCGTTGGCCTGCAGACTCAAGGGTCCCAGGTTCGATTCCAGTCAAGGGCATGTACCTTGGTTGCGGGCACATCTTCAGGAGGGGGTGTGCAGGAGGCAGCTGATCGATGTTTCTCTCTCATCGATGTTTCAAACTCTCTATCCCTCTTTCTTCCTCTCTGTAAGAAAATCAATAAAATATTTTTAAAAAATTAATGATATAGGTGGAAGAAGAAAGATGACATTTTCAGCCAACTGCCTAAGTTACTTTTTCAAAACTTCTAAACATTTCTCTTCTAAGCACCACAGTAATCAGTATTTTGATCATTCTTTTTCTTCTGTTAAACTACAAAGCTGTGTGTTTTTTCCTGTTTATTCACCCTTCAACCTTGTAAGCCTTTCTTCCTTTTGTTTCTGTACCTCTTTTTAAAACCAGGCTCCCCCTGCTCCGAGGAAGCTGGCGCTCTCAGGAGACATAAGATATACACCTGCTGCACCCAGCTGGTGGAGTCGGGGGACTTGCAGAAAGAAACAGCCTCTGAGATCATCGGATTGCTAATGCTGGAGGTGAGCTGGGATGCATACTCACTTCTGGTTCTGGGTGGATTTGGGGGGTGGTGTGGGCATCTGTTGTCGTTTGCTGAGGGAGGGAAAACAGATGTGCCAAACCTGGCACAGGTCCTGTTTATGAATGGGAACTGTTAAAAGACAAAATAGGTGATGGATGGGCCATAAACCTTCTAGGCGTTTCTGCTACATTTCTGGTGTCACGGACGTGTATCTCTTTGAAGAGCTGGCATGTTTGAAAACATAGGGAACTGGTGGAGGATTCTGACCTTTGAAATCCTTTTTTTTTTTTTTTTAACATACTTTTATTGATTTCAGAGAGGAAGGAAGAGGGAGAGAGAGATAGAAACATTCCATGATGAGAGAGAATCATGGATTGGCTGCCTCCTGCAAGTCCCCCACTGGGGATCGAGCCCACAACCCAGGCATGTGCCCTTGATTGGACTCAAACCTGGAACCTTACAGTTTGCAGGCCGATGCTCTGTCTACTGAGCCAAACTGGCTAGGGCTTAATTTTTTTTTTTTTTTTTTTTGTGATCATGGTATCTCCCCTGCCAGGTAAGTATTTTTATTTTTATTTTTATTGATTTCAGAGAGGAAGGGAGAGGGAGAGATAGAAACATCAATGATGAGAGAGAATCATTGATTGGCTGCCTCTTGCACGCTCCCTCCTGGCCATCTAGCCCACAACCCAGGTATGTGATCTTGACCAGAATCAAATCCGGGACTCTTCAGTCTGCAGGCTGACGCTTTAACCACTGAGACAAACCGGCTAGTGCAATCCTTTATAAGGATAAGTTTGTACCAGAGCCAAAGGATGCCCTGAATCCGTGATAGGGCCAGTTTGGTTTCATTGCCAGTTCTGTTAATTCAGCAGAAGACTCTCATTTCTTGGAAAGAGATAGCAAACATTTGGATTTCTGTTTAATTTTTTTTTTTTATCCCATGAACACTTAGGTCCACTGTTTCCCAGGACCATCGTTGGTAGAATTAGCCAATGAGTTTATTGGTGCAATCACAGAGGGCAGCCTCACGAATGGAAAATCTTTGGAGTTACTACCCATCATTCTAATGGCCCTTGTTACCAAAAAGGGAAATCTGGTGTGTGGAAAAGGTAATTTTCTTCCCATTTTAGTGGCTTTTCTCTATTCATGTAATTAAATTTATTTCTCAGTGTATTTGCATTTCTAGATGAACTGAGTGGGGAAGAATGTAAGAAGCAGTTGATCAGCACCCTCTGTTCTGGCCGGTGAGTCTTTCTCATTAATGTGTAGAACTTTCCCAGGACTGCAAGGGTCAAAAGAAAGAATTCCTGCCATAACCGGTTTGGCTCAGTGGATAGAGCATCGGCCTGTGGACTGAAAGGTCCCAGGTTCCATTCTGGTCAAGGGCATACACCCGGGTTTCGGGCTCCATCCCCAGTGATGGGCATGCAGTAGGCAGCCAATCAATGATTCTCTCATCATTGATGTTTCTATCTCTCTTCTCCCTTTCCCTTCCTCTCTGAAATCAGTAAAAATATATTTAAAGGAAGGAAGGAAGAATTCCCATTGGTTCTAGGAATTCATGTCACTGAATGTTTTAGTTCATTTATAATGTGCCACTTGTATAAAATCACTTAGTCTGTGATGCATTTTTGAGAGATTATTTATTACATTTTTTTCTAAGATTATACGTATAATTTCTATTTATTTGACTGTCCATCTTAACACAGCAGTTTAGTCCACCAGTATTATTTGGAGTCCTAAGATCTCTAAGGCTGCGGAATCACCCTTCTGCTATATCTTTTATTTATTTATTTTTGAGGGAGTGGAATATGTAAGTGATGTTTGTATCTTCAAACCCAGAAATACAGGAATTACCCTAAGAAAAGAGTCCCGCCGAAACCGGTTTGGCTCAGTGGATAGAGCGTCGGCCTGCGGACTCAAGGGTCCCGGGTTCGATTCCGGTCAAGGGCATGTACCTTGGTTGCGGGCACATCCCCAGTAGGGGGGTGTGCAGAAGGCAGCTGATCGATGTTTCTCTCTCATCGATGTTTCTGACTCTCTATCCCTCTCTCTTCCTCTCTGTAAAAAATCAATAAAATATATTAAAAAAAAAAAGTCCAACATAAAAGAAAATTCTCATACATGGATATGTTCAACAAAGAAATTTGTGATCAACTTAATCATAAAATAATAGAGACATGAAATTTATACCCATTAAGAGTAAAATGTATAAAGACATACATCGAAGATGAAAAGCTTTCACTGTATAGTCAGTGAAATACAAAGTGAATGATACTGAGTTACAGAAAACTATGATTACAGTTAGGTATATTAAAAAGAAGCAGAAGGAAATATCCAACATTATCTAAACCAAAGATGACCACTTTTATAGTTCCTTATATAAGACCTTTTACTTAAATGATTTTAGGCAGGTATATCAGCACATGTATATTTATCCATTGATTCATTTGTTTTTAAGTATATTTTCATTGATTTCAGAGAGGAAGGGAGAGGGAGAGAGAGAAACATCAATGATGAGAGAGAAGCACTGATTGGCTGCCTCTGCATGCCCCTGACTGAGAATTGAACTGCAGCCTCCTGGTTCATAGGTTAACGCTCAACCACTGAGCCATGCCGGCTGGGCTGATTCATTTGTTTTTAATTACACAAAGGATCTTATTCAGTACACATTGTATTATTCATATCCCACTTCTGTTCATGTCTGTGTATAAAACTACATCATTTTTTTACATCTTTTTTTAATAGTTCCACAGTAGTCTATTTGGCAAATATCCAATTGTTAGGACCCCCCCCCCCCCCCAATAATATTTGATCAATACCCTTCTGCAATTATAACAAGTGCTGCAGTGAACATATATATCTGGGTAACTGTTACAAGCATGTAGAGGGGGTATCTTTCTAATAGAGAGTTGGGTGGGTCTGTGCTTATGTGCATCTTTTTTTTTTTTTTTTTTTTTAAATCCTCACCCGAGTATTATGTGCACCTTTAAAGTCAGGGAGTCTTGTCTTCCCAGGAGGGCTGTGTCAGTGTACACTCCCTAAAACAGCAGGTGAGCAGTGTTTCTTCCCCACAATCGCACCAGCATTGAATATCATCAGACTTCGATTACTTGACAGTCTGCTAAAGTTAAAAGCATTTGTTTCATGGTTTTACATGTTATCTCTTTGATCTTGTTTCCCAGTGGTACCAAATCACACTAGAAATGGCCCTAATTTCCCCCTCCTTACTAATTTTATAAGTTAAAATGCGAAGAACTTACATCTTCTTCATCATTATCTTTAACCAGATGGGATCAGCGATACGTGATTCAGCTCACCTCCGTGTTCAAGTAAGCATCGTCCTTCCCTCTTCTCCTGTCCTGTGTGTGAACTCCCCTGCTACAAGTTGGAATGTAGCAGCTCACACCCACTCTCTCCCCAGTGACAGTATTGGTACCTGTGTTTTCTGTTACAGGATTTCCCCCTACTCTTTTTTTTGCTTTATTTGCTTAAAGTATAAGTTTATGATTTTTTTCCAAGGAGACTTCGCTTAGGTAAGGTTCTTGGTTTCCTTTAAGGTTCTCTGTTGGAGAAAATGCAAAAGGGGCATTAGAATATTCTAGTATCTCCCACTTTAGGCTGTGGCGTGATTAGGCTCTGGCCCTTAGAATCTTTGATCCACAGGGATGTGCCTCTGACTGCAGAAGAGATAGAACTCGTGATGGAAAAAGTGTTCAAGATGTTCTCCAAGCTGAACCTGCAGGAAATACCGCCTTTGGTCTATCAGCTGCTGATTCTCTCCTCAAAGGTAGGAGGACAGCGTTGTGTCTTTTCTTTTTTAAATATTGATTTCAGAGAGGAAAGGTGAGGGAGGGAGAGAGAGAGAGAAACATCAGTGATGAAAGAGAATCATGGTTCGGCCGCGTCCTGCACGCCCTACACTGGGGATGGAGCCCACAACCCGGGCATGTGCCCTGACCGGGAATCGAACCAGTGTCCTCCTGGGCTGGAATGCATTGTTTCTTTTTTAACTCCAGTGGGATGTCCAGTCAGGGCCCTTCAGCTTATTCTTACCCTTGATGTACCTGCTAGGCCATGGTTGCTTTTATGCCATGTTTGGTGATTTGATCTAGTAAAAAGGTCATGGTCCTCAGCCCAGGAAAACGGCTTGTCAGGATGTTTGGTGTGTGGTAATAAAAGGAATACAGATCTCAGAAAGGGTGGGCTATAAGGCCCTTAAGTCTGGCATTAAGATGTATTTTAGCCCAGCCGGTATGGTTCAGTGGTTGAGCCATGAACCAGAAGTCACGGTTCGATTCCCAGTCAGAGCACATGCTTGGGTTGTGGGCTCCATCCCCAGTGTGGGGCGTGCAGGAGGCAGCTGGTCAATTTCTCTCTCATCATTAATGTTTCTCCCTCCCTCTCTCTGAAATCAATAAAAAAATATTTTAAAAAAGAGAGATGCTTCTATCTCTCTGTTCCTTTCCTCTCTCTAAAAACAACCAATGGAAACTTTTATCTTTTTATTTTTTTATTAATTTCTTCTTTTATTGTTTAAAGCAGCAGTTGCAACCTTTTGGACCTCACAGACCACCAGTGGTCCGTGGTTGGAAACCACTGGTTTAAAGTATTACATATGCCTCCTTTTTCCCCCATCGACCCCTCCCTGGCCACTCTCACCCCCCAGGACAAGCCCCCACCACCCCACTGTCCGTGTCCATTGGTTATGCTAATATGCATGCATACAAGTCCTTTGGTTGATCTCTAACCCTCCCCTTCCCTGCTCCACCCTCCCCTGCTTTCCCTCTGAGGTTTGACAGTCTGTCTGGTGTTTCTCTGTCTGTGGATCCATTTTTGTTCATCAGTCTGTGTTCATCATATTGCACAAATGAGTGAGATCATGTGATATTTATCTTTCTCTGACTGGCTTATTTCGCTTAGCATAGTGCTCTCCAGGTCCATCTGTGTGTTGCAAATGGTAAAAGTTCCTTTTTTATAGCAGTGTAGTATTCCATTGTGTAGATGTACCACAGTTTTTTAATCCACTCACCTGCTGATGGGCACGTAGGCTGTTTCAATGGAAACATTTTTTAAAAAAAGGATGTATTTTAAACCCAATTTTAACATGAAACTATTCCGTATTCATAAATTCTTACTGTGACTCTAGGTTGTAATTTGTTTATTTAAATTTATCCTTGAGAAGCCTTTAAGCTGAAAAGTTCAGCTTGCTGATTTTGCCTGTTTTGTATTTTTTCAGGGAAGCAGAAAGAGGGTTTTGGAAGGCATCATAGCTTTCTTCAACGAGCTAGATAAGCAGCACAAAGATGAACAGAGTGGTGATGAGTGAGTAATACAGTTTAGAAACAAAACCACTTTTACAGATGTATCGTCTCATTGTGTATTTTAGCTACTTCACTGTTATCTAACCTTCCAGTCCCTGTCTTCACCTCCGAGCCCAGAGCTTCCCTAACCCTCTCCTAGCTGCCCAGTAACAAAGTTAAAAGAACCGTGCATCCTCCTCAACTCTTTTCATTTGCACCTTTCCAGGAAAATAGCAATAACTGTTCTGTAAGTTTTAAGTTTAAAAGCTATTTATTATTAAGTGTCTCCTCTGTGCCAGGAACTGTGTGGTCCTGGGCCTGCAGTGCTGAGCTAGTCAGTCAGTCAAGGCCCCCGCTCTTACGGAGCTTAAATTTTAGTGAGAAGAGAACGGAAAATGAGAAAAATATTAGAGTGGGAAGTGCATCTAATTCAGATGGATGATGTGATGGTGGCAGCATAGCCACTATCAAAGCATTGTGTTGGGGTGTTGGGTAGTCAGGGAGACCTCTCTGAGAAGCTGCTATCTTAACTGAATGGTAAGAGCCACAATATGTAGATCAGGGAAAAGAACATTTTAAGTTAGTGAAACAGTTAGTACAAAGGCAGGAAACAGCATGGCGTGTCTGAAAAGGGATTTTTTTTTTTTACAGCAAGTATTTGTAAGTGCTTGTCTGTGCCACGTGCTGTTTAAGCACTTTAAACCTCACAACAACCTTATTTTGTTTTTTTTTTTAATTTTTTTTTTTTATTTTATTGATTTTTTACAGAGAGGAAGGGAGAGAGATAGAGAGTTAGAAACATCGATCAGCTGCCTCCTGCACGCCCCCCACTGGGGATGCGCTCGCAACCAAGGTACATGCCCTTGACCGGAATCGAACCTGGGACCCTTCAGTCCGCAGGCTGACGCTCTATCCACTGAGCCAAATCGGTTTCAGCTTGTTTCTATTTTTTGGGTGTAGAAACCACGGCACCGAGAAATTGAGAAGTTTCTCAAGATTATATAGCCAGGGCGTGGTGGAGCTGGGTTTGAATCCAGGCGGCTTGGCTGTAGAATTCACACTCTTTTTTTAAATTATTAATTTGAGAGGGAGGAAAGGAGAGAGAGAGAGAAAGGATATCAATTTAGTCTTCCATTTATTTGTGCATTCATTAGTTGCTTCTTGTATGTGCCCTGGCTGGGGATCAAACTCAACCTTGGTATATCGGGACAATGCTCTAACCAAGTGAGCTACCCAGCTGGGGCTAGCATTCACACTCTTAATCCTGTTGCAGCCTACTGCCTCTGCTCTAGAGTAACTTGCAGTTATTTGGATGCCCAGGAAAGACTGACAGAAAAATAGGTTTCGGGGGAAATAAACTCAGCTGTGACTCTGTTGAGTTTGAGGTGTATGTTAGCATTCCATACGGAGGTGTTTAGCAGGCAGTCTGGTATTACAGGGAGAGGCCAGAGTGGAGATAGAGGTTGGGAGGGACCAAATGGGGTCACCTAGGGAAAGTGTGAGGAGAAGAGAAAGAAACCCAATACTGAGCCCAGAGGCATCCCACCATTTAAAAGGAGGGTGAGCTCAGCTGGTGTGGCTCAGTGGTTGAGCATCAACCTGTGAACCAGGAGGCCACAGTTCGATTCCCGCTCAGGGCACATGCCCGGGTCACGGGCACGATCCCCAGTGTGGGGCGTGCAGGAGGCAGCTGATCAATGATTCTCTCTCATCACTGATGTTTCTATCTCTCTCTCCCTCTCCCTGCCTCTCTGAAATCAATAAAAATATTAAATAAGTAAATGGAGGGTGAACCAGCAAAAAAAAAAAAAAAAAAAATAGATCAGCGGTCTGTGACAATGCAATGCCCCAGAACCTCAGAGAAGAAAGTAAGTCAGAAAGAAGTGGTCGGCTCTGTGGAATTGGCGGAGGCATTAATATGGGACTTGATGATTGGTTTTGGCAGCAGAGGGATCATTTGGAACCCTTGCAATATTAGTCAGTGGCATTGGGGGTGGGGAATTGGGAGGGGACAGCCTGAAATGAATTGTGTTTAACTGGGAAGAGGTAAAGAAGTGGGAATAATGACTGTAGACACTTTTCAGGAAGTTTTGTTGCAAAAGGGAGCCGAGAAGGAGGCGGTGGAACCGGTACTTGCTGCCTTCCTCCAGCGACCATGAGTTCAGCCCGCGTTGGTCCACTTGTTCATTGTAGAATCTCCACTGCTGTCTCTTCTTACTTTTCTGCTGAATCTTGCAGGCTCTTGGATCTCATTACCGTGCCGTCAGGTGAACTTCGTCATGTGGAAGGCACCGTTATTCTCCACATTGTGTTTGCCATGACATTGGACTGTGAACTCGGCAGAGAACTCCTGAAACACTTAAAGGTAGGGGCAGACTCTTGAGGTGACCCGGGATCTCTGTGAAGCAGGGATGTCTGAGCTCAGGCCCCTTCTATGCCAGTTAGTGACAGGAAGGAAGTAAGGAGAGAGACTGCAGAATGAGCCTGTGTCTAGAGCAAGCATGTCACACTCGCGGCTGGCGGGCCACAAGTTTGACATGCTTGGTAGAGGATCTCTTTTTTTGACTTTGAAAATATATGATGTCACCACATTGGTAAGCAAGTTCCATTTTAGCCATTTGTATGCCATAAGCGTCTATGATGCAAGTGGCGGATCTTTTTTTAATTAGATTCACAATATCGTAGCAGTTAACTGGTGAAAGCCATTCCTTAAATGTTGTAGTGTTTGAAAAGAAAAAGTCCGGCCGGCGTGGCTCAGTGGTTGAGCTTCGACCTATGAACCAGGAGATCACAGGTTGATTCCTGGTCAGGGCACATGCCCAAGTTGCGGGCTCGACCCCCAGTGTGGGGCGTGCAGGAGGCAGCCAATCAGTGATTCTCATCGATGTTTCTATCTCTTCCTCCCTGAAATCAATAAAAGTATATTTTTTAAAAAATTTAAAAAGAAAGATGGGAACTGTTCAGCAAGGAACTGAAATTTTAATCTTAACTCCACTAGTATCTTACGTTAATGTCAACCCTGAACTGTTTCCCCTTTTATGAATTAAGGATATTGCCTATTTCTAGTATATTAGAGGTTTTGTGAAGCTAAGTCATTCATTAAATATTTGTGAAGTACTAAGATAAAAATCTGAAGTATTCCAAACTCTTAAAGAAAGGTAGTATACAGATGAAGGACCTATTTTTCCCTAACATTTTGTTTTGAAATGTTTAACCCACAGAAAAGTTGAAATACTTTAGCAGGACAAACATCTGTCTACCTTTCACCTAGATTTACACATAAACAAATGAGTATGGCTGTGAGCCAGTGAAACTCTTAAGGGCACTGAAATTTGAATTTTATTTAATTTTCATGCGTCATGAAATATTCCTTCGATATTTTTCTCCCTCCACAATTTAAAAACGTAAAAACAAGTTGTAGCTCATGGGCTGTACAAACACAGGCTGGATTTGGCCTGCCAACCTCTGTGCCATTGCGTTACATCCGAAGGCTCATGGTAGCAGGCTGTCTACTGCTGCTGATGCTAAATCTGCTTAAGACAATGGCCATCAGTTTTCTTCATTTGCAAAGATACATGTTTCCTTTTATAATTCGAAGGTCATCCATGGGATCATAATTTGAGGTCATATGACAGTCCTCGTCCTCATCAGCCTTTCACACGCAGTTTTTGTCTTCTTACGTACTGAGGATTCTTGGCCTGCATCAGTAATTATGCTGGGAGTTGCAAAATGGTAGAATGAAAATTAAAATCGTTTTTCTGCATTATTGATTGCCTTTTTTCTGTGCAAAGAGCCTTCCTTTTGTCTTCTAATTTTTGGGGAGAGTATCATTATGTACCCATGAACCTTTTTTTTTTTTTTTTCCCATGAACCTTTTTAAATTCGATGTACTCAATGCATTAAAGTGAGCCATATTTGGCCAACTGGATCCTTCTAGTTTGCTCATGTGTTCTTCTGACCCCTTTAGTCTTTAGACATTTTTATGGCATAAACTATGCAAGGGTCACTTTCTACGATCCTTGTCCCATCCTGGTACCAGCCATTTCTTTTTTTTATTGTATGTCGTCTTACTGAGTTTGAAGAATTCTTTGTATATTCTGGGTACAAGCCCTTTATCGTATATATGGGTAGCACATATTTTTCCTAGTACCGTGGTCGGCAAACTGCGGCTCGTGAGCCACATGCGGCTCTTTGGCCCCTTGAGTGTGGCTCTTCCACAAAATACTACGGTCTGGGCAAGTCTATTTTGAAGAAGTGGCGTTAGAAGAAGTTTAAGTTTTAAAAATTTGGCTCTCAAAAGAAATTTCAATCGTTGTACTGTTGATATTTGGCTCTGTTGACGAATGAGTTTGCCGACCACTGTCCTAGTCTGTGGCTTGTCTTTTAATTTTCTTAGTGGTGTCTTTTGAAGCACAAACAAGTTCTGAATTTTGATAATGTCCAATATATCTATTTTTTTTTCTTACATAAATTTTGCTTTTGGTATTGTGTAGAAGAAAATTTTTGCCTAATTGAGGTTCTTAAAGATTTTCTGCTGTTTTCTTCCAAAAGTTTTATAGGTTTAGCTCTGACACATAGGCTTCTGATGTATTTAAGGACCTTTTTTTAAGTAGGCTGTGTTACACTTTTAAGATGTAAGTAATGACTCCTTTTTTGTTTATCTGTTCTAGGCAGGACAGCAAGGAGATTTCAGTAATAATATATGTCCCTTCAGCATTGCCCTCCTGCTCTCTGTAGCAAGAATACAAAGGTTTGAGGAGCAGGTATTTATATATTAATGACTTTTTGGTTCCTTCGATAGCTGAGAAGGAGTTCAAGAGCCTGTGTTGTTGTTTTTTATTATCCTTTCCTAAACAATTCCACCTCAGTCCTGCCAGCAGCAAATTCCTCTATAAGACATGTAGGGCCCTAGCCAGTTTGGCTTAGTAGATAGAGCATCGGCCCTTGGACTGAAGAGTCCCAGGTTTGATTCCAGTCAAGGGCATGTACCTCGGTTTCAGCCTTGATCCCAGGACTTTGCGCAGGAGGCACCAGTTGATGTGTGTGTGTGTGTCTCTCTGTCCCACCTTCTCTATGGAAAAGTATCCTCAGGTGAGGATTAACAGCAATAAAAAAAGACATGTAGGCCCACACTGTTGTCTGGGGGTTGCTTGAAGACTTTTCTTCAGGTACTTGGTTTATACATCTGTTTCCTATTGTTTGGTAAGATAGGTGAATAAAAATGGAAACATCACACAGTATAGGTGGTAAGGATGGGAAGTTTAGCTGGGTATTCTGCAGTTCTATTATGGTCTATTATGTTCTACTAGAGGCCCGGTGCATGAATTCCTGCATGGGTGGGGTCTGGCCGGCCCCGCCCCAATCAAGAGGATCAGGGCTGGGCCAGCAAGAGGGAGGGGCCATGGACAGTTGGCCAGCCAGCCCCAACCCCTGGTTGAATTCCTGGTTGAGGGGATAATTTGCATATTAGCCTTTTATTATATAGGACCTAGAGGCCTGGTGCACGAAATTCGTGCACAGCGGGCGGTGGGGAGTTCCCCTCAGCCCAGCCTGCACCCTCTCCAATCCGGGACCCCTCGCGTGATGTCTAACTGCCGGTTTAGGGGGATTGGCAGTCAGACATCTCTCTCACAATCCGGGACCACTGGCTCCTAACTGCTCACCTGCCTGCCTGCCTGATCACCCTTAACTGCCCCCCCTGATGGCCTGACCACCCCCAACTGGTCACCCCCAACTGCCCCACCTGCCACCCTGGTTGTCCCACACAGCCTGCTGCTCAGTCGTTTGGTCATCCCTCACTAACCGCCCTGCCGGCCTCAGTACCCCACACTGCCTGCTGCTCAGTTGCTTAGTCGTCCCTCACTAACCCCTCTGCTGACTTGGTCACCCCACGCAGCCTGCTGCTCAGTCGTTTGGTTGTCCCTCACCCCCCTGCTGGCCTGGTCGCCCCACTCAACCTGCTGCTCAGTCGTTTGGTTGGCCTTCACTGACCCCCAAGCCGGCCTGGTCGCCCCACGCAGCCTGTTCGGTCATCTGTTCGGTTGTTTGGGTTGCAACAGTCGCTTAGGCTTTTATATATAGACTAGAGGCCTGGTGCATGAAATTTGTGCATGGGGAGGGGGGGTTGCTCAGCCCAGCCTGCACCTTCTCCAATCTGGGACCCCTCAAGAGATGTCCAACTGCCTAAATGGGATCGGGTCTAAACGGGCAGTCGGACATCCCTCTCACAATCCAGGACTGCTGGTTCCCAACTACTTGCCTGCCTTCCTGCCTGATTGCCCCTAACCGCTTCTGCCTGCCAGCCTGATCACCCCCTAACCACTCCCCTGCCAGCCTGATCAATGCCTAACTGCTCCCCTGCTGGCCTGAATGCCCCTAACTGCCCTCCCCTGCCAGCCTGGTCACCCCTAACTGTCCTCCCCTGTAGGCCTGGTCCCCCCCAACTGCCCTCCCCTGCAGGCCTGGGTCCCCCCCCAACTGCCCTCCCCTGCAGGCCTGGGTCCCCCCCCCAACTGCCCTCCCCTGCAGGCCTGGGTCCCCCCCAACTGCCCTCCCCTGCCAGCCCGGTCACCCCTAACTGCCCTTCCCTGCAGTCCTGGTTGCTCCCAACTGCCCTCCTCTGCTGGCCCAGTCACCCCTAACTGCCCTCCCTTGCAGGCCTGGTCCCTTTCAACTTCCCTCCCCTGCTGGCCATCTTTGACCACATGGGGGCGGCCATCTTGTGTGTTGGAGTGATGTTCAATTGGCATATTACCTCTTTATTGTATAGAATATAGGATTAGCTTTCCAAGAAATTGTCCCTGATCAAGTTGAAATAATGGTGAATAGGTTATTTGCAAGGATAAAATTCTTTGCCCTTTTTTCTCCGTGTTCTCTACTTGTGGGAAGGCCTGTCTCTTAAGTTCCCACTGAAAGTCATAATTTTTATGTCATACTCCTCTAGTGAAACAGTTGTCATGGGGATATAAGTAGAGCAGCAAGTAGGAACTATGACAAGGTTATGATTCTCTGTCAGGGAACATCATTTTTTGCTTCATTTTCCTATTTCTTTCATTATATTAGGTGTTTGATCTTTTAAAGGCTTCAGTTTTTAAAAGCTTTAAGGATCTCCAGCTTCTCCAAGGCTCAAAATTTCTTCAGAATCTAGTCCCTCATCCGTCCTGTGTTTCAGCCATGATCTTGGAAGTGGTAAAGAACAGGTGAGTTCATGAGCCACACCTTAGTAGGTTCCTCAGTTGTTGGTGTGAGAAAATGTGTGGTGCCGTGCCATACCTATGGCCTATCAGAGAAAACTGCTGACATGTTTGTGTAAATTCCTTTTTAACTTATTACTGGTTCATATTGGTGTGCCCTTGCACTGTAAGAAGTCCTGTCTTCCCTAAATGCAGATGTGTTTTCCTTTTATTTTCTTTGAGTAACCCCTTTCCCTTTCTCTGTTCTCTCCCATTCGCTATTGGAATTTCTTGATCTCTGTGCCATATCTCTAAATTTTTCTTTCATGCTTTTCATATTGTTGTCTTTTTATGTGAAGTTCTACAAAAATCCCTTAGCTCTTTCTTTAAATTAATTTGTTCTTCAGCTCTGTCCATTTTACACGTCAGTCCATCGATTGGGTTTTTCACTCCAGCAATCATATTTTTCATTTCCAAAATTTCCAGTTTCTTTTTATAACAGTTTCTTTTTGTTTCATGTTAATGTATTCTTTTTTTTAATCCTCATCCGAGGATATTTTTCCATTGATTTTTAGGGAGAGTGGGAGAAACAGAGAGAAATATCAATATGAGAGAAACCCGTCGATTGGTTGCCTCCTGCACACACCCTGACCAGGGCTCGGGCCTGGGAGGAGCCTGCAACCAAGGTACATGCCCTTGACCAGAATCGAACCTGGGACCTTTCAGTCGGCAGGCCGACGCTCTACCCACTGAGCCAAACTGGCTCGGGCCATGCTATTATATTCTTATTAGAGGCCTGGTGCACAAATTAGTGCACAGGTGGGGTCCCTTGGCCTGGCCAGCAATCAGGGCCAGTCGGGGCCGTCTTGACTAGTCCCAATCGGGGCGGCCATCCGGCGGGAGGTTAGTCGTCCGGAGGGAGGGACCGTGGGAGGTTGGCTGGCTATGGGAAGTTGGCTGTGGGAGCGCACTGACCACCAGGGTGCAGCTCCTGCATTGAGCATCTGCCCCCTGGTGGTCAGTGCACATCATAGCGACCAGTCATTTGGTCGCTTAGGTTTTTATATATTTATAGATTTTTCTAAGGATATTCTTTAAACTTTTAAAATCTCCCATGTGTTCCAATATTAGTTCTTTTCCCTCAGATATTATTTCTATTCAGTGAGTTTTGGTGCTGCTCTTTCAAGGCTTTTTTTTTTTTTCTTGTATTTGGTGATTATTGCTTGTCCCCTTACTGTTTCTGGTGTTCCCTGTTAGTTTGAGAGGGCTGCACCTACTTAGCACAGTCTAGCTCTGATCTGATAGCGGTAGATGTGCTGAGGGCTGATCTAGGCGTGTGGCCCCATATCCTCCAGCATGTTGCCATCCTCCCCGAGAGCAGCTCTGCGTCAGGCCCAGGATCCTCTGCTCACACATGTCAGCTCAGGGCTGTCTGGTCATGGCTCACTTCTTGGCATAAAGTGGGGATGTAGCAGGTCTTGGAGAAGCAGGTGGAGGAGATTGCTGTATGTGTATACCATAAGGATGCATGAGAAGAAACGGTTCAGGTGAAGGCTGTTGGTTATCGTTATCAGATCAAGTTTGGGAACTGTGTAACATGGCAACGAAGATAGAGGGAAGGTGTTTCACTCAGCTTTTCCTTTTAACTAAGCGTTGTTTTCTTGCAGTGTCCATAGTTGGGATCATGTTACTCAGGGCCTGGTCCAGTTTGGTTTCATTTTAATGGATTCATATGGGCCAAAGAAGGTTGTTGATGGAAAAGCTATTGAAACCAGCCCAGGCCTTTCCAGAACACCAAACCAGCATGCGTGTAAGCTGGGAGGTAACATCTTGTTGGAAACTTTTAAGGTAAGACTCTAGATTGGCAACTCTTCCTAATTTCATTAAATGATATTATAAGTGGGGCATAATGTTTGCCTGGAGTTTGGAGGACAGGAAATTTGAGTTTCAGGAACAGATTGGGGTAGTAATTGAAACATTACAGTTCTAGTTTAATGGAATACTTACTTTCTCATCTTTTATTTGAGTTTTTCATTCTGATAATTTCTTTTCTTAAATAAATCTTTATTGTTGAAAATATTACATATGACCCATTTTCTCCCCCATTTACCCTCTCAAGCCCGCCCCCACTTCTGATAATTTTTTACAAGTATGATTATATGGCCCTAGCCAGCTTGGCTCAGTAGATAGAGCGTCAGCCTGCGGACTGAAGGGTCCCAGGTTCGATTCTGGCCAAGGGCACATGCCTGGGTTGCAGCTCGATCCCCAGTGAGGGGTGTTCAGGAGGCAGCTGATCAATGATTCTCTCTCATCATTGATATTTCTATCTCTTTTTCCTCTCTTCCTCTCTGAAATCAATAAATATATTTTTTTTAAAAAGAAGTATGAATATATGTTAGATTTCCCATGGTTTCTTCCAGCAGTAAATCATTTCTGAGTGGTTTTTTAATGCTATTTCTTTTAAAAAAAATAGTCTTTTACATTGCTGTAGACTATCAGGCTTGAAGAATCATGCTTATTAGTTGTTGTTGAAGAACCAAAATGGGGAATTTACCTTTTTTAAACTCGTTACTATATGATGACTGTTGTCTCAGTCTTAATTTCTGAATCAGCTTTGAAAAATACATTTTCTTTCGAGTAAAAAAAGAAAGCTGGATCTTATCTGAGGCTAGAAATGTTGCTTTGCTAGTGATTCCTCTAAGTCATCATCTTTGTTCTTTTCTTTTTTTAATCTTCACCCTAGATTATTTTTCCATTGCTTTGTAGAGAGAATGGAAGGGAGTGAGGGATGATAGGAGAAAAAGAGAGAGAAACTTTGATGTTAGAGAGACACATGGATTAATTGCCTCCTGCATACGACCTGACCAGGGTTGGGGATCAAATCTGTAGCTCAGGTTTGTGCTCTTGACTGGGAATTGAACCCCTGACCCTTTGGTGTGAGGGCTGGCATTCTAACCACTGAGCTACACCGGCCAGGGCATCTAAGTCATCTTCTTGACATGCAGTTGTTAAATGTGGCTACACGCCAAAAGTGTGGGCTGAAATTATTTGATACTAAATGTTTTTTTAAAAATTGATTTCAGAGAGAAAGGAAGAGGGAGAGAGAGAGAGAAATATCCATGATGAGAGAGAATCATGGATTGGCTGCCTCCTGCAAGTCCCCCACTGGGGATTGAGCTCACAACCTGGGCATGTGCCCTTGACCGGAATTGAACCTGGGACCTTTCAGTTCGCAGGCTGACACTCTGTCCACTGAGCCAAACCAGCTAGGGCTATTTGATACTAATTGAAATGTTAATCTAGTGTCCTTATCTGGAACTATGAAGTGAAAGTCATAGTATAGCCCTTGAGAGTTGTATGTTAGATGATATAAATGATTCTTATTAATAATAATTGGATTAAAAAGCACTTTAAGAATAAGAGCCTTTAATAGTTTCCATTTTTAATCTTCTTTAAAACTAGGGAGGTTCCATTTGATTTCACATAGATAGATGTTGGCTTTGTCAAGGCATCTCTAGAGCATATAATTTACTACTAATAATCTCATTATTACTCTATACCTCAAATAACCCAGTTCGGGGAAGAAATTTTAACTAAAATTCCTAACAATTCCTTTTTAAGGCAACTATTGCACTTCCAGAAACTGGTGAAGGTGTTTTTAGGTTTTCAGACATTTCTGTGGGTTTATAAATTTTCCATTAAATGTGCATAAACGTGCTGGTTTGGTTCAGTGGATGGAGCGTCGGCCTGTGGGCTGAAGGGTCCCGGGTTCGATTCCCAGTCAAGGGCACATGCCCCATATGGGTTCCATCTCCAGTAGTGGGCGTGCAGGCGGCAGCTGATCATTGATTCTCTCTCTTCAGTGATGTTTCAATCTCTCCCTCTCCCTTCCTCTCTGAGATCAATAAAAGTATTTTTTTTTAAATGTGCATACTGTCTGCAATGTGGATGGCGGCATGTGATGGATACCCAAGTGCAGTCATTCCTGTTTGATGTTGAACTTCATATGTAGCAACATTTTCATTGTAGGTTCATTTTCGTTGTAGGGATCTCTCTGTAGGTTCCTAAACATGGTCGTTTGAGGGTGAGGTTGAGGGATCCTGTCTTTCAAGTGATTCTCATATCTGTCTTTGAAATAAACACTGAAGTTTTATCCATATCCAGACTGTCCTTCGTTCTGCCTAACATGCATGGATGCAATTGTGAGCTGAAAGTCACCCAGGAATACTTTATTGGTTCTTCTGTTCTTTCAGATCCATGAGATGATCAGACAGGAAATTCTGGAGCAGGTCCTCAACAGGGTTGTTACCAGAGCATCCTCTCCCATCAGCCATTTCTTAGGTATGGAACTTGGGAAAGGTGGTTAAAGTTCTCAGGAATATTTTCATTTCAGTGTCATCATGTTTTGATCATGGGGGGGAAATTAACTATAAAAAGAAATTAACAGCCCTGGCTGGTTTGGCTCAGTGGATAGAGTGTCGGCCTGCGGACCGAAGGGTCCCCGTCCTGGTCAAGGGCACGTACCTCGGTTGTAGGTTCCTCCCCAGCCCAGGCCCTGGTCAGGGTGCCTGTGGGAAGTAACCAGTCGATGTGTTTCCCTCACATCGATGTTTCTCTCCCTCTCCCACTTTCTCATTAAAATCAATGGAAAAATAACCTTGAGTGAGGATTAGAAATGCATATATATAAAAAAGAAGTTAACAGTAGTTTCGTGCAGTCTTTTATTGTAATGTCAGTAAAACATTAAGTCTATTCATGTTGTCTGTGGTTGTCCAGAAAGGAAGGCGCATATAACCAACGAGAAGCTCTGACCTTGCATCAGCCCTGTCTGTTTGTGTAGTAATTGTCACGAGTGCTGTCCTGCTGCCCCATGGACTCCCATTCTAGCCCTGCACACTGGCATGTTGCCAGGGCTCATTCCATGCAGCCCTCTGCCTCCTCATCCTCTGCCGTGAACTCTAGGCTTTCCTGACCCTCAGCTCCGCCCCTGTCCCTCAGGAGGACCGTAGGTCCGGGTCTCCCTCTCTGTGGGTGGGGTGGTGAGAAGGCTCACTGGTTACTTCCCTTCCTCAGGGACCGTTGTCCTGTGCTGCCCTTGTCTACTGTCTGAACATTGCAGTTTGATATAATTTGTCCATTTGGTTGTTGAAAGTTGGAGGATAGCTCACTGTTACTTCATCATGGTGGGAAGCAGACATCTGTTCCTCTTTTTATGTCTTCTTGCTTATGCATGTCATTCCTGTTTCCATGATTTCAGTTGTTTTCATGGGCACGGCTCCCAAGTCTTCATGTCTAGACTGCCCTCTTTCTGCAGCTCATTGCTTTCATTCCTGCTGGGTGTTTCCATTTAGTATTTGTTTTCCCTTATATCTCAAATGCAAGAGAGTTTCCTTCAAACAAGTGCCCCTTTTTATTGCCACTATTTCTATTTGAGGCCTAGCTCTCCAAGTCCCAGAAGCTGGAATTCTTTTTTATCTTCTCCAATACACTCATATCTAAATTCTCTCATTCTTTTTATATGTATATACTAGAGGCCTGGTGCACGAAATTCGTGCACAGGGTGATGTGTCCCTCAGCCCAGCCTGCACCCTCTCCAATCTGGGACCCCACAAGGGATGTCCGACTGCTGGCTCCCAACTGTTTGCCTGCCTGCCTGATCACCCCTAACTGCTCCCCTGCCAGCCTGATTGCCCCTAACTGCCCTCCCCTGCAGGCCTGGTCACCCCTAACTGCCCTCCCCTGCAGGCCTGGTCACCCCTAACTGCCCTCCCCTGCCAGCCTGTTTGCCCCTAACTGCCCTCCCCTGCAGGCCTGGTCCTCCCCAACTGCTCTCCCCTGTAGGCCTGGGTCCCTCCCAACTGCCCTTCCCTGCAGGCTCAGTCGCCCCCAACTTCCCTCCTCTACCAGCCTGGTCAGCCCTAACTGCCCTCCCCTGTAGGCTTGATTGCCCCCAACTGCCCTCCCTTGCAGGCCTGGTCCCTCCCAACTGCCCTCCCCTGCTGGCCTACTTGTGGTGGCCACCTTGTGTGTCGGAGTGATGGTCAATTTGCATATTACTCTTTTATTAGATAGGATTGATTTCAGAGAGGAGGGGAGAGGGAAAGAGAGAGAGAAACATAAATGATGAGAGAGAATCATTGATCGCTGCCTCCTGCACACCCCCTACTAGGGGTCGAGACTGCAACCCAGGCATGTGCCCTGACCGGGAATTGAACCGTGACCTCCTGGTTTATAGGTCACCGTTCAACCACTGAGCCCTACCGGCAGGGCTAAATTCTCCCATCCTTTCCCTCATACTGTTGCTTCCCACCACCACCCCTCTCCCCCGCCTCCCCTCCCCTGCATCCATTGCCTGGTTCCCATCTTCAGACCTTGCATGGAGACCGCTGCCTCAGCTTCCTAACCGGCATCCCCTACTTTCTCCTCTCTGCAGTGCAGCCTGCACATTGCCACCAGAGCGTATTCCTACCGCACCCGCCATCACTTGGGAATCACTAATTCCCTCAGTACTAACTTGTCAGCTCTTTGTCCTGCACTTAAGGTCTCTGACAATTAGATACCCAGTATTAACTTCAATTATTTACTTACTTATTCGGAACCTTCACCCCCACTGCACAGATGTGCGCACTGCCCCCTGCCCATTCCTGTACCTCCCCCTGCTTTCCCTTGTGTGTAGCAGGCCTTTCTGGCTCATGGTCAGAACCTGGCTTGGCTTTCTCCTCTCTGCTGAAGCACAGCAACCCATGATCTCTTCCTTTGAAATCCTGTGTGATCTCTTTTCTTTTTTACAACTTTCTAGGCACTAAACTATGTTAGGATTATTAGATATTTGGTATTATTTTGTTATTTACCTCTTTCATTCTTTTAAAATATGATTACTTGACTTCCAACTGAATTAAAATGCTTGAAGGGAGCGAGACCATGTTTTGAGCCTTTGTATATTCCTTATAGGATCATAATACGTATGCTTACAGATAATCAAAGTTCCTAAGTGTTTATTGCCTTCGCTTGGAAAGGTGAAGATACTGTGTGGTACCTGTCATGCAGTACAATGGGTTTCTTTCTTAGGTAATTTTTCTAGTATTGTATTATTGCAGAAGAAAGTTAAAGTATCCTGGTTACAGTGACCGTAGAGAAATCAATAGCATCAGTAGAGATCTATATTGCAGTATATTTGACTTGAAAGAAAACAAACTCATTACCATTCCTTTCCCCGTTTTAATTTTCCTTTTATTTGAAATATCCTTAGCTATTTGAGTCAACCCATAATGGATTCTGTTTTTCAGAACTGCTTTCAAATATCATCATGTACTCGCCCTTAGTTCTTCAGAGTTGTTCTTCTAAAGTCACAGAGAGTTTTGACTATTTGTCTTTTCTGCCCCTTCAAACGGTTGCAGGGGCTGCTGAAGGCGGTGCAGGTGAGTCTCCCCAGGAACGGGGAACCCAGGTGGGGGGAAGTGGGAGTCCGATGTGTTTCTTTATGAATATATATATGTCTAAGAAATCCGATTTCTCTTGATTCTAAAACATTAAATTTAGTATTAAAAGGGCAGGAGCCCCAGCCTAGCTGGTTTAGCTCAATGGATAGAGCGTCGGCTTGTGGACTGAAAGGTCCCAGGTTTGATTCTGGTCAAGGGCACATGCCCGGATTGTGGGCTCGATCCCCAGTAGGGGGTGTGCAGGAGTTAGCCAATCAGTGATTCTCGGTCATCGTGATGTTTCTCTCTCCCTCTCTGAAATCAATAAAAATACATTTAAAAAGGGGGGTTGGGGCAAGAACCCCAGGCTCTAGACTCTGTTCTCCAAGTTTACCTGTCTTCATAGTACTACTGTCTGGCCTTTGACTCACTTTCAAGTTAGTGAAGAAATCGAAAGGCTCTTAAAAATTGCTAATTGAGAACTATAGAGTTAAAGACTCGGTTCAATGTAGTATTTCAACTACAGTGTTGTCCTTATTACTAAGTGTGACATACATTGAAAAATGTATAAAAGTGCCTTAGAGCCCAGCTGGTGTGGCTCAGTGGTTGAGCAGCAACCTATGAACCAGGAGGTCACAGTTCGATTCCTGGTCAAGGGCACATGCCCGGATTGTGGGCTCGATTCCCCAGTAGGGGACGTGCAGGAGGCAGCTGATCCATGATTCTCTCTCATCATTGATGTTTCTATCTCTCTCCCTCTCCCTTCCTCTCTGAAATCAGTACAAACATTAAAAAAAAAAAGTGCCTTAGAAAAGCCAAACAATAACAGCATTGAATAGCAAGGAGCTAAGGCCAATAAGCAAGCTCATTCTGGTTTTAAGCTCCACTGCTTCCTCTTTCAGCCCCTTCTCAAAGTGAGCATGTCGATGAGAGACTCCCTGATACTGGTCCTTCGGAAAGCTATGTTTGCCAGGTACGTAGCCTCCCATCTAATGTTACTTGTAGCCCTCTCTGCCATCTCCTTGTGCAACCTGGTCATGGGCATGTGAACGCCTCACCCAGCCGAACACGCTCACCTAACAGGGCATTGTGCGCAGTGTTTACCTCCTTGAGTCTCCAGAGCAGTCCTGTGAAGTGCGGGTTACTGCAGCTCCCATTTCACAGACCAGGAAACGGAGGCTTAGAGAAGTCCGTGACCTTCCAAGTCCAATAGGAGTTGGTGTTGGAGCCCAGATTCAAGCTTGTGATGAGGGTACTCTGCTGTGCACTAGAATAGCCCTGCAGATGAGGGTCCAGTGCCGGCTGGCAACAGTTCTGAAGGGGAAAACACCTTCATTAAGAAGTAAATTGCCCTAACCGATTTGGCTCAGTGGATAGAGTGTTGGCCTACGGACTGAAAGGTCCCAGGTTCGATTCTGGTCAAGGGCATGTACCTTGGTTGCGGGCACATCCCCAGTAGGGGGTGTGCAGGAGGCAGCTGATCAATGTTTCTCTCTCATCAATATTTCTAACTCTATCCCTCTCACTTCCTCTCTGTAAAAAGTCAATAAAATATATTTTAAAAATAAAAAGAAAATAAATAAAAAAGAAGTAAATATTAGCAGGCTGGCGTGGCTCAGTGATTGAATGTCAACCTATGAACCAGGAAGTCAGGGTTCGATTCCCGGTCAGGGCACATGCCCAGGTTTCAGGCTCAATCCCTGTGTAGGAGCCAATCAATGATTCTCTCTCATCATTGATGTCTGTATCTCTTTACCTCTCCCTTCCTCTGATATCAATAAAAAATGTAATAAAAAATTTTTTTAAGCTTATTTTAGTGAACATCAGAATTGTGGGCTAGTGACTGTAGACCAAATCAATTTTTGAGGATCTTGGTCTTTTGGTTTTTGGCTTAGCCAATGCCTCCTGACCTCTCTTCCTTTATTCCTTAGTATACAAGCTATAGATGACAATACATCTCCTACAAAGTATTCTGAGACAAGTGGTAGGTGGAAACCATTTGGTGCTTTAAGTATAAAATCACATCTTGCTCTCATGGATAACCATAGGAACAGCCTATGCTGTTGTCCCTATTGTAGGATTGAGGTTTCTTTTGCTCCTCACCCAGATGCATGTCTGACAGGCTAAGGTGAATATTGTCGCGTCTGTAACATGAATTCGTCGTGGAGCCTTGGGGAGATGGCTAGACCATATTTTCTGGGTGGAGGGTTTATAAGGCACCACGCATGGCTCTCCTTTAGGTGCAGAGAAAATCAACCATTTCCTTTGCGATTCAGCACTTTGCAGCCTCTCCGCACACTTGTTCTCATTCCCCACGTAGCCGGGTCAGGATAGAAGGAAGTATAGGGAATGTCATGAGGTTAAGCAGATAATGAAAACACCAGCTGCTGATATGCTGTGAACAGCTGATTTCTTATTCGAGTACATAAATTCAGTTCATTGTGCTCTATTGTGTTTCACTGTTGATACATATTCCTCTATGTACAAAACTTACTGGATTTTTAAAATACATGTGTGTGTTTTTTATTGATTTCGGAGAGGAAAAGAGAGGGAAAAGAGAGAAATGGCAATGAGAGAGTCATGAATCGACTGCCTCCTGCACGCCCCCTACTGGGGATGGAGCCTGCAACCTGGGCATGTGCCCTAACCGGGAATCAAACTGTGACCTCCTGGTTCATAGATCAATGCTCAACCACTGAGCCACACCGGCCGGGCTAACTGGATTTTTTTGACCCAGAAGCCTATTGCTGTGAAATTAATACTGTTTGTCCCTTGTTTCTCTGTCTGTCCCTGAGCTAGACAGCTTGATGCCCGGAAATCGGCGGTGGCCGGGTTTTTGCTGCTCCTGAAGCACTTCAAGGTCTTGGGCAGCCTGTCGTCCTCCCAGTGCAGCCAGGCCATCGGCGTCAGCCAGGTGAGGTGGCCCAGCCGGCTTGTCGCGGGCGCTGCTGCGGGGCTTGGGGACGTGCCACTGGCTTCTCTTCCTCCTGTTACTCTGGTCGTGCAGACGGTCCTGAAACACTGCTCTCAGGTGCTGGCGATGGCCGTGCGCTCAGCACTGCTAATGGCAGATCTGCTGTGTGCTCCACGCTGTGCGGTACGGTAGCCACCAGCCTCAGAGTGGCTATTGAACTGGACACCTGGCATGTGGCTAGTCCAGATTCAGTGTGTGTGCGTGTAAAGTACACTGGGTTTTAAAGACACAGTGCAAAACTAAAGAATGTACAGCATCGTTAATTTATTTCGATGACACGTTGAAATAATATTTTGGATATGTTGGGTTAAGTACAAAGTTCGAATTCATTTCATCAGTTTCTGTTTAAATTTGGTTACCAGGAAATTTAAAATTAGATATGTGAGTTGCATTTGTGGTTTGTCCTGTTAGACACTAGGCTAAGTGCTTTACATTCATTATTTCATTTATTCTTCACAGTAGTTCTCAGAGGCTAATAAATACATTTATGACCTCCATCTTTTCTAGTTTGTTTACCTGGCATGTGAACATGTATCAAACCCAGTAATCTGAGAAAACAAAAATTATAATTGCTGAATTTATTATGCACATTCAAAAAGGGGTGTTGTTGTCATGTGCGTTTCTAAACTAAAAACTACCTCTGACCCTCTCAGGATTTGGTGGGAGCAAAAAGGGCTAGATTCTTCTAGCTACTGAAGACATTTGAAGAAGTCTTGTAGGACTTTAAGTAAGTCAGGTAGATTATGAGCTACTGGATTCCAGTGGAGGAGCTAATCTGTGCCTTCCTGAGCAGGTCCACGTGGATGTCCACAGTCGGTACAATGCTGTGGCCAACGAGGCTTTTTGCCTTGAGATCATGGATAGTTTGAGAAGATGCCTGGGCCAGCAGGCTGACGTTCGGCTCATGCTTTATGAGGTAACTCCGCAGGGCGGGAGGAATGTCGCATACCCCAGCTCACAATCTTTTTTATGTTTTTAATTCATTATGTACTTACTGTTGAATTTTTTGGGGTACAGTTGAGGCAGTAACTTAAACTTTCTGAATTGTTTCTCTAGCAAATAATATATTCATCTTTTTCAAACAACTGAGAATAGGATAAAGAAAGATAGTGTTGCCCTGGCCGGTTTGCCTCAGTGGATAGAGCGTCGGCTTGCGGATTGAGGGGTCCCAGGTTCGATTCCGGTCAGGTGCATGCCTGGGTTGCAGGCTCGATCCCCAGTGGGGGGCATTCAGGAGGCAGCCAATCAATGATTCTCTACCATCATTGATGTTTCTATCTCTCTCTCCCCCTCTCCCTTCCCTCTGAAATCAATGAAAATATATTAAAAAAAAAAGATAGTGTTATTTTAAAGTTATGATTGTCTGAATCACTGGTATCTCTGTTAAAGAGTTTATTTGTTCTCTGTTTGATTCCTCTCAGGGGTTCTATGATGTCCTTCGAAGAAACTCTCAGCTGGCTAATTCGATCATGCAGACTCTGCTGTCACAGGTAAAAAGCATTTATGGATATAGAAAACAGATAATGGGGCATTGAGTGGCGATTGACATTGTCCAGACTTTTCACAATGTGAAATAATTCCCAAATAGTCACTGGCACATTGACTGGGGTGTGTGATACTATCTTGATGGTTTGTTTACTTATTTGTTTTTAAAATATATTTATATTGATTTCAGGGAGGAAGGGAGAGGGGGAGAGAGATAGAAACATTAATGATGATAGAAAATCATCAATCAGCTGCCTCCTGCACGCCCCACACTGGGGATCGAGCCTGCAACCCAGGCATGTGCCCTGACCGGGAATGGAACCGTGACTTCCTGGTTCATAGGTCAATGCTCAACCACTGAGCCTTGCTGAGCTGAATGTGATGCTGTCTTGATGTTTTATTTTAATGACCACTTGTGGACCTGCCATGTTGCCATTGTTTAATAGTTACCCTCTCAGTTCACAGTCCGCATCTTAAGTCTGAAGGACACTTTGAAGAGCCATTTGTATCAGGGTTGTCAGCAGCTGTATCTGTTGTTTTACTTCTGAAGGAAAAGAGAGTGAGATCTGGAGCAAACAGCAAAATACTGCCTTGTGTTAAGTCTGGGTAACATACTTCAGTGTCAGGTTATTTTCTATATTTTTTAGTTAAAAAGGGTTTTTAAGTTATGAACTGTTTCCAAAGGACACTCAAGATAGGAAGAATTCAGCTGGAGAATATCTGGTATAAATAAGACCTTTTACCCTTAACACTCATTCATTCCGCATTTGTTTGCATTTTTAAAATAGCTTTATTGAGATGTAATTCACATGCCATGCAGTTCACCCATCTAAAGTGTACAACTCCTTGGTCTTCAGTCTATTCAGAGAGTTATGCACCTCTTACCACAATCAGTGTTTGAACATTTCATCACCTTAGAAAGAGACTCCACACTCTTCAGCTATCCCCTGATTTTCTCATCTTTTCCCCACCCTCCCAGCCCTAAGTAACCACCAGTCTCCTGTCTGTCTATACATCTGCCTGTTGTGGACATTTCATGTAAATGGAATCATATAAAGTGTGGTCTTTCACTTAACAGTGTTTTCAAGATTCACCCGTGCTGTCCCATCTATCATTACTTCATTTCTTTTTATGGCTAAATATTTTATCATGTGGTACTTGAATCTTTTTATATATTAAGAGAGTTCAGTGGGGTGGTGAACACACAATACAGTGTGCAGATGATGTGTTGTGGCATTGTGCACCTGAAGGTGGTATAATTTTGTTAACCAGTGTCACCCCCAATAAATTTAGTAAAACGGGGGGAACAATTTTAAAAGATGCTCTTATGTACTGATAGTAATGAGAATACCTACCTATGTTAAAATCCCAGCTAAATGGTGTTATAATTTTTACTTTAAACAGTTATGTCTTTTATAGTAATAGAAGAAAAAGTAAAGTATACAGGCACACACACGATTCTTTATATGTCTCCGCTTTTTACCATTGCCGATGCTCTTTATTCATTCCTGTGGATTCAGTTTTACCATCTTGAACAATGGCCCTTCCGCCTGAGGACTCTAGAGCCTGTGTTCTAATTTTAAAGCTCTACTGAAAATGCTGAGTGCCTGTGGAAGTGTAGGCGTTGGCATGAGAATGGAACGTTTCGTACGAGAGGTCATGGAAGTGGGATAGGAAAGAGGATCTCAATTAGTAGATGCCTCAAGCGAGGGCGAAGGATTTGGGGGAGCCAGCGCAGTACAGATGTTGCTGCATTCTTCTCTGGACGTTTGGACGTAGGTCTGAGAAGCTGCTGCACATTGCGCTTGACCCATTTAAAGTGAAAAGCAGCGCTGAGCGCAATGTCTCTGTTCCTTACCATCTGTAGCTGAAACAGTTCTACGAGCCCCAATCTGACGTGCTGCCGCCTCTGAAGTTAGACGCTTGTATTTTGACCCAAGGAGATCAGATCTTGCTCCAGGAGCCACTGGTGAGACTGCTGTTCTTCCTGTAACTTGTTTTTCCTGTTAAGATATGAACCCTGTTGATCGTTTGAAAGAGACACCTTTCCCCGTGAAGCTGTCTGCTCCTCCCAGCGAACTCTTACTCTGAACGCTCCCTGCTTTTCTTTTCTGACCCATCAGCGCCTGTGTCTGTTGGTAAGATGTCTGGGTGAGCACCCACCACTTCCCCAGGAACACTTTGTCTCCATCTGTGGCTCTTGGGTTGTAGCACTGAATGAATGTGTGTTAGGATGGGGCGGGAGGGAGGCTAGGAGCTGAGGAGCCCAGGACACCTGCTTCATTAGTCTGGAGGGCGTGTGTGATTTAGGCTGAGCTAGCATTGGGCGCTGTGGGCCCTTCAGGGGAACTAGGACAGGTTGTTCTTCTGTTCTTGCTTTCTAGCCTCAGAAAGACAGGGAAGCGAAGATAAAACAAACTCCACCCCAGTGGTCAGCGAACTCATTAGTCAACAGAGCCAAATATCAACAGTACAACGATTGAAATTTCTTTGGAGAGCCAAATTTTTTAAACTTAAACTTCTTCTAACGCCACTTCTTCAAAATAGACTCGCCCAGGCCGTGGTATTTTGTGGAAGAGCCACACTCGAGGGGCCAAAGAGCCGCATGTGGCTCGCGAGCCGCAGTTTGTCGACCACGGCTCCACCCCATTTGGAGCTCATGGTCACGGAATGGTCATATTCTGCCTTCATGCACGGACTTTCTCTGCCATGCACTGTCGTTAGCATCGGAGGTGCTGTGTTGGTCTCCCAGAGATCCCTTCAGCACAAACCCCCACCTTTACAATAGCCAGAGAGGATCTAGCTGCCCAGCTTGGCTCCCTGGTGTTTGTATGGGAGCAGAGGGAGCACGTCCGCCGAGGTGCCAGCTTCTTAGGCAGCCATTTCCTTTGGGGAAGGAAGGTCAGGAATCCATGCCTCTGCTAGTCAGCTTTTTGCAGTGTTGTTACTTTGGATCGACATAACCTGTGCTGCTAGTGAATAGCTTACTTTAGCCTCATAGACAAGAATTAATTGTTGGTTAGCAACAGCTTCGCAGGTTATCTCTGAACACTCAAGAATATTTCGTTCTCGTTTCTTCTACAGGACCATCTGCTGTGCTGTATTCAGCACTGCTTGGCCTGGTATAAGAGTAAAGTGATGCCCGCACAGCAGGGAGGAGAGGAAGAGGAGGAGGAGGAGGAAGGATTCTACCAAGAGTTAGACGACATGTTAGAGTCTCTTACCAACAGAATGATCAAGAGTGAACTAGAGGACTTTGAACTGGTAATGGCTAAATTTGTTATTTATTATTTACCAGCGGCCCGGGCCCGGTGCATGAAATGCGTGCACAGGTAGCGTCCCTAGGCCTGGCCAGTGATCAGGGCCCATCGGGGCCTTCCTTCATTCCCCGTCGCCCCCTGGTTGTCAGCACGTGTCATGGCAAGTGATAGAACTCTGGAGGGGACACTTTGCATATTAGCCTTTCATATATATAGATAATCAATTTTTAGAAATTGGTTTTGAGAGGGGAGAATCATGGATGTGAGACAGAAACATCGACCAGTTGCCTCCCATATGCAATCGGACCAGGGATCGAACCCGCAACCTGGGTATGTTCCCTAACTGGGAATCGAACCCGCAGCCTTTCGGTGTATGGGCCAGCGCTCCAACTGAGCCACACTGCCCAGGGCCTCAATTAAATTGAACAATGGAAGTTTTCGGACGCTTGTTAGTTTTTCTCCTGTGTCTTTCAGGATAAATCAGCAGATTTTTCCCAGAGCACTGGTAACGGCATCAAAAATAACATCTGTGCTTCTCTTGTGATGGGAGTTTGTGAAGTTCTAATGGAATATAATTTCTCCATCAGTAATTTCAGGTAAGGTATTGCTGTGATTCTAATTGCAGTTTGCCTAATTCTCCATTTTATGGGTGGGATTGTCTTTTTTTTTTTAACTTGAATAGTATGCTAGGTACTGAACATACCACAGACATGGCAGTGTATCTTTTTTTTAATACGTTTTCATTGATTTTGAGAGAGAGGGGAAGGGAAAGGGATAAAGAGATAGAAACTTTGATGGTAGAGAAACATCCTTGATCGACTGCCTCCTGCATGCCCTCACTGGGGATTGAGCCCGAACCCTAGGCAAGTGACCGGACTGGAAATTGAACCAGTGACTCTTGGTTTATGGGTCGACGCTCAACCCCTGAGCAATATCGGCTGGGCCATGACAGTCTCTCTTGTATAGACATCTAGCCGAAGCCCAGTCACGGTTTCCTACCGGGGTACACCCAAGCTTATGACGGACAGGCAGGCGAATGTCGTGCCTCTAGCAGGCTTTAATTCAGAATTCCTGGGCCCCGAAATCAAGAACTCCTCCTTCTGATGGGTGGTTGTGTCGGACCCTCACGCTGTGTATTGCCTGGTCCAAATACGGGAGGAAACCGTAGCCCAGCAGGTCGAATGCCTGGGAGTTCCCTGGTGATGAGGGGTCATTCCCGCATGGCACTGTGGCTGGAATAGAGCATCTGAGGAAGTGCTGTGGTTCCCACACACGACAGGAAGCCACAGCCCCTGATGCCGTCCTTGGTGGTCTGCTTCTCCTTGTCCACAGCAAGAACAAGTTCGAGGACATCCTGAGCTTATTTATGTGTTACAAGAAGCTCTCTGACATCCTCACCGAGAAAGCTGGCAAAGGCAAAACCAAAGCGGCCAGCAAAACCAATGACAGCTTCTTGTCCATGAAGTTCGTGTCCGAGCTGCTCACCGCGCTTTTCAGGTAAGGCTCTGATAGGGCCTGGGAGCCTGGGCGGCCTTACCCTCTGGGTGGGAGTCATGATTCTTACTGTGCGTGTGTGTTTCTGAGTCCTGTGAGAGCCATTCCAGCAAATTAATTGAACCCCAGGAGGGGATTGTGGGAACCTCTGATTTATAGCCAGCCGGTCAGAAGTGCAGACAGCAGCCTGGACTTAGCGTTAGCTTTCAGAGCTGGAGCGGTCATTGGAAACTTCGATCTGTAGCCCATTTGTCTTTCAGAACCTCTGAGACGAACTCGGGTGTTACCTGGGCTGGCAGCTGGTGTCTAAAGTGGGGGGTGGGCAGTCTTGTAGGACTGGACCCCCAGCCTGTGGCATCTGATGCTCTCTGCAGCAGATAGTGTGAGAATGGACTGCTTGGACACCTGGATTCCATCATCCGAAGCTTGCTGGATGCTGCGACACTGAGCAGTCCCCAGAAAGCAGAGGGGAACTTCTTCCTCCCTCTCTCTAGGGACAGTACCCAAAGCCATGAGGAGAGTCTGTCCGTGCTGAGGTCCAGCAATGAGTTCATGCGCTATGCAGTGGGTGTGGCTCTGCGGAAGGTGCAGCAGCTGAAGGAGACGGGGCACGTGAGCGGCCCCGACGGGCAAAACCCAGACAAGATCTTTCAGAACCTCTGTGACATAACCCGGTAAGTCACGCATGCTCACCGTCGGAAACCTGTCCCACTGGGTGTGGAGTCTCCAGGAGCAGATGATTAGAATAACTAAAACAAGTTTGAGGTAAAAGAACAAAGCCGACTCACACCCTGATTTCAAGTCTTTAATATATATATTGATTCCAGAGAGGAAGGGTGAGGGAGAGAAAGATAACATCATTGATGAGAGAGAATCATTGATTGGCTGCCTCCTGCACGTTCTCCCATTGGGGATCGAGCCCACAACCTGGGCGTGTGCCCTGACCGGGAATCGAATCGTGAGCTACTGGTTCATAGGTTGATGCTCAACCACTGAACCACACCAGCTGGGCTCAAGTCTTAGAGGAAGTTGCCGTATTTAAGATAGTGTGGTATTGGCAGAATCAGAGGAACAGAATAAACAGTTATAGGTTATTTAACAAAGGTGCCGAGGTAATTTCATGGAGAAAGAAAGGTCTTTTCTACAAATGGTTTTGAAACAATTGGGCATTCTTATACAAAAAAGAGAAACTTTATCCATTCCTGATGTCATATACAAAAGACTAACTTGAAGTGGATTTGCATGTGGCAAGTTTTATTTATTTGGCAATAATAGCCAAATTTGAAACCACCCAAGTGTCCACCAGCTGATGGATAAATTGGTGTAGAACAAGCTGTGGTGCGTCCATGCAGGGGAAAACTGCTGAGTGACACAGAACAAGCTGCCGACAGTTGTAGCAGCAGGTGAATCTCAGAAGCATGTGCTAATTCATAACAAAGCCAAACTCAAAAGGCTGCACGCTGACCGACACCAATTTTTGTTCTTAATCTTCAAGGATATTTTTTCCATTGATTTTTTTTTTTTTTTTTTTTTTTAGTGAGAGTGGAAAAGAGAGAAACATCGATGTGAGAGAAACACATCGATTGGTTGCCTCCTGCACGAGCCCGGACTGACCAGGGCCCGGGCCGGGGAGGAGCCTGCAACCGAGGTACATGCCTTTGACCAGAATCCAACCCGGGACTCTGGTCTGCAGGCCAATGCTCTGTCCACTGTGCCAAACCGGTTTGTGCTGAATGATACCATTTTTATGTGATATTTTGTAATTGGTAAACCCATAGGGACAGGAAATCAGTGGTTGCTTGGAAAACTGGGGGGAGAGAATTGACTATAGAGGCGCATGAAGGAGCTTTTGGGGAGATGGGACTATCTTGATTGAGGGAATGATTATACATTTGGTAAGTTTGCTAAAATTCATAGAGCTGTACATCTGGAGGATGTGAATTTTACTGTATGTAAATTGCTCCTCAGGGAAGCCAACTTTAAAAATAGTCTCGCCCTAACCGGTTTGGCTCAGTGGGATAGAGCGTTGGCCTGCGGACTCAAGGGTCCCGGGTTCGATTCCAGTCAAGGGCATGTACCTTGGTTGCGGGCACATCCCCAGTCGGGGTGTGCAGAAGGCAGCTGATGGATGTTTCTCTCTCATCGATGTTTCTAACTCTCCCTCTCCCTTCTTCTCTGTAAAAAATCAATAAAATATATTTAAAAATAAATAAATGAAAAAATAAAGTCTGTGTTCCCTTTCAGGGTCTTGCTCTGGAGATACACGTCCATTCCGACGTCGGTGGAGGAGCCGGGGAAGAAGGAGAAGGGGAAGAGCATCTCCCTGCTGTGCCTGGAGGGCTTGCAGCGGGTCTTCAGCGCTGTGCAGCACTTCTTCCAGCCCAGGGTGCCCCTGTTCCTCCGCGCACTGGGTGGGCACCTCCGCGAGATACGTGGGCTTGGTCTGGGTTTCTCTTTCTTTTTTTAAAATACATTTTTATTGATTTTTAGAGAAGGAGAGAGAGAGAGAAACATCAGTGATGAGAGAGAATCATGGATTGGCTGCCTCCTGCAAGCCCACACTGGGGATCGAGCCCACAACCCAGGCATGTGCCCTGACCAGAATCGAATCATGACCTCCAGGTTCATAGGTCAACGCTCAGCTACTGAGCCACGCTGGCCGGGCTGGGTTCTCTTTCTTCTCTTCCTTTTTTAAAATATATTTTATTGATTTTTTTACAGAGATGAAGGGAGAGGGATAGAGAGTCAGAAACATAGATGAGAGAGAAACATCGATCAGCTGCCTCTTGCACACTTCCCACTAGGGACGTGCCCGCAACCAAGGTACATGCCCTTGACTGGAATTGAACCTGGAACCCCTGAGTCCACAGGCCGAGGCTCTATCCACTGAGCCAAACCAGTCAGTGCTCTTCTCTTTCTTAACTAGACCTCTTGATTCTATTTGTTAACCTGTCATAGGTCATCTGAGCTCAGTCCTAATGTTGCGAGGAAGTGACATGTAGTGGGTTCAGAATTGGCGCGTACTGGACTATGCTTAACCACGAATAGGGGCTGGAAAATGGGACATAGTATGAAGAAATTGCAGAATGTTAGGAATATATTTAAATCTGCCTGTAGGACGTTTGGCTTTCTAAACGTTTAGCTACTAAAAGGCTAAGAGCGTGGTTCGTTTCGAGGAAGATAGAGTTCTCTCCCTCCCCTAGATGTCCCGGATAACGAGGAGGAAGAGGTGGAAGCCACTGTCACCCAGAGAGCAGCGTTCCAGATCCGGCAGTTCCAGGTGAGCAGCGTGGGAAGCTGCTGGGCTTGCCTGGGCCTCGCTGAGGGGCTGCTGGCAGGGCCAGCCGTGGGAGCCAGCGACAGTGAGCAGGTAGGAAAGGGCTTTTCTCTGGGTCGTCATCCAAACAAGCGGAATCACTCTTAGGAGGCAACGCACAGAAAGGATGCTAGCTGTGTGTGCTGAGCCAGCCCGCCTGCCGCAGTCACTGCCCCAGGAACCACTGCCCCGGGAGTCACTGCCCCTGGGAATCACTGCCCCCCGGGAGCCACTGCCCCCCGGGAGCCACTGCCCCCGAGAGTCACTGCCCCCGGGAATCACTGCCCCCGGAGTCACTGCCCCGGGAGCCACTCGCCCCGGGAGCCACTCGCCCCGGGAGCCACTCGCCCCGGGAGCCACTCGCCCCAGGAGCCACTGCCCCCGGGAGTCACTGCCCCCGGAATCACTGCCCCTGGGAGTCACTGCCCTGGGAGTCACTGCCCCCCGGAATCACCGCTCCCGGAAACCACTGCCCCAGGGGTCACTGCCCCTGGAATCACTGCCCCGGGAGTCACTGCCCCCGGGAGTCACTGCCCCGGGAACCACTGCCCCCGGGAGTCACTGCCCCAGGAATCACTGCCCCCGGGAGTCACTGCCCCCGGGAGTCACTGCCCCCGGGAGTCACTGCCCCGTGAGTCACTGCCCCCGGGAATCACTGCCCCCTGGGAGTCACTGCCCCTGGGAGTCACTGCCCCCCGGGAGTCACTGCCCCCCCGGGAGTCATTGCCCCGCGAGTCACTGTGTGAGTTGACACACACATGGCCAGGAGCCTGTTAAGTGTGGAGTTTGTCTTTGTTTTGTGTCCCTGGCGTAATTGGGTTTTGTCCGATTTCATAAAGGCTGGATAGTGTCTAACCATCTGATTAGTTGTCATACTCTCAGGATAACTTTAAAGTTTCTGCTCTGCACCAGGTTCTGTTCCAGGGGCTGGTAGATACAGTAGGGAAGAAGGGAGACAGAGTCCCTCCCCCCGGTGCTCACCTGGCAGTGGGGAGGAGACTTGCAGACAAATACAGTCGATTCAGGTGGTTGGAGAGGAACAGAAAAGGAAAACAGGGCAGGTGTGTAGGGAGTGCTGGGGTGGGATGTCTAAACCTGGGTGGTGGATGGGCGTGGGGAGCTGTAAATTGCCCAGAATGGGGTGCACAGTCCTTCCTAATGTACAGGGGGAGGGACGCTCACATTGATGGTGGAAAACGGTAGGAAACAAGCTGTTCCATCGAGTTGATCTTCAGATTTTGTCCTCTTTGAATCCAATCCTTGTTGGCCCAGCCTTGGAGTCTCTGGCGAGACGTTTCTTCTCCCTGATGCGAACATGTTTGCTAATGTGTCCGCGTCCTTTCCTTTCTCAGAGGTCCTTGTTGAATTTACTTAGCAGCCAAGAGGAGGAGTTTAACAGCAAGGAAGCCCTGCTCCTCGTCAGCGTCCTCGCCAGCTTGGCCAGGCTGCTGGAGCCCACCTCCCCCCAGGTACGGCCCCCTCGTTCAGTCCCACCTCTCATTCCACAGAAGGACAGGGTACTGCATCTTAAAAGAACGAAGCTAGCCCTGGCCGGTTTGGCTCAGTGGATAGAGCTCGGCCTGCAGACTGAAGGGTCCCAGGTTTGATTCTGGTCAAGGGCACATCCCCAGATTGTGGGCTCGATCCCCAGTGTGGGGCATGCAGGAGGCAGCCGATCAATGATTCTCTTTCATCATTGATGTTTCTATCTCTCCCTTCCTCTCTGAAATCAATAAAAAATCTATATTAAAAAAACACCTATCTAAATAGCCTCTGTAAGTCTGGCTTATTTTAGACTGTATCTTTAATTATGCTCCTGAGTTAGTTAATGTGAGACCTATTGGGTTACTCTTTCCTGCATGGTGCTCCTACCCTGACAGCATCTCAAGCAGCCGCACGGGCAGGAGCACCGCTTTCGTTTGGCCACCATCAGGGGTGAACAGGGAGCACTATGGGAAAAAGTTACCTTCGGTGCCCTCGCTAGACCTTCTTAACCTATGGAAGTACGTTAATTGTTAAGAAGGTAGCTGCCCGGTCAGTGTGGCTCAGTGGTTGAGCGTCGGCCTATGAACCAGGAGGTCACAGTTTGATTCTCAATCAGGGCACAAGCCCAGTTGCGGGTTCCATCCCCAGTGGGGACGTGCAGGAGACAGCAGTCGATAATTTTCATCATGGATGTTTCTATCTCTCCTCTCCCCTCCTCTCTGAAATCAATAAAAATGTCTTTTAAAAAGAATATATGTATATATTTAATATATTTAAATATATATACATATATATGTACAATATATATATATATTAGTACATATATATATATATGTACATATATGTGTGTCATATATATATATATATCTAAAATTGATTTTTAGTTGACATTCAGCAGTTGCCTTTTCTCAGCAAGGTTAGGTGGTACTGACTTTGGGGGCAATTCAACAAAAGGTGATGAAGTCAGAAAGTGTGGCTACCATCCCAAAGCAGAAACAACTCTGCCGAGATAAGTTGTGTGCAAGCATACGTGCAGCTGTGTGCACACCCAGGGAAGAATGAGAGGAGGGCCACGTGTTGGGTCTGCTCCATTCAGGAGGAGTTTCCCAGCAGGAGGGCAGGGAGCTTCCTTGAGCGCCGGGCTTTGTTCTCCCACATGGCCCCCTGATCTGTGAGGACAGTTGGAGCCTTGGGGACAGGCTCCCTGTGTGCGCCCATGCTTCCGGGCGAGCTGGTCTCTAAGAGGCCACAGCCTGGGGTGCTAGGGTGGTGCGACGTTTGAGTGCCGGAAAGCGGACCTGATTCTCCTGTCCTCCAGGTCCAGGTAGCCCAAAGGAAGTCCCTTTTGCCAGCACTTACCCCATCCTGGAGCCAAACAACTCACCCCACTTTACTTTCACTATCATTCTTTCATCCCATAACTTTGCTGCAAAGGACAGAGGACTAGGAAAGAAATACAATGACAGAGGCAGGGGGACGTTTGAGGGAAAAGAAATGGGTTTGGAAAGGTTTATATACATAGGAAAGTGTTTTGTTTTTTTAAATCATCACTTCCCCCCCATATTCTCAGGTAGTCACTTGTTTGGGAGGTTTGTTTGTTAATCCTCACCCGAGGATATTTTTCCATTGATTTTTAGAGAGAGTGGAAGGGAGGGGGAAGAGACAGAAACATTGATGTGAGAGAGACACATCGATAGGTTGCCTCCCGCGCACACACCAACCAGGACCAGGAATCAAGCCTGCAACCGAGGTGCGTGCCCTTGACCAGAATTGAACCCAGGACCCTTCAGTATGTGGGCTGATGCTCTATCCACTGAGCCAAACCGGCTAGGGCAGTCCCTTGTCTTTTAAGTTTAATTTTGAACAGATAATAAGTCTTTTGATTTGAAGACCAACGATTATAAAGACATTTATAGTAAATGGCCTCCTCCTATCCTGTTCATGCCGCCCGCCTGTCCAGCTCCTCTTCTCCCCCAAAGAAGTACACACCTTTTCTTCGTTTCTTATGCATCCTTCCAGAGTTTCTTTGTTCCTGGAGAAGCAAATCCGAATGGAGCTCCTTTTCCCATCCCACCCTCTTCACGCCAAAGCGTGTTCTGTATCTGCTGGTTACAGTCACACTGCCCCTTAGGCCTTTCTGCATCAGTTCCCAGAGAGCTTTCAGATTTCGGCTCTGAATGTACTATCCCCCCAACACAGCACAAGGAGTTCTTCCTGGTTGTCTTGCACTTAAGTATCACAGCCTTAGGGGCCTTTGTGGCTGAAGGCCAGGGAAGGAACTGCTGGGCAGAAAGCTTGATGTGTCTCCTACCACCTAAGAAAAATTGCCTTTTTTTATTTTATTTATTTTTTTAAATTGATTTCAGAGAGGAAGGGAGAGGGAGAAAGAAACATCAATGATGAGAGAGAACCATGATCGGCTGCCTTCTGCACATTCCCCACTGGGGATCGAGCCCGCAACCCGGGCATGTGCCCTTTACCGGAATTGAACCTGGGACCCTTCAGTCCGCAGGCCAAAACGGGTAAGGCGCCTCTTTTTCTTTTTTCTGCCTAGTCCCTTCTAACTTCCTCTGGCCTCTTGTCTCCTAAAAGTGAATTCTGCTGTCTCTGGCCAAGATCTTACTCTCCTGTATCTCTCCACTCGCCTGATGTCTTTGGAGATGCCTCAGGGCTGGGGGCACGGGAAGGAAGGGAGGAACTCCAGCCCTGGATGTGGTTGTGGGGAGGGGGAGGCTGGGGTAAGACCCAGACCGGGATCCCAGGACATTTGGCCCTTAATGAGGGCACAGACTGTGGGAATTAAGTTGTATGCTATCTTATAAGAAAAGGAACAGTAATCCTCATAATTTGGGGCTTATTCTCATGCTGTTCCAAGTAGATGTTCCAATAGGTCCGGGCATGTGTATTGGCGGATGGTTAGACGTGGGAAGGTGTAGGGTTCTTGTAGATGCGTTTCTCGGCCGTTTCTGTAATACTGAATGGTCTCTAGTTTGTGCAGATGTTATCCTGGACATCCAAGATCTGTAAGGAAAACAGCCGGGGTGAGTTTGCTGCCGCGTTTCCTGTCAGCCTTTATTTAATCAGCACCGAATAGCATTGACGCATTCGGCAGAAGAGTCCACGTGAGAAGGAGACACAGCACCCAGTGTCGGTGGGAGTAGAGCGGTGGGACCTCTGTTCATCTGCTCTGGAGCACTGGCACTGTCGACGCAAGAGTACTTGCTGTATGACCCCCTGTAGATCAAGTTCAAAACCAGACAAAACTAGATGCGAGGTCAGGGTAGCAGTTTCGCTGTTGGGCGATCGAGGCAGAGGGTTTCTGGGTGCGGGTTACGCAGCCGTCGGGGTGACCGGTCTTGGGAACTGGCTCCCTCCTTTGGGCACGTGGAGATAAGTGCACGTTTGTGGGCGAGCTGCTGGGTCCAAGGGGCAGCTCGGGGGGTTGTGCAGGGACATGATGAGCTACGTGTTCTGGCCGGGACCCCCTCCCCTGAAGCACTGACGGGGTTATAACTCAGCTTCTGGTTTTCTTGCTTCCTGCCCTAGAGGATGCCTTGTTCTGCAAGGGCGTGATGAACTTGCTGTTCAGCCTGCACGTTGCACACAAGAGCCCCGTCACCCTGCTGCGGGACCTGTCCCAGGACATCCACGGGCACCTTGGGGACATAGACGAGGTAGAGGGGCAGCCTTCAGTACCGCACCGGGGAGGGGGTCGGGGCCCAGCCTACGCTGCTACATCTCACTTCTCTCTCGCTCCCCAGGATGTCGAGGTGGAGAAAACAAACCACTTTGCGGTGGTGAATTTGAGAACAGCGGCCCCTACCGTCTGTGTAAGTCCTGATCCTGGAGCCATGGGAAACAGCCCTGTCATCCTTCCCATTTCATGTCACCCGAGGAGTAACTTACAGTGACTTAACGTCCCGCGGCCTGTGACTGCCGCAGGTGGCCGTGGCTATTCTGTTTGGCCACCGAGGGCAGTGGGCCATGGCAGGCATCCCTTCCTTTCCCAGCTGCTGGTTCTGAGTCAGGCGGAGAAGGTTCTGGAAGAAGTGGACTGGCTGATCACCAGGCTTAAGGGACAAGTGAGCCAAGAAACCGTATCAGGTGAGACGAGTTCAGGGTGGGTTGCCAGGAGTCGGGCGGAAAGCACCGTCCACCAGGGTCCAGCCTGGACCACGCATGAGCTATTTGTGTGAGCGAGGTCTCCCGTGGCTGCACGGTGGCTTCAGACAGCGGTTGTCCCTTCACTGTGCGTGGCGAGTCACGTGCCTGTTTTCCCTGCAGACCTCCTAGTTAACGGTCTCCATTTCTGAGCCTCCTTCGCTGTAACTAGAAAGGACGGCCAGCTGGGTTTGAATGCGCCAATTTCTTCTCCCTTCAGAAGAGGCGTCTTCCCAGGCAGCCCCACCGAACCATCCCGTGGAGAAAGCCGTCATCATGCAGCTGGGCACGCTGCTCACCTTCTTCCACGAACTGGTGCAGACCGCTCTGCCCTCGGGCAGCTGCGTGGACACCTTGCTGAAGGACCTGTGCAAGATGTACACTATCCTCACCTCACTTGTCAAATATGTGAGTATCTGGGCGGGGACCAGGATCACCACCACTGTCCCTAGCGGGTCAGGAGACCGGGCCACGTCCTGGTTTGGTCAGTAGGGGGCAGGCATCTCCACAGGCCAGGAGAAATCAGTTGGTGGCGTACTTCTACACCTGCTTTGAGAGTCCTTTATTTCCTTGGCACATGAGTATGTGGCCTGATTGAGAGTGAATGCCTTGCCCTAGTGCCTGTTTGGCTCAATGGATAGAGCGTCAGCCTGCAAACCAAAGGATTCCGGGTTTAATTCCGGTCAAGGGCACGTACCTCGGTTGCAGGCTCCTCCCTGGCCCGGGCGCATGCAAGAGGCAACCAATGAATGGGTTTCTCTCACATCACTGTTTCTCTCTGTCTTTCCCTCTCTCTCCCACTCTCTCTAAAAGATCAATGGAAAAATATCCTCGGATGAGGATTAATAACAAAAAAATTAATGCCTCTTCAAATATCTTCTAAGACTTAGTCTGAACTCTAGCTATAGAATTCAGTCTCATTCCTTATTGCACACAAAAAATGACACTGTTTCAACTAGTCTGGGCACTGAAGAGGTGTTTATTCCTTCTTCCTCCCTTTAACAAGCAGATGTTCAATGCTTTACAGGTCAGGTACTAGGGTGGGGAGGAAGTTTATGTTTAAAAAATACAAGGCATTCTCTGCATTGAGTTCAAGTTCATGCTTCTTAGTATCTGTTAACAAAAATCTCTTCTCTTGCACTTGAATACCTTGGCCCTGAGCAGACATTCAGAGGGCAGTGAGCCATGTTGAATACTTGGGCATAGACAGCACCAGAAAGACTGTAGGCCAGCACAGCGCTCCCGAACAGGACAGCTGTCTGAGAACATACAGCCCTGGCCGCCTTGTGGGCCACTGAGCTTCTGCAGCGGACACGCTGAGCTGCTTCTCTTTATTGGCCTTTTAAAAGGAAAAACAGCCGAAACCGGTTTGGCTCAGTGGATAGAGCGTCGGTCTGCGGACTGAAAGGTCCCAGGTTCGATTCCGGTCAAGGGCATGTACATTGGTTGCGGGCACATCCCCGGTGGGGGGTGTGCAGGAGGCAGCTGATCGATGTATCTCTCTCATCGATGTTTCTAGCTCTCTATCCCTCTCCCTTTCTCTCTGTGAAAAATCAATAAAATATATTTTTAAAAAATAAATAAATAAATAAAAGGAAAAACAGCAAGGCTGGATTTCTGGATGTGGGGACTGTCATCCTGAAGGGTTTTCAAAGTGATGAGCTGAACAAGTTCAAAACAAACCCTGTCGGGTTGGCGTGGCTCAGTGGTTGAGCATTGACCTATGATCCAGGAGGTCACAGTTTGATGCCCAGTCAGGGCACATGCCCGGGTTACAGGCTTGATCTCCGGTGTGGGGTGTACAAGAGGCAGCCAATCAGTGATTCTCTTTCATTACTGATGTTTCTATCTCTCTCCCTCTCCCTTCTCTGAAATCAGTAAAACTATATAGATTAGTATTTGGGGGTGGGGGGGACACCTTTCCTCTCCTGTTGTCGGTGGAGCTAGGAGCTTTGAGGAGGGAAAAGGAAGCCTGTGTACCTTCAGTGTGTGGGACATTTGTACGGGATGATACACTAAATCCAAGAATCTTCTGTTAGTATATCCAGGTGTGTCGGAGCACCAGAGGAATTCCAAAGATCATGGAGAAGCTGGTGAGTTGGGAATGCCTTTCTCAGGAATCGGGGGAGCTATTTTATTCCTGCGCTTACGTCGGCTTCCTCTTTCTTTGCTGCAGGTGAAGCTGTCGGGTTCTCACCTGACCCCTGTGTGCTATTCCTTCATTTCTTATGTGCAGGTAAGTGGTTCTGAGGCCGGCCATAGGAGCTCCCAGTGAGAGAGGGCTTCCTGTCCCCCGGGGCCTGCGTGGTCACCTGAGCTGAGTGTCTGTACAGTTGCTTACCATAAGCCCAAGGTGCCATTGAGACCAAGCCAAGGCTTGAGATCTTTGCAGCAAGGAAAAGGTGTCTGATTGGGTGAGAGACACGTCCAATAGGCTTGCATTTAGAGCAGGGAAGGAACGAGTGCTGGGCTCAGCGACTTGGTTTATTTCTGGGGAATTCCGATCCCATCGGAGGAGGCCTGCGAGTCGAGTAGCAATGAGCTGGTGAAGAAGGGCCGAGCTCGGGCAGAGGAGAGCAGCCCCGTCGGGGAGTATCACACTGGGACTAGTTTATGTACTCTCTAGGTCTTTCCCCCTTTCCCGTCTGTATTTGACTTAAAGCCTTACAAGTCAGCTGAGCCACAGCAAACACTGTTCTCTGAGGGTGAGTACTTCATAGAAAAATCAGGGTTGCATCGTGGGGAAGCACGGGATTTGGTGTGTGTTTCCCATCTTCCACACCAGCTGCATGATAGTGCCTTAGCCAGACTCGGTCCCCTCGGGAGTCCCCATGCCCAGCTGTCCTGGAAAACGGCCTGCTGGTCTACAGGAGTAAGAGGATGGTTTCTGTTCTAGAACAAGAGAAGCAGGAGCCCACAGTGCCTAGGAGGGAAGAAGAAGCCCGCTGCTGCTGGAGCCGTGGCCATGGTAAGCTGCGGCGCGCTCACCCATGTGGCTGCTGGCGAAAGCGTCACAGGAATGAGACCGCACAAGTCTAAGGGGACAGAAGGTGGCTAGGTGGTAACCTGGAGCTGGGATCGGATTGGAGACTGGGAGGTGCCTGCTGAGGGGGCTGCAGGCTGCTTTGTGGGCATGATGTTCAAGTATTTCTAAGGGGTGATGGTTGCACAATCTGAATGTGCTAACACACGGACTGTACAGGGGGAAGGGGTGATTGTGTGGTATGTGAATTGTATCTCAGCGCTGTTACAGAACTGTGTGTGGCTGCTTCTCAGCTAACGGATTTTATCGGTTCTCCTCTGAACCAAAAAACATACGCTTTATTCAGGAAGCTCCAGAAAATGTTGCGCTTGTGCTTTAAAAATAGAAATGGCTTGGGGTGCACTCTGGGAGGGATCCTTTGAGGAAAAGTGGGTGAGAGCAGAAGGCACTGCTCCTGCCTCGGGGGCGGGTAGGCAGGAACCCCACTGCGTTTTAGGAGCTCTGGACACCCACACAGTGGATGCAGTGATTCCACCTTTAGGATGCTGTCACCAACAGGACTGGTAAATGGGTTTTAGTACGTTTACACTGTAGACTGCAGTGCAGACTTGAAAAAATGAAATACTACCGCCAACATAGTATTTTTAAAAAAGAAAAATCGAGAAGTGCCCTCATTTGGGGGTGGAGGGGTTTAACTATATAGAAGCTTATCTATATCCATAAGAAACGGCTGGAAGGATCTACAAGCTATAATGCCAACGGGGAACTTAATCTCAGTAGTGAAAATTAACGTGCAGGCTAGAAAGAGGAAGTAGAGCCAGTGCGGTCTTAATACCGAGTCAGCCCGAGCTGGTGTGGCTCAGTGGATAGTGTTGGCCTGCAGACTGAAGGGTCCCAGGTTTGATTCTGGTCAAGGGCAAATGCCTGGGTTGCCGGCTTGATCCCCAGTGAGGAGCGTGCAGGAGGCAGCCGATCCATGATTCTCTCTCATCATTGATGTTTCTGTCTCCCTCTCCCTTTCCCTTCCTCTGAAATCAGTAAGAAGAGGGGCAACCACAGTCCTCCCGATGGCCCTTCCCTGGCCAGCCTCTAGGTACCAGCAAGTACTTAGGGTTGTAAGTGGAGGGACTCGGTGTGCTCTCTGCTGGCATTCAAGTCCCTGGATTAGGTGGGACGGCCGAAGAGCTTAGGTGGCTGGTACCTGAGCAAAAGTGCTTTTGATTGGAAGACAACCTGGCGTTCCTCAAAGCCCTGGGCGGTTCTGACAGCTTTCGAGGACCAACCGCCTCAGGAACCCTTGAACCTGAACTTGGGGCTTCTCTCCTGTAGGCCAGAGTTCTTCGGGAAACCAAGCCAATCCCCAACCTCATCTTTGCCATCGAGCAGTATGAGAAATTCCTCATCTTCCTTTCCAAGAGGTCCAAGGTAGACACACTGTTCTTTTCTACCCATTCATTTACCTGGCGGGGGCTGCCACTGACGCAGCCAGGCTGCGGGGAGGGCTACGGCCTTCTGTTACTGACCTGGAGGCCTGAACCCTAACATCATGTAGGAAACTGGTGGCTCACGGGTTGACCATTGACCTATGAAGCAGGAGGTCACGGTTCGATTCCCAGTCAGGGCACATGCTGGGGTTGTGGGCTCGATCCCCAGTGGGGGGCGTGGAGGCAGCCAATCGATGAATCGCTCTCATCATTGATGTTTCTATCTATCTCTCCCTCTCCCTTCCTCTTGGAAGTCAACAAAAATCTATTTAAAAAAGAAAAAGCAACTGGTGGGCAAGCAGGGCCAGGGCATGTGCGTGCTTTAGGCAGGAACTGAGGGGTGCGGGTGAGGCTGTGGGGCGGCCCTGCGGGTACAGCCGCAGGAGCATGTGTGCGCTTGCGTCCGTCCAGGTGAACCTGATGCAGCACATAAAGCTCAGCACCTCTCGGGACTTCAAGATCAAGGGGAACATCCTGGACATGCTTCTCCGGGAGGAGGAGGAGGACGACGACGAGGAGAACAGAGAGGTCAGTGTCTGCTCCCATCTGCGGGCAGGAGTCCTGCCACCCTCCCCAACAGGCTGCGGGGAGCCTGGAAGCAGCCGCAGGAAAATGGGGGGGCAACAACCAGACAGAGAATGGGCTGGAAGGGCGCCAGGCCGAGACAAAACTAAACTCTCGAGAAGAGGTTCATAAGCTTTGAGCCACACCCAGGCGCCCACACTTACATACATTTGGGGCACACGTTTCCAGAAGGGGGTGGTGACGAAACAAGGTTTGTCTGTGGGTGAAGCATGGGAGCTGACTGCCCGGCCCCAGCATTCTGGCTCAGGACCTGGTTGCTTCCTCCTCGCCCTCCTCCCCCTGGCCGGTTCCGCCCCCTTTGCTTTCTGTGGATAGCACACCCTGGGCCTGCGGCATCTCTGAAGCAGGGCCCAGAGTTGGATCAACACTGTGATTTCTGGCTGCTCAGAACTCCTGCACCCACACACACTGTCCCACTGCAGGCCATGGTGTCCCTGCCCGTCCACTCCTTTAACCTACTTGGCGCTGGAGGTGAGGGTTTTGTAGCATTTTGGGGCTGCTCCTCTGTCATCTTGTTTTCTGCACCTCCCTGGTTAACAAAGGTCCAGAGAGAAAGTGTCCACGGCCTCCCTCTGCTCGGAGGCCTCCCTCCCCCTTCGGCGCGGCGAGTGGGGAAGGGAGAAAGCACAACACGCAGGCTCCGATGAGAAGATAAAGGATCTGTGTTTATTTCCGGGCCTCTGAGCAGGGTGGATCACCCGAAGCGTTACTTCTCCTAGGACGCTGCGTCAGAGCACGGGGAACAGAACAAAGAACCAGCCAAGAAGAAAAGGAGAAAAGAAACGAAATGCCTGAGTTAATGTGCACTTGGGGGCTTCTGCTTTCCGTTTACCCGACAAGCAACACTACCCCTTGTCCGACAGCCTGCACCGACGTTGGCCTCTTGGTCGTGAACCCGTTGAAATCGGCTGCACCCTCTGTGCCAGGCAGTCCTCCCCGGCGGGGCCTGCTGCTGGGAAAGCGCAGCCAAAAGCCTGAGTGTGGGCGCCGCGCACCCGGTGAGCTCCACGGGAGCAATGCCCGCCTCGGCGGCTACGGGCCCGGCCGGCCTGGCCTCTCCAGGGAGCCTTTGGTGATTTCCAGGACCTGGTAGATATCCAGCGCTTCGCCTGCAAGAGAGCAGGTTGCTTCCGACTCTGTCGTGGGACTCGGAGCTCAGGGGGAGGCCAGGAAGGGGGGGGGGCTGCCTGTTGCACGTGGAGGTCCCTGTGCCTTCTGTATAAAACGTTTGTCTTAGATTCGCTTTATATAGAAAGGCGGCTTTCTGACGGTTGGGCATTCGGGGCACCGTTTCTTTCACCTAAGAATGCACTTTGACTTTGCACAATAAACCTTTAAACGCGGCTGGCGTGGTCGGAGAGGGGAAGGTGCAGATGGAAGAACCAGAGCTGCCGACATGCCGTCTCTCCTGTGAGCGCGCCCTGGAAGCGCAGCCTTTTGTGACTCACGTCCCGCTCGCGACGGGGGGGGGGGGGTGTCACGTTATAAAAACGTAGCCAACCTGCTTGCCAAGAGGGTGCTCGCCCTCTGGTGCCCGAGCTTCCTGTGGCGCAGAGCACTGCCCAGGGCGCCTCACGTTCCACCCGTCACGAGAGAAACGAAGGTGTGCTCACCCTGGGGAATCCCGTATCTCCTTTCCATCCCCGTCGGGTTGGAGGGGGTTTTACAATCCATGGTCACTTCCTTCCTGAGACACCGGTCAATGTCGACGGCACTGAAAAAGGCGACTGACTGGGGCAGGTCATTGAGGCCCAGCTTGTAGGCAAACATGCACCTGCAAGAGACCAGCCTCCTCAGCGATGTCACCGCGGAGGGACGGCCTGCATCCCGGGAGCGGGGCGCTCAACCGGGAACCCCCGAGGCCCAGCGCCGCCGCCTTCCCACGCCCCACAGGGAGATCCTGAGATGCAGGGATGGCACCCGCTACTGATGTAACAATTTCCCTTGATTACTTCAGCATACAAGGACTTCTGTTAGCTCATTACGCAAAGCCCCCTGGGATATAGTGCAGAAGGCATGGAGTCGGTGCCACGTATGGTAAACACTCATTTACCCGTTAATCAGGATAGAGCGTGGCTCCCAAACTGGTTGAGTGGCAGATCAACATGAAACTGAGCTATCATTTAATTCAACCATGTAAGTTAAATTCTATGAGAAAATGCAACCCCATATATAAGGTGTAAATTGTTTTACAATCACGTTTGAATTTCCCCATTAGCCATGTATGATTCTGTTAGGAAACATTCATAGATAGGGGGCGCAATTTGAGAGCTACTATTTGGCAACACGCCCCTGACCTGCCTGCTCGCCCCGTCAGTGATCTCGTCTATGACACTATCAGACCAAGAGATCTTCAAAAGTTGAAGGCCAGCCTTAAGACTTCACAGTATTTTTAAAAACGAGAGAGAAAAGCTAAAACACCCACTTCGGGGGAGATGGAAACTCCGATCCCACTCGGCCTGGCCCACAGCCCCGCCCACCTGGTCAGCAGGTTGCTGATCTGCAGGGCCAGGGCGGCGCGGTAGCGGTCCTCCTCGCGCACCAGATAGCGGACCTCGTCGTGGATGCTGATGCAGAAGCGCCCGTCGATGGCGAACTCCTCAAACAGCCACTTCATGGCCACGAGCATGAGGTGCAGGTAGTCCACAGCGGAGCTCTGCACCACCCAGTTCACCCGGCTGGTCATGAACTGGGGAGGGAGGGGCACCGGTGAGGGCTCTCGCCTGCCGCATACCTGCGCCTGCCTCCCTCCCTCCCTCCCTCCCTCCCCGTGACCTCCCACGTCCACGGCGCAGCACCTCCCCCTGAGCCACCGCGGGCTCCAGGGCGCGGCTGATGCGGCAGCCCAGCACCGGGGTGCGTGGCTCATCGGCCGTGGCGATGCTCTCCAGCTTGTTGAACATTTCTGACTCGGTGCCCCCCATCCACATGCGTTCTGCAACCACGTTCCACTTCTTCCCGCGGGACCTGGGGACCAGGAACAGAGGGAACAAGCACTGTCTTTCCGTATCAGCTCATCCCAGCTCTCCTGGGGCGCGCCCGGACCCTCCCTCCCTCCTTCCCACGCAGGAGGTTCTCACTTTCTCGAAGCTTCCCTCTGGATCTTGCGCAGATCCTGCAGGGAAACGCAGCCGTCCTCAGTCCTCTCCACGGGGATGCACAGCTGCCTCACCAGCCACTCGCCCTCATCGGACAGCCGATACCTGGGGGCAGGTCACCACCATCACGCCCATGCCCGGCCCTGGGCCTACAGTGCTCACCACAAGCACCAGGCCCCTGCCTGTCCCCCCACGGGCTCGCTTCTGAGGCAGAAATGGGCACAGCGGCTGGCTTGCTTGGGTCACACAGCCAGGGAGAGGCAGAGCCCAGGCAAGAATCCATGCTTTGGGTGATGCCGGGGTAGTTGCCTGTCCCAAAGCCTTAGACACTGAACTGCCAAAGGACTGGCAGATTTTTTAAAATACATACATATATATTTTTTATTGATTTCAGAGAGGTAGGGAGAGGGAGAGAGAATCATTGATCAACTGCCTCCTGCACGCCCCCACTGGGGATCGAGCCTGCAACCTGGGCATGTGCCCTTGACCAGAATCCAACCTGGGACCCTTCAGTCTGCAGGCCGACGCTCTATCCACTGAGCCAAACCGGCCAGGGCACACACCTTCGTTTCTCTCCTTACGGGTGGGACGTGAGGCGCCCTGGGCAGTGCTCTACCGATTTAATTAACCCTCTGAGGAAACCTGTTCAAGGCTGACTTAAATATCACAACCTACAGACGGACGAGCCATCCTGCAGCTCAGTCACAGGTGTGAAGGGAGAGCGCCAGGTAACGGGAGGGAGGGCGGACGGGGGCAGTGAAGGGTAGGAGAGCAGGCCTGAGGCCCCGGGGGGGATGCGGGAGGGGGAACTCGCCTGCGCAGGCCCTTGGTGACGGCGTACATCTGCTGGGCCTTCTCGGCTGCCTCCTGGGAGGTGAGGCGGTGGTTGAACTGCATGAGCAGGCGCTCGGCGAAGGGCTGCCCCGCCCCGTAGATGCGGCCGTAGTTGAAGACCTTGGCGTGCTCGCGGCTGATGCCCACGGTGGCAGCCGTCTTACTGTGCAGGTCGGTGCCCCTGCTCTTGCGGCCCTGCAGGGTCATCCACCCGAAGGCCGTGCAGCCTGGGAGCAGGAAGCGGGGAGAGGGGGCTCAGAAACGCGGCCCAGCCTCGCAGCTGGCTCCCTCCCCGTGCCAGCCCCGCTCCTGCTCACCGTGCATGCCCGCGAAGTGGGCATCTCCCAGCACCGCTGCGATCCACAGCTCCTGCGAGTCCACGTCGGCGCCCACCAGGACGTAGCCGGGCGGGGCCTGCACCATGGCCTTCAGCTCGCTGCCCACGCGGTCGGGCTGCAGGAAGAGACACCCCTGAGAGGCCAGCCCGCTCCGGCCGGGGCGGCGGTCTAGCAGCAACAGCTGGCAGGTAAGGGCCTCCCCACTCTGCGCCGGCCCCGAGTCCTGCCTGACCCCGATCTTGGCGTCCTTTTCCTACCCCTCACGGCAGGCCCTCTGCAACCCTGGTTTCTAGCCACATCGGAGAGGACGGGCAGGGACCAGGGTGCAGGGGACACGTACCCGGGCGTTACTGGCCGTGAGCCACGTGGGCTCCACGGCCCTGCGGGTGATGGTGCCGGCCGTCACCACCTGGGGCAGGATGGCCCCGTAGCGGTTCTCCTCGTCGTAATCTGGATGCCTGGGGCGGGGGAGAACCCAGCCTCAGCAGCCTGCTTTGGTCCTAGGACCGCCCGCCCCCACTCCTGTCCCCCAGCCACTGGGCAGGCCGTACCTGGTCACACTGCGGGGCAGAGCCGACCTGGGCAGCCACACCACCATCTGGGAGCTGGGGGACAGACAGGCCGAGGCTCAGCACAGCCCCCGGGGCAGAACCCAACCCTTCCCACGGGGCCCTCGCTGCCCAGCTTCAGGCTGCTGGCTGTGCCTGCTCCTACCCAGCCCCTGTCCTCTTCCACGGACCTGGCTCAGGGTGGGCCCTGGTACAGCCACCTGGGGCCCTAGGACCTACCAGGCAGGAGTCTGTGCCATCTGAGAACCAGCCAGGCTGCCTAATCCCAGAGCACCCAGGAGTCCTTTTAGAGCTGGCGGGGGGCGGGGGAGAGAAACTGGGTCCTACAGTACCATTCTCTGTAAACAGGGCAGCTGAGGCTGGAGAGGGAGGGAGACGTGCCTGCGGGCACGCAGCACCAGGACTACAAGTAGCCGGGCCTCCAGACCACAGCTGGGCTGTCCGCTCAGCACAGGCTGAGTCAGGGGCCCTGGGGGAGGCGGGGAGGGAGCCCAGGCTGCCGGAACCTGCCAGGGGACAGATGGGCATGCCTGTGCCCCGTGGTGCCCACCTGATCCGTTTGTGGGCATTCCTCCAGAAGGAAATCATCTTGTTGATTTCCAAGGCCCGGGGCCCACTGGCGCCTCCCGGGCCCGCCTGCAGGGTGCCGTCCTCCATCTTGGGCAGGAAGTCCTTGGCGAAGGGGCTGCCCACGTTGCAGCTGTTGCCGTCCTGCGGGACAGCGGGAGCAGGGGCTGGAGGCAGGTGGCGGGCCCCTGGCTGGGGCCCCGGTGCCCTGTGCGCTCGGGCTCTGCCTCACAGCCCAGAGCCAGCAGATTCAGTGCCAGCACCTGACATGGCCTTGCCCGCCCAGTTTCCGCAGGAACACCGGCTCAGATGGTGCTCTTTGTCCTGAGAGCGGGCTGGGCCCCACCATTGCCACTGGCGTTCCTGGAAGGGGCGGTCTCGCGGGCTGAGCCACGAGCCCTGAGCACAACGAGGACACGGACGGGCGCGAACCAGGACACACACCTTGTGTGGCAGCTTGAAGAACCAGCAGCCGGGGATGTCCACATCGTGGTAAGGTCCGTTGCCGTGGTGATAGGCTGGCTGGCTGGCTTTGGGGCCGCCAGCCCCAGTCTGTGGGGCCACACACCTAGATCAGGCCCTGCCCTAGCACCTGCATTCAGCAAGGGCCAGGGGGGAGGCCGGGGTGGGGAAGGGGCCTGGAACACTGGCAAGGGGCAGGCCAGCCACCAGGTCTCCCCACAAGGGTGGGGCCACCAAAGGCAGGGCAGCACCTCCCAACGCCCAGGACCTCTGGGGTGCTGGTGGAGAGCTGCTACTTGGGTGTAAGGAGGTCCCGGCCGCCAGGACTCCCCCAACCCCCCAGGAACTGAGCATGCGCCCTACTCACCAGAGCTGGGGGCTGACCCGGAACTGCCGCCTCCAAGCTGTCCGCCTTGGCCTCATCCTGCACCTCTAAGAAGCCCAGCTCTTCCACCTGGATGGGCCCAGGTACCAAGGGAGTGAAGCAGGAGGCTGGGTCGGCCGGAATCCACCAGCCCCTCCCTGCGGCACGCAGACAGCCCAGGCCGGCCTGGGTGAGAGCTGGGCACACCCGTGCCCCACTCCCCCCTTCCCTGGAGGGCACAGCGACCCTCCCCGAGCTCAGGCTGGTGCCCGCCCTCACCATCTGCCACTGTGCGCTGCTCTCGCTGAACAGGAACTCCTCGGCCAGGCGAGCCGCCTGTGGCTCCGGCTGCCGCTTCCCCTGCTCGGCGCAGTGTTTCCTGTACAGGGACTCGATGGCTCTGGACAAGAACAGCAGCGACTCTGGTTAGGGTGCCCGCCCTGGGCCGGGGCCTCCCACAATCGCCCTTGTTTGGTCCTCAGAGTCAGCCCTGAGCAGAAGTGGGCAGCTCTCCCGGTTTTAGACAGCGAGCAACAAATCGGAAGTGACAGCACCTGGGGGCAGGCTGGGTCCGAGGCCTGGACTGACTCTATCTAAGCTGCTCTCAGGCCGCAGAGCGGCGCCTCCCCAGGGAAAGCTCTGGGAGCAGGGCGAGGGAGGTCAGGACCCCCGCCCCAGGCTGGCTCCTGCCAACGCACCCACCCTCGCTTGCAAGAGTAGGGCCATCCTGCCCCGTTTCTGAGACCCACGCGGGACCCTGGCTGCCGTGCCAAGCCAGGACTCTGGGCCACTGCAGTCTGAGGCTTCTCCCAGGCCCTGCCTCTCAAAGCCCACGGCCTGTGCTCTCCCACCAACCGGCTGCCACGGCCTGTGACCTCCCACCAACCGGCTGCCACGGCCTGTGACCTCCCACCAACCGGCTGCCACGGCCTGTGACCTCCCACCAACCGGCTGCCACGGCCTGTGACCTCCCACCAACCGGCTGCCACGGCCTGTGACTCTCCCACCAACCGGCTGCCACGGCCTGTGCTCTCCCACCAACCGGCTGCCACGGCCTGTGACCTCCCACCAACCGGCTGCCACGGCCTGTGCTCTCCCACCAACCGGCTGCCACGGCCTGTGACCTCCCACCAACCGGCTGCCATGGCCTGTGACCTCCCACCAACCGGCTGCCATGGCCTGTGACCTCCCACCAACCGGCTGCCACGGCCTGTGCTTCGTCTACTCAGTGACAGGGATAACCTGTCTCAGCCACTGCTTGGGAACGCACAGGGAGAGCGCTGCCCAGGAGTCTTAGCCCAGATGGTGAATCGTGCTCGGTAAGTTACACTCAGAGAGAAACCCCCCTCCCTCCGCGCGTTCCTGTGGAGGCAGCCGGGCCCCGGGGCCGAGAGCGGACCCTAGTCCTCCCACTCCCGAGCACAGGGCTCTGAGGCCCAGAGGGGGAGGGGCCGTGGAAAAGGGAGCTAGAACCCAGCCTCTTAGGCCCCCGTGAGCCTCACCTGTAGGGGCAGGCCACCCCCGTCGATGGCACCTGAGCCAGGTTGTCCCGCCGCCCGGGCACCAGGTACCCCCAGCCGTGCCATTCTGAGAAGTGCAGGGGGAAGCCGTCCCAGGTCAGCGCCATGAGCTTGGGTGTGACGCGCATCTGCAGGCTGAGGAGGCTGGGGCCCGGGGTCCATGCAGGGTCATCTAGCCGGGGACAGAGCTTCCGGTACCACCTGTGCCCGCGGAGGAGAAGTGTCACGGTGTGACTGCAGGGAAGGCTCTCTCCCCGTGACGTGCTGCACCCGCCCTCCAAGGCCCGGGCCTCAGCCTGCGCTGCCACTCTCTCCCTCTGGGAAGTGGCCCGGAACCCCCATGGAGTCCGCAGATTAACTGAAAGATCCCACTGGGCTGGTTGGCAGCCAGAGGCCAGGCATGCCCAGGGCAGTTCCTTTCCTTAGGGCCACTGGCCATAGCAACAAGCAGATCTGCCCTGCGCCTCCTCCCTGCACCCCCGCCTCGGTTTTCGTGACACTCCAGGGCCATCAGAGCTCTGTCTCTCACTTGCTGGTCACCCTGATTCTCCCAACTCTGCCCTCTGTAAGGCTCAAGTAAAGGGTCACCTCCATAAGGAAGCCTTCCCTGATTACCCCAGGCAGTCAGGCACTCACCCTGGATACAGACACCAGCTGTGCCGGCTGGTCTGCGTGCCTGGCAATTCGGGGTGAAGGAGCTCCGGGAAGGAGGAGCTGTGATCCCATCTGCACCCCCAAGGCCGCCGGGGCGGCACACAGCAGGTGCTCAGTGAGCCGGGCAGAGGGAACTAGCTGAGGGCAGGCGTGGGAGGCAGCAGGAATCAGCAGCATGCCTCCCCTGTGCTGGGGCCCGGAACAGGGCATCCTGGGACGGGAAGGGGCCAGGGCTCACCCTGGGTGTCCAGGAAGGTGCTGCGGCCGCTTGGGCAGGAGCTCCGTGGTCTCCTTCAGCTGCTCCAAGCAGGCGCGGGCTGTGACAGCGCGCTGAAGCTCCTCCTCCTCACTGGGGGGGCCAGGGTCTGCAGGGCGAGGAGGGGGACACGGTCGGAACCAGGGAAGTGTCTCTCAGACAGACCTGCCCACCCTCCTGAAGGCGGGAGCGGCACCTTCCCAAGGCCCGTCTCTGCCCACCTCCTGCCCGAGCGCCCCACCTTCCTGATCCTTGGCATCTCCAGGGGCCCCAGCACCCTCGGTGGGCACGTCGCTGGCGGCAGCCGGCTCCTTCCTCTTCCCCCTCTTCACCTTCTTCTGCTTGAACTCTTGCAGATCCCACTCCAGGTCCCAGAGCCAGGGGTCATCTTTGTACCTGCGCAGCCAGTCCGCCAGGGCAGCGCTGAGGCCACGCCAAAAGCCAGCCCCCCCGCCGTGCCCTGCCCGGATCCCGCCCGCTACCTCTCTCCAGACAGCAGCTGGCAGGCGTCATTGGCCAGGTCCATCAGCGACTTCTTCATCTCCCTCTGCAGCTCCTCGTAGGTGCTCTGCGCCTCGGCCAGGTAGCGCTCCCAGTTCTGGTTGACGGGGAGGTAGGAGACCCCCATCTCCAGCATGCCAGCCAGAGTCACCGGATGGGGACACCTTGGGGGCGAACACCGGGGCTGCCATCAACGATCCCAGGAGGACGGCTTTGGCCCAGGGGTCAAACTTTTTAAACAGGGGGCCAGTTCCCTGTCCCTCAGACCGCTGGAGGGCCGGACTATAGTTTAAAAAAAACTATGAACAAACTCCTATGCACACTGCACCTATCTTATTTTGAAGTAACAAAACAAAACGGCAAAAACACCCGCATGTGGCCCGCGGGCCGTAGTTTGAGGACGCCCGCTTTGGCCCGATCCCCATCGCGTGAAACCCCAGCTTCGCTGCTCTCCGGCCACAGGGCCTGGGAACTGCTTCACCTCTGAGCCTCGGTCCCTTCGTCCATAAAATGGATTCAGTCATGTGCTCCTTACCAACTGGGGCACCTAGGTGACTGCCACTGTGCGGACACGGCAGAGACACCGACAAACCGAGATGGTCCAGCCCCCGCCCACCTGGGCTCTACATACAGCTCCGGCTGCAGAGGTTACGCGCCTTACTGCACTGAATGCCGGAGGCAACGCTAACACAGTGGCAAGCATTTGTGTGTCTGAACATCTCAACACAGAAAAGATACAGTCAAGCCCTAACCGGTGTGGCTCCGTGGATAGAGCGTCGGCCTGCAGAAAGGGTCCCGGGTTCCATTCTGGTCAAGGGCACGTACCTGGGTTGTAGGCTCGATCCTGACCCTGGTTGGGGCAGGTGCAGGAGGCAACCAATCGATGTGTCTCTCTCACATCGATATTTCTCTGTCTCTCCACTCTTTCTAAAAATCAATGGAAAAATACCCTCCGGTGAGGATTAACAAACAAACAAAAAAAGATACAGTAAAAACTCAGTATAAAAGATAGTGTGTTTGTGCAGATGACAAGATACTATGTAGCGAGAACCCTGGGTCTGGCTGACGCATGACTACGTGGACCGGAAGCCCTGAGCACTGGATCTGGGTAGAGTGGGTGCTTAAAAAACGGGGACCACGCGCACGAAGCTCCAGCACAGCCCTCAGCCTCCCTGCAGGACCTGCCGAAACCCAGAGTCCAGGGCCCAGGCGGCCCCCACGGACAGAGCGGCTCCCATCTTCCAGCCCAGAAAGGCCAAGGCCCTGGGCCCAAGAACGGCCCCACGCCCCGACGGCTGGGAACGCCCTGGCCCAGGCTCCTCGGGGGCCCGCTCACCTCTCCAGAAAGAGTGGCAGCTGCTGCTGAAAGACCTCGTAGGTGGCCCACACGTCCTGGGCACAGTACTGCATCAGGTCCTGGCACAGGCGACAGGAAGGCGCTGGGTGGGCAGCCGTCCCACTACCACCGCCGGGCTCAGGGTCAGGTCTGGCGCGATGCTCCCAGGGCCGGCGAGGGCTCTGCCACCCTCTCCCCGGAGCCCTCGGCACCCCGATACCTGGAAGTTCTCGCGGACGTCCTTCATGCTGCCCTTGACAAAGAGCTCGCGAGGCTCCTTCTCCAGGGGCGGCCCCCCCACGTAGAGGCCATGCACGTCCGCCAGGTTGTTGACGCTGCTGATGTCCAGCCAGTCCCAGGAGGAGATCTGAGGGGCCAGGGCAAGGGACACGGCGGCTCAGCTCGGCCTCGGGCCTGACAGGCGGGCGGTGAAGGGGTCCCAAGCCCCCCGCAATGCGTCCTCACCGCTGGGCCGTTGCCTTTGCTCTGGGACTTCTGGGCTTGCTGTGTGACCTGCCGGGCCTTGCGCTTGCCCTGCTTGGCCGCCATCCACAGGCTGCGCTGGAAGCTGCTCAGCCCCGAGATGGCCATGTGCATGCTCATGGTGTCCAGGAAGCGCATGCGGGAGCCCTGAGGACGGGCTGCAGCTGAGGGCCCCGCCCGCCCGGGCTCCTCACACAGCCCCCTCCCCATCACACAGCTTCCCACACCGTCATGCTTGTGCACGCCTGAACCCGGGGCCTGTGAGGGGCCGGCCCTCCCAATTCTAGCCATCCTGAAGGTGCAGACCTGGCTCGATCCCAACGCACAGGTCCCCCCGCCAGCATCCGGCACAGCGCGGAGGGGCACCCTGGGCACAGAGTGGCCAAAGCAAGGCCTTCTGAGCTAGCAGGTGCACCCCAGCCCTGCCACTCACAGGCTCCGCGGCCCTGGGCAAGTCAGCAAGGCTGAGCCTCAGCACCCTCAGCTCCGGGCTAAGGCTGCGTCCCCTGCACTGCCCTTCCCCCAGGCTGTCAGAAGAACACAATGATAAGGCATTTTCATGAAGTTAAGAATTGTCACAACTAGCCGAAACCGGTTTGGCTCAGTGGATAAGAGCGTCGGTCTGCGGACTGAAAGGCCCCAGGTTCGATTCCGGTCAAGGGCATGTACATTGGTTGCGGGCACATCCCTGGTGGGGGGTGTGCAGGAGGCAGCTGGTCAATGTATCTCGCTCATCGATGTTTCTAGCTCTCTATCCCTCTCCCTTTCTCTCTGTGAAAAATCAATAAAATATATTAAAAAAAAAAAAAAGAATTGTCACAACTAGCCCTGGCCGGTGTGGCTCAGTGGATAGAGCGTCGGCCTACAGACTGAAGGGTCCCAGGTTCGATTCTGGTCAAGGACACATGCCTGGGTTGCAGGCTCAATCCCCAGTAGGAGGCGTGCAGGAGACAGCCAATCAATGATCCCCTCTCATCATTGATGTTTCTTTCTCTCCCTCTCCCTTCCTCTCTGAAATCAATAAAAATGTTTTTAAAGAAAATAATTTTTTAAAAAAAGTTAAGAATTGTCATAACTGTACACGAGGCATATATCTGACCCTCCGAACAGGCCTCTGAGACAGCTGCTGTTCCCTCCCTCCTTTTACGAAGAAGGAAACTGAGGCTCAGGGATGCTGAGGAGCTCACCCCACTCGTCCATGGCTGCGGCAGGATACGAGCCCAGGCCTGCAGAGACCCCCGCTGAGCTCTCCCAGGCCACACGAGGAGGGCCACCTATCCTGTGACAGCCAGGTCCGGGGACAGGCTGGCGGACGGTGCGTCCCCCCATCACCGAGACCAGGGCTCCCAGCCCACCCGCGCCAGCCGCTGCGCCGGCCCAGGATCCTCACCTGGATGCGGTACTGCTCCCTGACGTGGGCCCGGTCAAAGGACACATTGTGCCCCACCACTAGCTGCTCCTGCCCGTCTCGCTGGGCGGGGCCGGCACTGGCAGGGGCCTCCAGGGGGATGAGGTCAGCCGGCGACAGCTGGCTGGTCCAAGAGTAACGCTCTTCCACCAGCCGCCGGCTGCACCAGGAATACCTGGGAGGAAGGGCAGGCAGGGTCAGCAAAGAGGCTTCCAAGTCCCGCTCCACGGCAGCCCCCCCACCGTGGCCAGGCCACACCAGCAGCCGGGACACCAGTGAGCCCCGATGGGTGCTCCCAAGCCTCACAGAATGAGGCCAGGTGGGGCAGGGCGGGGGTATGTGTTGGGGGTGGTCGCAAAAGCTCCTGTACTCCTGCAGGTAAGGGTGGTGCCAACGCCACAGCATGGGGTCGGGGTTCGGCCCACGCTCCCATCCAGGTGTGCGCCCACCCTGAGCTCGGCCCTCAGGTGCTTTTAGACACAGTCCCCTCCCCTCATGTCTGTGTGTTCCAAGGGCCAGTACCTGAGAGAAGCAACTCGAACAGAACCCAAAGTGGAAATTGTGGGGGTTTTTGTTTGTTTTGCTTTTAAATATGTTTTTATGGATTTCAGAGAGGAAGGGAGAGGGAGGGAGAGAGAGAAACATCAGTGATGAGAGAGAATCACGGATGGGTCGCCTTATGAACACCTCCTACTGGAGATGGAGCCGGCAACCCGGGCATGTGCCCTGACCGGGAATTGAACATGACCTCCTGGTTCAGAGGTCAACATTCAACCACTGAGCCACACTGGCCAGACTGTGAAAGTGGCAAAAAAGAAAAAAAAAAGAAAAGACAAATGCTGCATTCGTGAAGGGGCTGAGTCATCCGACGGCTGGAACGATTCTAAAGGATGAAGAGCAAACCACACACCTTAGAGGGTCGGTGTCTCTGAGCAACCTCGCTCAGTGAGAGAGCAGCGGGGAAATGTCTACACTGCGCGGGGCGGGGCAGGAGCAGGGATGGCCGGACAGGGATTCAGAAAAGGCTGGAGTCTGCTCAGGGGCCACGGGGCTGAGCATGCGCAGATGGCCGCTGAGGAGAAGCCCGTTGTGCACACAGAGGATGCCCAAGGGTCAAGGCCGGTCAACATCAAAGTGAGGGACGAGGCCACGTGTGTGGCCGCCACAGCCGCAAAGGCGCTCCCTGTCATCCTGACGAGAGGAGGAGGGGTAACCTGCCAGCAGCTTCAACAGACAGGTGGTGGGCGGGGTCAGCAAAAAGAGGTCCCCCCCGTTTTAAGCCTGGTAAAATCCAGCTCCCACTCCAAAGGGTGGGAAGACGTTCAGGGAGTCGAGCTGGAAACCTCCCCCCTTCCAATGCAGCGTGTGAAACCACACAGAGGAAAAGGCTGAAGAATGGCAAATGTTCGTGGCTAGGGCCATGGTCGGCAAACTCATTCGTCCACAGAGCCAAATATCAACAGGACAACGATTGAAATTTCTTTGGAGAGCCAAATTTTTTAAACTTAAACTACATAGGTAGGTACATTGTTATTAACTTAATTAGGGTACTCCTCAGCTGGCCTTTGCTAAAAACTCAAGGGGCCAAAGAGCCGCATGTGGCTCGCGAGCCACAGTTTGCCGACCACTGGGCTAGGGCAATGACAGAGACTTCAGTTGTAATAAAAAATCATACTGGCCTGTCCAGTGTGGCTCAGTGGTTGAGCGTCAACCTATGAACCTGGAGGTCAAGGTTGGATTCTCTGTCAGGGCACATGCCTGGGGTTGTGCTCAATCCCCAGTAGGGGGCGTGCAGGAGGCAGCCGATCAATGATTCTCTCTCATTGATGTTTTTATCTCTTCCTTCCTCTCTGAAATCAGTAAAACTATATATATTTTTTTAAGAAGTCATACTGGTGACAAGATTCAAGTTGACAGCTGAGCAGAGAGCCACCTGAGTATGAATTTACTTGTGATTTTATATATATTTTATTGATTTTTCACAGAAAGGAAGGGAGAGGGATAGAGAATTAAAAACATCAATGAGAGAGAAATATTGGTCAACCACCTCCTGCACACCCCCTTCTGGGGATGTGCCTGCAACCAAGGTACATGCCCTTGACCGGAATCGAACCTGGGACCCCTCAGTTTGCAGGCCAACGCTCTATCCACTGAGCCAAACCGGTTAGGGCTTACTTGTGATTTGAAAAACAGTCAAAACACCAACACCTTTGGTAAATTTAAGACGAGTCGGAACAAATGCCATTCATACTGTCTTAGATCCGTGTTGGCGGCCTGTGGAACGTCCCTCTCGTCTGAAGACCAAAGCCCTGACCACCAGCCTTTGGGAAACTGCCCTGAGGGCTGCCCACGGCTCCCCCCTCCGACTGGGAACTGAGGGCTGGTCGGGTACCTGATGTTACCTGACACAGCCATGGAGCAGCGATGGGCCCAGGTGAAGGGCGGACTGCTAGGATGGCCCCACGAAGCACCCCCACCCCCACCACGCACACCCTCGGGGGGGGGGGGTCCCAGTGTCAGCCCAGACCTCTGGGCCCACCACACACCCCCAGGAGGAAGGACCCAGTCCCACTGGCCAGAATGGAGTGAGAATGAGAGGACGGTGGGCAGCACAGGGAGAAACAAGTGAAAAGTTCGGAGAGGAGCCCTAGCCGGTGTGGCTCAGTGGATAGAGTGTCAGCCTGCGGACTGAAGGGTCCCAGGTTCGATTCCGGTCAAGGGCATGTACCTTGGTTGCAGGCACATCCCTAGTAGGGGGTGTGCAGGAGGCAGCTGATCGATGATTCTCTCTCATCGATGTTTCTAACTCTCTATCCCTCTCCCTTCCTCTCTGTAAAAAAAAAAAAAAAAAAAATCAATAAAATATATTTTTTTAAAAAAAGTTCGGAGAGGAAAGAGGCGGAAGTGAAAAGGGGACTTCCGATACATGATCAAAATACAAGCCTTTCTTGCCAACGGTTTCCTCGTTTCCTTCCAGCCGCTGTGGCCTACTTGACCTTCTCGAACGATGGACGGTGCCCCCTCTGAGCACCGAGAGTCTCGTCTTAGCTAGAGCTGAATCCGTGAGAAATCGCCTAGTACTGGTCTTCCTGCCATGAATGCCGCTCTCCTCCACTCAGCCACGCCACCCCCATTTTCAACTGCATATTGAACACTTCGCAGCTTTCTTTACAAAGGAGTCGCTTCCAGTAGAAATAAAGAAACTGCCAACTTTTTTGCTGGCCGGGCCCGAAAGCACGAAGGCTGTAAACAGTTTAATCGTGGAATGAAGACTGAAAAGGGGGAGGGACAGTACTGCCATCATTGTTTGAGAACCGTGAGTGGCACTTAGAAAGTTACTTAAAAAGAAAAGGGACAAAATTAAAGTAAAAAAAGAAAAGGAGATTAGATATACCTTGGGGGCGGGGGGATGCCTGCTTGGGAGGCTGGGGAAGGCAGCGTTTCGCAACTGGGGGTGCTCAGGGGGATGCTACCCTCCAGGGAACATTGGAAATGGGGGTGAGAGGGGCGTGTCTGGCATTTACGGGAGCAGCAAGGATGCTAAATGCCTTATCCCACCTAGGACAGTCCCCCCAAAGGGAGATCTCTCCTGCCCCAAATACCCAATAGAGTCCCCCAAACAGAAACACTGTTCAGTTGTCTTAGACCAGTGGTCGGCAAACTCATTAGTCCACAGAGCCAAATATCAACAGTGCAACGATTGAAGTTTCTTTTGAGAGCCAAATGTTTTAAACTTAAACTTCTTCTAACGCCACTTCTTCAAAACAGACTCGCCCAGGCCGTGGTATTTTGTGGAAGAGCCACACTCAAGGGGCCAAAGAGCCGCATGTGGCTCGCGAGCCGCAGTTTGCAGACCACTGTTTAGACTAACTAATCAGGCATCCATCAGGAGAGGGAAGAGACACCCCACACCACAAACTCTGTCACCACCTGCACCTGCGTGGGTGCTTGTTTGTGGCCTCTACCCTCTCTCCAGGAAAGCGGGGGTCAAGCCTATTTCATTATTTTTAAAAAATATTTTTATTGATTTCAGAGAGGAAGGAAGAGGGAGAAAGGGACAGAAACATCAATGATGGGAATCATCGATCGCCTGCCTCCTGCCCACAGGCCGCATGCGCCCTGACCGGAATGGAACCACAACCTCCTGGATCACAGGTCAACGCTCAGGCACCGAGCCACGGGCAGTGCAAGCCTCTTTGGTTGTAGCTCCCCGCGCATCCGCAGTCCCTACAAAAGCACCCACCGGGCACCCAGTGGGAGCTCAGTTAACGCTCCCTGAACCTGACTAGTAAGGTGGGCGCCCCACGTGCGCGACCCGGCCCCCCCAACGCCAGCCCGCACTCACCAGGCCGAGGGGGATATGGCCACCGCCAGCGTGGGGCAGGTTCCCTCTGCCAAGCAGACCTCCACGTCGAACACCAGGGCCCGCTCCTCGGGGATGGCCACGGGTTCGGCCTCCCCCGCGGGGCCGTACCGGGTCCAGCCCTCCGCCCAGGCCCAGCTCGGGGGCCTGGGGGGCAGCTGGGCCTGCAGCAGCGAGTGGGCCGCCTCCAGGTAGGGCAGGCTCTGCTTCTGCGCCAGGAGGCGGAAGTGCTGGTCCAGGCTGCCCCCGTAGAGGGGCGGCAGGCGCAGCTCCACGTCGGGCAGGGGCGCGCCCGGCTGCCCCCAGAGCCCGTGCTTCTGCAGGTGCTCCACGCTGCGGCGCACCGCGGACTCGCCGGGCGTCTCCCCGCCGCCGGGCCCGAAGATTTGCTCGTGAAGCCCCCTCGAGAGCATCTGGATGTGCAAGGGGTTGTGCCGCAGCTGCGCGTCCCGCGAGGATGGCCCTGGCGGCGGCGGCGGCGGCCCGTCGCTGGGGCCGGGGACGGAGGCGGAGCTGGAGACCCAGCGCCCCGGAGCTGCTGGACCCGGCCCGGGCCCGACGGCGGCGGAGCCGGCCACTTTCCTCCAGAGCAGGCGGCTCATGGTGGGTGCAGGGAGCCCCCCGCTGGGATTCGGGACCCCTGGCTTTGGGCTCCAGCTTGGCTGCTTTTACTGGCTGCAAGACGTGGAGAGGGACACGTCTTGTCTCTGTCTTCCCGTCAGTGAAATGGGCCTGACCATGCCTGCCTTCCACCCACAATCCTGGAGGAGACAGACGGTAGACACAAAGTGTTATTACACACGCATCACCTGTTCTATCGGAAGCCGCCATTCCTGGAGCAGTTACTGCGTCCCAGGCGCCGGGCCAGGCGCTTCTAGGGGCATTTTCTCAGCTAAGCCTCCAACAACCCGGGGAGCTACCAATACCCCCGCAGAGTAAACTGAGGTTCACGTCGGCTCCTCGGTGAACTCGGGGGAGGCACCCACGCTGGTGAGAAGCCCAGATTCTGGAGGCGGACGCGGGTGTGACTCCCGGTCCTGGCTCCCAGCAGCTGCGTGACCTTGGGCAAGCGCCTTCGGCCCCGATTTCCTGCTCTGTAAAATGGGGTTCAGGATTCTGTCCTACGGGATGCTGTTTGGGTGACAGGGGCTACGTCGCGGGGCCGGGGCCTCGGCAAATGGTGGCTGCCACGATCGCGAAAGCCACGGCCCGAGGGCCTAGCGCCAGGAGGTGACAGCACTCGGATTCGAACCCGCTATATCCCCGGGGCCCCCCCTCCCACGCCCGGCCGCCCGCAGGTGCCCCGCGGCGGCCCGCGCTGCGCCCCGGGACGCGCCCCCGCCGGCTCCGGGCCCTGCTCCCAGGCTGGAGAGGGAGGGGCCGTGCCGCCGCTCCAAGACCCGGCCTCCCCGGCGCCGAGCCCGCGGAAACCTCGGTCCGCCTAGGGCCTCCGGGCCTGCCGCCCCCGACCCCAGGCCAGCGGCGCGGCTGCTTCCTCCGCGCGGCCTACGCAGCCTCGGGGTGGCGTGTGGCCTCCCCGCGCCCCGTGCGCTCCGCTGGCAGCCGCAACTTCCCGTCTGCGCCGCGCACGGTCCCGCGGCTTCCCCGAGAGGCGGGCGGGGAGACTCCCCACGCGGCCAATAGGAGGCCCGCAAATGGACCGGTCCGCCCGCGGGGGAAGAAGGAGACTTCCGGGTGGGCCCACCCAGCAAAACCCTGGGAATCAGGGTCCAACCTCCCCTGCTCACGGAGCAGTTGGATTGGTCCCCGACAAACGTGGTCAGGAGACTTTTTAGCTGATCCAAACGACCGTAACCCTCGGATGGCCGCGTGGCCTAATGGATAAGGCGTCTGACTTCGGATCAGAAGATTGCAGGTTCGAGTCCTGCCGCGGTCGTGGGGGTTTCGTCATACTTTTTCGATTTATTCCACGTCCCGGGAGTGAGGTGCTCAGACTGCTCTGGGTGTGTCCCAATCGCCGCCCCGCTTTGAAGCCCGCGAGCGCCCCGACCTGCGGAAGGAACGGTTCCCACGCTCCACGCTGCGCACGTCCCTTGTGAAAGTGCTCGTCTGCGTGCCCCGGGCTAACGGGGGGGCTAACGGGGCGCAGTGCTAAGAGGCACCCCGACGCGGAGAGGGGAGAGTGGAGAAGGAGGCGCATCCCAAGCGAAAACCCCGGTTTCAATTCAATGGCTGCGCAGGAACGGAAAGGAAGTCCCCCTTCCCTCGTCAGCCCCGTGCGGCCTCCCCTCGTCTGGGCAATCGTGGTGGGTAAACAAACACGCTGCCTTTTGTTGAACCCCAATCCGGCCCGCGGTGGTAAACACCCCCCCATCTCCCATCCCCCCATCCGGCCAAGCGCGCCCTGCTTCCTTCCGCCCGGGGAGCCGCCTCCAGGGGGTGCTTTTCAGTCTTTGCGGTCCCTGCATCCACCTCCTGTTGCTCCAGACGCCTCCACAGCCGGGCTCCCCGCGCCCCGTGGTTGACGAGCCGTGGGGTGCCACGCAGGATGGGGCCCACGCGAATAACGAGAGCTTGGAGACCCAGCTGCGCGACCCAGGAAAGCGGGGTTCCGGCAGGTCCCCCATAGCTGATGAGGGACAAAACGCAGGCCTCGCTGAAAGGCAGTCCCCACCTCCCAGCCCGTGCAGGTGCCGGGACACCGGGACACCGGGACACCGGGACACCGGGACACCGGGACACCGCGATCGGATGTGAGGCCCTGACTTCGGAGTGGGGGGCGGAGATGGGCAGGGACACGCCCCTCCGCCCGCCCTGTGGGCTGGCCCCGCCCCCGCCCCGCCCCCCTGGGCGCCCCGAGAGGCAGAGAAAAGCCCTCCTGTTCTGGCTGTGTTTCCTTGTTTATTTTTTCTTTTGGCAAAAAAATGAAATGAACGGGAAACTCACCGTTTTATAATCCGTTTTCTTTCTCTCTCCCCCCCCCCCCCCCACTTAACCTTGTGCCCCTGACATTTTTGCAAAATACCGAGAGGAGAGGCTCTCATTGTGCATCGGGGAGTCCCTGAGTGGGGAAGACGCGTTCATTCCTTATTCCTACTGAAATGTAGCATTTCCTTCGATGATGCGGTTAGGCGGCCAGCCACAGGGGTATTAGCGGCAGTACCCAAGAGCAATCATGTATATTTTCATAAGGTTACGGTTGCTGCAGATTTTCCAGTGTACTGCTTTTTGTCAAGGGGATAATTCGCTTCTCAATATTTTTTTTTTATATTGATTTCAGAGAGGAAGGGAGAAGGAGAGAGAGAGAGAGAGAGAGAGAGAAACATCAATGATGAGAAGGAATTGATCAGCTGCCTCCTGCACACCCCACACTGGGGATCGAGCCCGCAACCCCGGGCATGTGCCCTGACCCAGAATCAAACCAGTACCTCCTAGTTCATAGGTTGACACTCAACCACTGAACTACGCCGGCCAGGCGCTTCTCAACCTTTTATTTTATTTTATTAAAATTGGTTTAAATCCTCACCCAGGGGTATTTTTCCATCGATTTTTAGAGAGAGTGGAAGGAAGAGAGAGGAAAATCGATGTAAGAGAAACACATCGATTGGTTGCCTCCTGCAGGGGCCCTGGCCAGGGCCCTGGCCAGGGAGGAACCTGCAACCGAGGTACATGTGCTTGACTGGAATCGAACCGGGGACCCTTTGGTTGGCAGGCCGATGCTCTATCCACTGAGCCAAACCAGCCAGGGCTCATTGTATTGTTTACACTAATTGCACTTCAAAATAACAATGTTACTAGGCCATCACCAGATCTCATTATTTAATGAGTTAACCAAAAAATACACTCTCTTTTCTTTCTAAGATTTCATTACCTTTGCTTTCCTGTGTAATTCTGTGTATTTTGTGCATTTAAAGGCATTATTCTAAGAAGGCGTGTGTGGTACAAAGGATGGAAGAACCCTCGGCCTAATTGAATGTCACCTCCAGGGGAGGCTGTAATTGGGCCTGCCTGACAGCCATTGGGAGAGCAACCCAGTGCCAGGCAATGACCATCAAGATACCTGCCCCTCCCACAAGGCGGCTTCAGGCCAGGCAGGTGCCCTGCCCTGGAATAAGAATCCTCCTCGGCAAGGACAAAAATGGTTGACCCTTGCCCAGCCGGTGTGGCTCAGTGGTGGAGCATCAACCCATGAACCAGGAGGTCACGTTTCGATTCCCTGTCAGGGCACATGCCCGGGTTGCAGGTTCAATCCCCAGTGTGGGGCATGCAGGAGGCAGCCAATCAATGATTCTCTCTCATCATTGATGTTTCCCTCTCTTTCTCCCTCTCCCATCCTCTCTGAAATCAGTAAAAATATATCATATATATAATATAAAATATATTTTTACTGATTTCAGAGAGGGAGAGATAGAAACATCAATGATGAGAGAGAATCACTGATCGGCTGCCTCCTGCACACCCCCTACTGGGGATCAAGCCTGCAACCCCGGCATGTGGCCTTGACCAAAATCAAACCCGGGACCCTCAGTCCCCTCAGTCTGCAGGCCACTGCTCTATCTACTGGGCCAACTGGTTAGGGCTAAAAGATATATATTTCTTAAAATATCTTAATTTAAAAAAGAAATGGTTGACACTGATTCCTGCTGAGGGAGGGAGGGTACCCGGAAACGTGAGCCCTCCTCTCTGCCACGTCTTATGAACAATTCTCATGGGGCTTCCTCCTTTGTGCTTGACGGATGGGACCCCCAAGAGATCCTCAGACTTGCCGTGAAGGGACTTTTACTTGTTAATTTGCTGAGGTCCTACAGGTGTGAGAAGGGACCCTGGCTGAAAGGGAAGCTGCTGAGATGGGAAGGGCGAAGAAATGCCATGGGGACAAGGGACGCAGCTGCCTGCCTGCCCTACCCACCTCAGTCTCCACTGAGGAGACCAGGATAGCAGCAGAAGCCCCAGTTAAAGAGGAGGTGAGATTTAGGCCTGGAGCCGGGCTGCCTCCCTCACTGCGAGTGCTTGTTTCCCAACCGGCAGGAGGGCCTCACACACGCGTGGGTGCCCTGCGTACAGGCTGAGAGGTAGAGAGGAGCCTGGGGGAGGAAGAGGTGCCCAGCTCTAGGTGTCTGTCCCCTCCATCCAGACCCCAAACCCTCAGACCTGCACCCGGAGGGTCCGGAGTCTTTCCCGCCCCGCCCACAGCAGCCTCAGCCACGTGCGCCTGCACATCCCGGGAACCCCCGCCAGAGGGCGCCTTTGGACAGCGCCGGGGAGCCGCGTCCCGGGGCCGGATATTGGCGAGGTCCGGACCGTCCAAAGGAAGGACCCGGGGCCGTAGGTAGGACGGAAGGAGTGGGGCGTGGGGCGTGGGGGTGGGATCCTGGGAGACCCTGTTGTCCTGCAAGAGCCTTGGCGTAGCCCGGCCAGGTCTTGGGGGTGAGGGGGGGTCGGGGGAAGACCGGGCTCGGGCCTCCCAGCTTCAGGTCTGCCACCCGGTGCGAAGGGGGACGGCAGGGCGGCACTGCACTTGCTCAGCGGAGACGCCAGGGGGCGCTGGTCGGACCGCCGCCGTCCACCTAGGCCGCGGTGGGTTCTGCGAAGTCTCACCCTGTTCAGGTCCTGGTTCTTGGCGCGGGTTCAAGCTTCACGTTCAGGCCTTTGGTGGGCTCGGGGGCGCGGGGCGGGGGGGGGGGGTCCGCCTCCCTACCGAACCCGAGGGGCGCTCTCTGGGGCGCACGGGCGTTGGAGCCCATGCCCAGGCGAGCTGCATCCCCTGCCACGTCTCAGGAACTTTCCCCCTGAGATTTCCTCCTTTGTGCTTGGCCGATGGGCCCCCAAGAGACCCTGAGACCTATGGCCGATGGGCCCCCAAGAGACCCTGAGACCTATGGCCGATGGGCCCCCAAGAGACCCTGAGACCTAAAGGGAAGGGGCTTTAACGTCTTAATGTTCTGAGGCCCTCACGCTCTCTGTCTCCTTGGGACCCGAGGCAGGAGGCGGGGAGGCGGCGGGAGGCGGGGAGGCGGGGCAGCCTGGCCCCCCAGGAACCTGGAAGCCACGTCTCGGGTCGGGGCTCCTCTGGTCCCTGCTGGGGAGGCCGGCCTTGAGGACAACTGGAGGCAGGTGCGCTCAGGACAGAGCCCCCTATGCGTTCCCCCTGAAGTCGGGGGTGGGGAGGGGGGCTCCCTTCACGCTCTTAACGCAGGAGGGGCCTGAGCCAGCTGGACGCTGGGGGCCTGGGCGGGAGGGAAGAGAGAGGAGGGGCCAGGCCGGCCGCTGGGGCGCTGCCGAGGGGCAGGGGGGGGGGGGAGGGGGGCGGGGGGCGGGGGGCGGGCTCCCCACTCCTCAGAGGCTGCCCAGCCGCCCCAAGGGCCCAGCGGTGTGGCTCAGTGGTTGAACGTTGACCTAGGAACCAGGAGGTCACAGGTTCGATTCCCGGCCGGGGCACAAGCCCGGGTTGCGGGCTCACTCCCCAGTAGGGGGCGAGCAGGAAGCAACCAGTCCGTGATGATGCTTCCATCTCTCTGTCCCTGAAATTAATTTAAAAAAAAAAAAAATTTTTTTTTTTTTTTTTAGCCGAAACCAGTTTGGCTCAGTGGCTAGAGCGTCGGCCTGCGGACTCCAGGGTCCCAGGTTCGGTTCCGGTCCAGGGCATGTACCTTGGTTGCGGGCACATCCCCAGTAGGGGGCGTGCAGGAGGCAGCTGATGTTTCTAGCTGTCTAATCCCTCTCCCTTCCTCTCGGTAAAAAATCAATAAACTATATTTATAAAAATAAAATAAAATAACTTTAAAAAAAAAAAAAAAGAATCCTACAAGGCCTGCACCGGTGCCCAGACAGGGTGGGACCTCAGCCTCCTGCCCCTCCACAGGGGGCATCCAAAAAAAAAAAAAAAAAAAAAAAAGGCCGCAGCAGAAGCGGAGGGGACAGCCAGGGGCCTCGGGCACCCGGCGTGGCGGGCGCCTCCGCGGGGCCTAATGGATTCAGGCCTGCGGGCCCGGGCGCGCCGCCCTCCCGCCCGAGCTCTCAATGGTGGACAATGGAGCCCTGGGTGACCCGAACAAAGAATTTGGAAGTAGTTAAACTGCAGAACACGTTCTGGGCCTGGGTGCCTCCTTTCAAAAAAAAAAAAAAAAAAAAAAAAAAGAGCGCAGGGAGAAGAAAAGAAAGCGCTGGGGGCTCGGGGGGCGGGGGTGCGGGGTGAGAAAGTGCCCAGGGGGAGAGTTGGTAGGTCGCCCTCGGCGCCGCCAGCTCCCAGACACCGGGAATTCAATGGGGAGCGGGGGCAGGGGGAGGGGGAGGGGACCCCAGGCGGCCGCCCGCTGGGAGAGCCTGAGAAACTTCTCCTGGGGGGGCGGCGGGGGGTTCCCCCAAAGGGCGGAGCATTTGCCTGGCGCGGGGAGCCCCCCCCCCCCACCCACCGGAGGCTTCCACTCTGGGCCCCGGTGGGAACTGGGCTGCCAGGGAGGGTGGGAGAGGCGTCCCCAGCGCTTCGGAGATGGGGGAGGGGGGAGGGAGTGCTGGGCCGCAGAATCCAAACTCTCTCCCTCTCTCTCCCTCCTCTCTCCCTCTCTCTCTCCCCTCCCTCCCCCTGTCTAGCAAGATCTCTCTGGGTTTTGTTTGCCTTTCCCCACCCAGTTCAGCGAGGTTGGGTGTGTGCCCACCCACCCCACCCCCGGCTCGCTCCTCCCCACACACAGCCAGCGCTCTAGACGCTTCTTTTGTTTTTCTGTGGAAGTCAGGCCTCCCGGTGTAGCCGTGAAGGCCGGTTCATGTTTGCTTGTTTTCTCTCTGATGTTTTTTTCCCCAAAACTTTCTAATTTTTCCACGCACCATGAGCACAGCCTGGGAGAAAGGAAAGACATCTGCAAAAGCTGTCCGTGACCCTGGTGAGCAGCTCGTTTAGAAGAAAAAGCAACCGGGGAGATTATGAAGACAAAAGTGTCAATAAAATGACCAAAAAGGAAAAAAAAAAAAAAGGCCAGAAAATGCACAGGGGTCGGGGGGTGGGGGGGGGGGCAGGTGCGAGTCCGCTATTCCTCTTCCGGCCGTGCGTTGTTTGGGGAAGAGAGAAAGAGGGAAGAAGGAGAAAGGGGCAGAGGTGGCTGCTGCTGCTGAGAGGTGACGCCTCTGGGAACGGAGGGCGCGCGGTTCCCTCCCGTGGGCGGCGCTCGGCTTGCAAGGGGTTAACTGCGCTGCTCGTGAACTTGGCCTGTCTGTCTGCCGGGTGATGGATGTGGAGCCCCGGCTGACAAGTTCAGCCGCAGGGACGTCCCCGGCGGCGGCGGCGGGGACCCCGGGCGAGCGGCCAGGGCGCGCACGGAAGACGGCGGTTCGGCGGCCCCCGAGGCGCGCTGCTGCTCCGCCCGCCGCCTCCGCTCCCACCTCCGCTTGGTCGCTCGCCTCCTGCCCCGGAGCTTCCAATACCGTCCCGAAGCAGCAAAGTTTCCCGGGATCCGCGTCCTGCGTGCGGGGACCTCCAGTCGGCCCCGGCGGGCGGGCGGGCCGAGCGGAGCGCCGGGGAGCGCGCGCCCGCCCGCAGCGCGCCGCTCCCGAGGCCGAGTTCAGCATTTGGACAGCGGCTCGGGGCGGCCGGCAGCCCGGCGGGCGGAGTTTGCAGGGGCACCGCGCAGGGCGGGTGGGGCTGGGGGCGGCCACCGGGTCTTGGAAAAGCAGGACCCAGCCTGGAGGGCACCCTTGGCTCCGAACGAGGCACGTTTCCTTGGAGCTAAAGTATCTTTCCGGAGCTCACATGGGCCCCCCCCCCCCCCGAGATCTGCCTGCCAATCCAGCGTAGATACCCTTCACCTAACCGACACTTCTGCGGCCCAGAGAGTAGACCCCCCGCCCTAATCCCGTCACCTCTCCATGCTCCCCAAAGCAGCCCGGGTCCCTGCGCTTAGAGCGGCCGGCGAGGCATCCAACCCGCCGCCCGCCGCTCGCAGCCACCTCCCAGGCTGGTGGCGGCGGCGGCTCCGGGTGAGCCCGGCATCACGCGGGGAAGGAAGGGCTCCCAGCGCCGCGACTCCCCGGGAAAGGCTGGAGGCACGCGGGCTGGGGAAGGAAGCGCCTGGGAGCCGGGCGGAGCGCCCCGCACGGCCCGCCTCCGCCCCCTCCTTTCCGCACTGGTCGGGGCGACGAGAGGGGGGCGGGGGAGCCGCGCTGACGTCACTGCGGGCCGTGCCCGCCAGCGAAGGCGGCGCTGGGAGCAGCTCAGAGCCCAGCGAAGCCGCGAACCAGCCGCGAACCGCTGGGAGCCCCCGCGCCACCGCACCGCGCCCGCCTCCCGCGGCTCTCTGCGTGCGTCCGCCGGGGCAGTGGCGCTTGGAGAGCGGCCACCGCCGGGCCGAGTCCGGAGACACTCCAGATCAGGGGCCGCGGAGCCGCGGTCCCCGCCGCCGCCCCACCCCCGCCGCTGCCTCGCGGGGTCCCCGGCCCCCTTCCTGGTCCGTAAGTGCCGCGCCTGCCGCGTCTCTGATTTGGGGGAGCGGGTCGGGCGCGCGCGCTGTGGCCCGGGCTGGGGCAGCGCTAGGGCGCGGGTCTGGACTGGGAGGGGGGCTGGGGCATCCCCACTGGGCTCCTGTGGGCTGCAGGGGCGGCTCGGGCAGTCCCATCGCCACCGGGCCACCGGGTGGGGTGAGGGGTGCGCTCGGACTGCGCGTGGAGGCGGGGTTCAGCGTCCGGGGCCTGACCCATCAGCCCCAACAAATCATCAAGGCCGAGGCCGAGGGTCGTGGGGGCAGTGGGAAGCGCCCAGGGGTGAGGGCTCTGGGTTTGCAAAAAGGGAAGGGGAGCGGGGCCAGATGGAAGTTGTGGGACTGCAGACGGGTTCAGGCGAAAGGAGAGAATTATTTCCAAGGCGAGGCCCTTCCGGGGCGAGTCCCCGGGCCGCCCCCTTCCTCACCTCTGCCCCTACATCCCCTCTGCCTTCTCATGCCCTCTCCCACACAAATAATAGCGCAGAAAGTGGCTTCCTGAGGCAAAAATAGTTTAGGAAATAATGCAACTCACGGCGCCCACTCTAGACAAGATTTATGGCACGCTGGGCCGCCTCTGTGATGGGGAATTGTTGGGAAACCCTTTCTGTCCTGCTCCCCCCTCCGCGCCGGAACAGGCCTCTCAGATCTGTCTGAGGGTGTCTCCTCCAGCCCAGGCGCCAGAGTCTAGGAGGAATGAGGGCGATGGGGGAGGTAGAGGGTGGGGGGGGGGGCTTCTCTGGGAGAATGCTGGGGCTTGAGGGGGGGGTCAGGCTGGTCCCCAGCATGGCATGGAGGTGGCAGAAGCTGGGAGAGACTCCGGGGTCAGATCATGGGAGGAGAAATAGGAATGCATCCAGAAATAGCCAAGTCTTTGTAACTGGGGAGAGATGGGGTTCTGGGCTGAAAGGGGGCTCTTTTCTGAGTCCCTCCCCATATTCTGGAGGGGAGGGAGTCTTCCGGTACAGAGAGGGAGAGAATGGAATTTGAGGGTCTGGCATTCAATCAAGGGACAGAGGCAGGAGGGTAGACTGGGGTGAGGGAGGTGGTGAAAGGTCCCGGGGAAGGAGCCTCCATGGGCAATACCAGCGTCTGGGGGTGCAGGGAGGGGTGCTGCTCCCCCAAATCTTCCCAGGAGGGCGTTTCTGGGTTCCTGCCCAGCCTGGGCCTCCCCAGAGCCCACAAACCGCATGTGTAAGCCTCCGCTTGAGGAAAGAGAGGCCAAATGTGGAGGCCAGAGAGGGCACCACAGCCCAGCTGAGCAGGTGTTGGTGAAGGTGGGTGTGGGGGTGCTGGGGGCCCCGGTGCAGGACGCTGGGGCCTCTGAGCTAGTCCAGTGCTGGGCGTCTAGACCGGACAACAGGAGGAGCAGTTTCCTCAAAGCTCAGGCCTGAAGAAGGAGGGAGGGAGGGAGGGAGGGAGGGAGGGAGGGAGGGAGGGAAGGAGGGAGGGAGGGAAGGGAGGGAGCAGTGGGCAAAGGGCCCCCTGGACTGAGCCTCATTTGTGACTGCAGATCTGTCCCCTGAGGAAGGCCCAGAGGGGCTGGGGAGGAGCACGGGTCCCGGGCAGAGTGTCAGGTTTGGGCTGGAGTTTGGGGAGGTCCCTGGGCCTCAGGCTCTGAGCCCTGGACCAGGGCGCCTGGAGAGGGCTGTTGTCCAAAGTCAGAACTGCCCACACTCCTTCCATTTAACCTCTTACTTCCCTCACAGCATCCTGAAATGTGGGGGGAGGGGGTCACACTCCAGTGGGTGGTCATGCCCCCACCCCCCACATGAGTTGTGTAACCACCAGCAGGAAATAGGAACTGGGCCCAAGCCAGCCTGGAACCCTGGCTGCTGAGGTCACCAATGGGTACCAGAACCCTTGTGTAGGTGTGTGTGCGCACGCACACACACACACACACACACACACACACACACACGCACGCATGTGCACCAGGCAAGATGGGTGTTTGGGCCAAGTGTGTGTCTACTATGCGAGGGGGTTGCGAGTTGTGTGACTCTGCGGGCTACAACAGGGGAGGGCATTTTTGTAGACCCGGGGATGGGGGCTCAGATGGAGGCACCTGGGAGGAAGCCGGATCCTTTTGAGGAGACCCCTGCCCCCTTGGGACTCCCTTGGCGCCTGCCCTTTGCCCTGGTGGCTGCTGATTTCTCTGGAGCTCAGGTTTGGGACTGTGGGGTGGAAACCGGGGAAGTTCCGCCAACAGCAGCGCTGGAGAGAGGGGCCGGGCCCGCGCCGCTCTCAGCACCATGGCCAGGGCCCGGCGCCGCCCCTGGGGCTGTGGTCTCTGCGCCCAGCGCTCAGCCAGACCCAGCTCCTGCTCTCCCGTGACCTTGGGGCCCCGTAGGTCGAGGCTAGGGGGCTGGTGTGGGACGAATGACATAGAACGAATGGCATAGGGAAGGGCGATCACACACCGGGCCTGGAGTCAGCCTGCCCCGCGGCCGGCCGCCCCCAGCGGGTGGTGCCCAGCCCACACAATGTGGCTCTGGCTGGCACCCCCTGGGCCACCTCCTGTCTCAGCTGCGCGTGGAGGCCGGTCACCAGCCCACGGAGACCGCAGCCCCGGTCCTGACCCCGCAGAGCAGCCTCCTCCCACAGCCCACACCCTGGACACCAGGTCTCCCCGTGGCCCCTTTGGTGGACATGGGGGGGGGGCGGCTCGCTGACCCCAGCTCCGCCCCACAAAAGCGGGGCGTGGGGGCCTCCCGGGCCAGCCTCGCCTGCTCGCCACCCAGGGACTCAGTTTCCCAAAGAGGGTAGCTGCGCTGCGGGCCCCAGGACGGTGGCCTCCCGCATCGGAACTTAATCCAAATCAGGCTTTTCATTCTTTCTCCCAGAGCCCCCACCGCCCTCCCGCGTGCCCGCCGGGCCTCCAGCGCCTGCAGCCGCCGCCGTGTGTTACGCGTGAGCCTCGCTGCGGAGCCATTTTGTGCAGCCTCCTGCTTAAATCACACTCCCGGGGACTCCCTCCTGCTCTCTCTTCCCCTCCGTCCCCTCCCCCTCCCTCTCTCACAGGTGAACGGCTTCTCGCCCTTTCCCACCTCCGCATCCCCACCCTTCCCACCCGGTCACCCTAACAGACGGGGACTCTGGAGGCCGCGCGCGCACGCACACACACAAGCCAAGAAGGGGAGAAGGCGGGGACGGCGGGTCCAGGAGCTGCGGGAGGAGGGGGAGCAAGGTGCGCCTCCCAATTATGGTAATCCTTTGGAATTAACTATCTCGGGCCCAAATTCGGGCGGTTCCTTCCCCAGGGCTGCCGGGCCTCGCCCTCCTTCTCCAGCGGCCGCTTTGTCTGGCTCCCTTGGCGTGTGCAAAGGGGTTTGGAGGGAGAGGTGTACACGCCAGGCCTGGTCTGGCACGAGCTGGCTGGGGAGGAAGGAGGTGGGGTGCAGGCTGCTTCGGGGGGGGTCTAGGATCAGGATGGAAATACAACCAAGCTGAGACTAGCAGTGGGGGCAGCAGGCACTTGGCCAAATCGGGAACTTGGCAGAGGGGAGATGTGTCCTTTTGAGGGGAGAAAGGGCTATTTGGAAAAATCACGAAAGCCTTTCCGAACCATCCTCCCCGTTCCCTCTCTTCTTTGGAAAGGGGGTGGCCTGGCTAGGAGCCGCTCAGCGCCCCAGGCCCTACTGAAATGGACCCTCATGGGTGCTCCCACCCAACCTCATGGTGAGTCTGGGCACCCTCGCCTTGACCACTGAGAGCCGGTTTGTGCCGAATCTCTCCCCAGCTCTCAGAGAATCCAAGAGGAAGGGGGTGATGGCTGGGGTGAGCAAGAAGGGGCGCCCCTGGGCCACTGGCCTCTGGAAGGCTTTCATGAGGCCTCCAGGTCTGGGGTCAGGCTCAGGTGGGTGATTCTCGGGGATCCAGGTGGCAGCCTGCCCCCAGTGGAGCCCCTGTCCGTGGGAGCTCAGGTGTGTGTGTGGAGCGCCCTAGGAGGAGGCCGAGGCGGCTCGGCTTTGTGCTCTCGTTTGTCGATGGAACGCGAATGTAACCAGCCTGTAACCCGTTGGGGCCTAGGACATCTCCGAGGGGGCAGGCGCCATGGGTTGCACTTTCCCAGATGCTCTGGGAGCGGGAAGGACCCAGCAGCCTGCACCGAGCGCCAGGGCCTGGCCCCGGGGGGAGCGTGGCTCGGAACCGCCGCCGCGCGCCAGGGGCTGTGGGTGGGACCGCGCACACCAGGACACTTCGGTGCTCCCTCCCCTCCGAGTCTCCGCGCGTGGGCTGGGTCTACAGCAAGGTGCCGGGCGGGGAGGGGAGGAGGGAAGCTGAAGGTGAAACGGCTCCTATTCTCGGCTCTCGGCCTCCCCAGGGCGCACTCGGCCGCCGCCCCGGGGAGCCCTTCACCACGCCCCAGCAGGCGCGTCCCCAAACCTGGCCGCGGGAGCTCCCTAACTCTGAGGGTCCGCGGGGGCTGCCGGGCTCCCGGGCTTTAAGGGGGGGGCAGAGGAGCTGGGAGGGAAGGCCAGACGGCGCGCACCCGGGCGCGCGGCCCGACCGCTTTGGAGGGCAGAGGGGGCGCTGCCCTGCTCTGCGGGAGGGGAGGCCGTGAACGCCGAGGCCATTGTAAGGCTGGGCGGTGCGGAGCGCGGGAAGGGGGCTGGGATTTGAATGGGCGCCTGTGATTGGCCGGTGCCGGGGCTGACGTCACTTCCCCGCGGGGCGATTAGCCTGCGAGAGGAGGGCTGGCGGGCCAGTGCGCTGGGGGCGGCCGGGGCGCCCGAGGCTGCCGAGCGCGTCGCACCGGCGCCCTGAGCGCGCCCGGGACGCCGTCGGAGCGGGCAGCCGGCGCGGGCGCCCGGGCGCACAGAGCGGGGGGTCGCGGAGGGCGCGCAGGGAGGGCGCTGGAGGGAAGGAGGGAGGGGACTGGGCGGGGGCTGCCGGCCTCGGTGGTGGGAGTCAGGGTGTCTGTGTGTCTGTCGGTCTCCTCTGGCTCCCCGCGTGCCCCCCACCCCCGGGGATCCGGGAGCGGCGCCCGCTCCCGTCCCCGCGCCTGGCGGGCGGCGGCACGTGGGGCCCACGGCGCGGCAGCGGCGGTGGCGAAGGGAGGCCCGTTTCTCTCTTTGGTTATCTAGCTGTATGAGTGCCACAGAGCCGTCATAAAGCTAGATAACCGAAAGTAGAAATGACTCCCACAACTTCTGCGTGCGAGCGCCCGCCCCGCCGGCCGCCCCGGCCCGCGCGAGCCACGGGAGCCCGAAGCAGCCCAGCGCCGGCCCAGCGGACCCAGCCCGGCGGAGCGGCCGCGCCCGGACCAGGTACCTGCCCTCGGCTCTCTCTCCGGGACAGTTCTCGTCCCCGGAGGAACTTGCCAGCTGTCCCCCTAACTCCTCCTCCCGCGGCCCCCACACGTCCCCCTGCGCCGAAGCGGGAACCCCAAAGTGGAGCGGGCCGGGGGGAGCGGAGGGGGGTGGGGTTGCAGAGGGGTCGCTGGCGGGGAAGGCGCCAGCCTTCGCCTTCACCCCATAAATCAGGCGGGAACAATCCCGTCCCGGAGCCTGGGACGGGGATTTTGGGATGCAAATGCCAAGGGGGGAGAGAGAGAGAGAGAGAGAGAGAGAGAGAGAGAGAGAGAGAGAGAGAGAGAGAGAGAGAGCGGCGGGTCGGGGGTGGGGGTGGAGGGAGCGCAGGGGTGGACGGGGCTGCCCCGCCGCCAACAATGCGGCCTTTATGGAATTATTCGACGAGTCGGCCCGCGCGCCATTAGCATACGGCTTGGGGGTTGCCGGAGCTTCGCCCCTCGGTGAGGTCAAGTTCTTGATAATTTGATCACTTTTCACGGGCTCTGGCAGCTGCCTTTGTGTGCGGTTGGGGGGTCTGTGTGCAGCGTGAAGCGGAGCAGAACTGGCGAGGAGTGAGCTCAATGGCGAGGGGCCGGGCCGGGGGCCTCCCTCCCGGACGGGCGGGCCCTGCCCTGCATACAAACCCGGCGCCGGCGGGTGGGCGGGAGGGACCAGCTCAGCCCCGCGCCACCTCCGCACCGGCCCGGGCCGGGGCCACTCCCGCCCGCACCTCCCCAACTTCCCCGGGTGCTTAAAAGGTGCAGGCCGGCGCCCCGACAGCCCCTCCCCCTGCTCCCTCCCCCCCCCCCCCCCCCCCCCCCCCCACACACACCCAGTCGCAACATAAGATGTATTACAATGTCTAGCAAATAAAAAAGCAATTGGGGGAAATCTGCATTCCGTTTCCATGGCAACCCAAGGCAGCACACCCGGCTACGAAGGCTCCCAGCCCCTCTTAGCGAGGCTTGGGGAGTGGGGCCCACACAGCACCGGGCGCTTGGGTCTGTCCCTCTTGAGGTCCTTATCCGTCCCCAGGTCACTCTCCTCCCTAACGCCCCCAAACAGTCCCAACGCCCGGCTTCTGTAAGCTTGGGGAACCCCCTGAGCATGAGAGGCCCTGCCCTGCCTCAGAGAAGAAGGGTTCGGTGTGCGCGTTCAGAGCCCCCGAGGGTTTGGGGGGCCTTCTGGGTAGGCGGGTGTGTGGGTGCTATGACAGTCAAGCTGGAAGAGACTTGGGCCACCACTCAGACCCAATCCCCTGGCCCCTTTCCCTCACCTACACCAGGAGGCAGACTGGGGGGAGGCCTGAGGGACGCCCCCAGGTCACCCAGCTCCGGCATGCAGAGGGAGGCCCAGGTACCTACAGGCCCACGTTCCCGGGTCCCTCCCCGGGCCCTGCCCAGTGCACACTTGGAATGACACAAGTGTCTTCCCATTTTCATTCCTTCAAAAGCCTTCTTTAAAAAAAATTTTTTTTTTTGGCCTTTGCTTACCAAGATGATTTTGAAAATAGGTTCTATGTGGACAAGGTGAACATTCAAACGGTCCAGAAGGGAAATCTGGTGCCCCTGGGGCCAGGACCTGCCCGGCTCAGGTAGCCAGCTGGCAGGGGTTGAATGTGGAGCCACGTGAAGGTGTGAGCTGTTGAGAATAAAATGCAAACGAGAAGAAAAAGGAACAGGCAGGAAGACTCAGCGGCCCTCCGCTCTGTCCCCAGGGGTCCTCCCCAGAGGTCGTCAGCAGGCTTTCCTGCGTCCCGTGTGGCACCCCCTCCCCAGTTTTAGAGGTCACGCTCCCCTTTTCTCGGCGAACGGCTGGCGAAGGGTCACTCGCGTGGTTCAGGATCCGCCAGGCAGGCCCTAGGCAGTGTCCCAGCGACCCCCCCCACACACACACACACACACTTCCCGGCGCACCTGGGAGCCTGAGCGCAGACCGTGACCTCATTTCGGAGGAAATGGAGCAGCTCTTCCCACCCCCTCACCCTGTGCGTCTGCCTCCCGTCCCCAGAGCTTGGCTTCCATCTTCCCTACCCCCCCCCCCCCCCCCCCCCCCCCCGACCCCATCCCTTTGCTGTTTTGCAAGAACTAGTCCTACTAGGAGCCGGTGGCTTTGCAGCCTGACAGTTGTGTCTGCACGGTTCAAATGAGTTGTTTTTCTTTGTGTGTGTGTGTGTGTGTGTGTTTGACACCAGGGTCCCAAACCACCTGGGCAGTCCTTAAATCCGGGGCCAGCGATGGAGGAGTGTGAGCCTGGGAGAAAAGGCGGCTTTCTTTCCGCTTTCTACGAAATCGAAATCGGTTCATGGTTCATGCAAACCTCCGGTGTGGGAGGGAGCCACTAGAAATGGCCCCGGAGAGACACCAACCCACCCGATTTGGGCCCGGGGATTAGGAATGACTGTCCCTAAGGGAGCCACGTTCAGATCGCCTCTGGACCAGGAGGCTCAAAACTGATGCCCCATCCACCTCTCCTGGCTTCCCCGAGATGGAGCCAGCTGGGCCTCGGGCCTTCTCCCCGCTCGCTCCCCGGGCGCCCTCCCAGCCTCTTCTGGCCACTCACTCCCCGCGTCTGGGCCTCGCCTTGGTGGCAAGTTCAAGCCCCAGTGCCAAAGGCTTGTGGGGGCGCGGGGGGGGAGCCTGGCAATGCCATGGAAGCTGCAGTTTGGAAGCCAGCATTGGTTGGGATCTCAGAGATGTTCGCCCAGCCCGGTTCCTTTGCCAGCTCGCTACAGCCAGCTCAGGGGGGCGCAGGGGTTTGCCAAGGTCGCCCAGCAAGCCGCTGGAGGGGCGCGGATCGGCAGCCCCCCCCCCGGTGGGGGAGGCAGCAAGGGGCTTTTTTTCCTCGCCGCTCTGGGGACTCCCAGCCCTGACTGTGGGACCAGGTAGGCCTCTGCCCCGGCCACTGCCCAGCTGGCGCCGCTGAAGACGGGCCCGATCCGGGGAGCTGTCCGCGGTCAGCTCCGACCTCCGCGTAACGGGCCCCGGGCGCGCGGGGAGCGGGGCCCGGAGGCCTCCCAGGGCCCGGGCGGCGGCGGCTCTGAGAGGCGTGAAGGGCCGGAATTAGGCGCTCATTTAGCGAGCGTTACTAATCCGAAGTTACAGCGCTAATTCCCTGATCCGGCCGCTCCCACACGCCGCGCCGCCGCCGGGATTAGAGGCGCGGCCGCCGCCCCGCCCCGCGCTCACGCCCCAAACGCGCCTGCCCCGCGCGCCCTCGGGGCTGCGGGCTCCGCTAATCCGCGGCGCTGCGCTGCGCTCGCCGGACCCGAACCGGAACGTGCCGCCGGGCGGGTCCGGGGCGGGCAGGGAGGGGGCAGCCCTGAGCTCAGGGGCAGCCCCACAGGGATGCGTGCACCCCTCGAGGCCCCCGGCGACGCGGCGCGGACCGGAGAGCCGCCCGGGTTTCTCCCACCCGGGTGTGCGCACCCCAGCGCGGCCCCTCGTTGGCCGCCGCGCCATTTCAATACCCCCCCCCCCGGTTCCCCCCTCCCCCCGGCATCTCTGGCACCCAAGTGTGTCGGGGTATCTCTGTCCCCATCCCGCCCTGACTTTTGCCCCTCTCCATCAGCCTGGAGAGAGTGACCAATCAGCGCTGGCCTGGGGTGGGATGCTCGTCACCATGGTGACGGCCGGGCGCCCTGGCAGAGCTGCCCATCACCGAGGGCCAGTCTCCTCTCCGCCTGGACCTGGGTGTGAAGGGGAGGTGGGAGGGACGGCGGCGGGGGCGGGGGGGCGGGGGAGAGACAGAGGTGACACCTTATCCCCATGCCAACCTCATTGGGTTCAGCTTGGGCCAGGCAGGGGAGAGCGCATGCATGGTGAGGACACAGCCTGAGCTTGTAGGGGAATGGATTCCCGGAGGCGGGACT